>JAVIAB010000073.1:61154551-61644086 GCA_032433765.1 Megaustenia siamemsis
TTGATGCTATATTCTGCGAAGTCGAGACCTGTACATTCCTTGATGCTATATTCTGCGAAGTCGAGACCTGTACATTCCTTGATGCTATATTTTGCGAAGTCGAGACCTGTACATTCCTTGATGCTATATTCTGCGAAGTCGAGACCTGTACATTCCTTGATGCTATATTCTGCGAAGTCGAGACCTGTACATTCCTTGATGCTATATTTTGCGAAGTCGAGACCTGTACATTCCTTGATGCTATATTCTGCGAAGTCGAGACCTGTACATTCCTTGATGCTATATTTTGCGAAGTCGAGACCTGTACATTCCTTGATGCTATTCTGCGAAGTCGAGACCTGTACATTCCTTGATGCTATTCTGCGAAGTCGAGACCTGTACATTCCTTGATGCTATTATTCCAACCTCCGTCTCTATCTAACCCCTCCTTCTTCCTCCTTTCCCAGATCGTTGCAGAATGGTCTTTGGCAGGTCAGATGATCAAAATAAGTGGCAAAGTCATTTCATTAAAAATAAAAATTTATTTGATAACTTCCGGTCGATATGGTGGTTAGGTGGCAAGAACCGTTAAAGGCTGTGTCTGAATAATGCTCCTTGTTGCAGTTTCCTCATATTTCAAGTCCGACATACTGCCGGAGCTACAGAGTTAAGTGTTCTGTGCACACTGTGAGCTGTGCATTTCATCCGTTTTGATCGTGTTTCGATATTCTAATTACTTACGATGAATGATGACTTACGATGATATCGTATGACGGGGAACAGATGGCTGCGTTCACTTTCTGTGCGGTTTCACCTTATGTCTTTTGGCGTGGGCTGAGACTGCTATTATGGGGACTGCAGCTACCTTTCTTTGTTTGGGAGATGACATATTAATTCCGATGATTCCATTGGCACGGGCGGTTGAGCAATTATGGATTTTAATTCGTTTGCAGTCATACTGGGACCTTCAATAACCATAACCATAACCATTACCAGTCAAAAGATCATCATGTACTCCAATTGCATGTTCATGATAATATAGGTATGCTATAATGCAGAAGCGAGGTGCAGCTCAGGCAAGAGTTTGGATAAGTCAAACATATTCTACATAACACAATTTTAACAATGGAATCTTCCTTTTCTTCTTCCTTTGCTTCTTCCTTTTCTTCTTCCTTTGCTTCTTCCTTTTCTTCTTCCTTTTTTATTTTCTATTCAACTTCGAGGGAAGATATAATTTCTTGCTTTTTTTTTTTTTGCTCTTTTGTTGACCTCAGCTGCTGTTATGTATCCTTGTGTTCCTATTTAATCCATTTGTTTTCGTGGTTGACCTTTGTGCCTGGTGTTCTCGCAACGTTTGTTAAAGGCTCGCTGTGTTGTGTTTAGTCTTTTTTGTCATATCACGTGGTCAAACCATTTTATCTGTTGTTTGCTTATGTATTCTATGGAGGGGATTGTTCCTAACGTCGTCTCAGTTTTTCATTTCTGATCTTATCCCTCTAGCAGTTTCCTGTCATTCGTCTAACACATTTAATCTCGGTATTGATTGTTTTTCTTATTGTTCTTGAGTCTAGAGTCCAGGTCTGGCATTTGTAGCACAACGTTGGGATGAAGATTATGTTGTTTTGTCCGTTTTGCCAATAATGTCATTTTCTTATTGGATAGAAGTGGTGATGGTTGTCCGATGATTTGATAAACTCTGTTGCATTTTGAGTCTATTTCTGCTATTTGTGAATTGTCATTTGTCACTATATTTCTTAGGTATTTAAACAAAATTTAAAAATTACATTATTATTATGTTTTATTACAATATTATGATGCTGCCAAATGGAAATAGTTGTTCTCCTCTTTGTCCATGGTACTATAAGTATCTTTCTGTGCCAATTGCATTTGCAAGTATTGATACATTTTTAACAGGTCTCTTGATATTCAACTTTTCACATTTACATGTTGTGTCTGGAAAATTATAGACTCTTAGAAACCAAAAGTTTGATTACTGTATCACTTCCTTCTCATATATTTGATGATTGTATACCATGACTAGGATGGCTCGTCAAAAAAAATAATTGGACGAAATGCGGTCAAGTGTGAGAGAGAATGAGATGGAGAAGATTAACATAGAGACGGTCGATTGTGAGAGGAGATGGAAAAGGCTAACATAGAGACGGGCAAAGGAGAGAGAATGAAAAGGAAAAGGTCAACAAAGAAACGGACAAAGGTGAGAGAATGAGAAGGTTAATATAGAGACGGACAAGAGTGAGAGAATGAGAAGGTTAATATAGAGACGGACAAAAGTGAGAGAATGAGAAGGTTAATATAGAGACGGACAAGAGTGAGAGAATGAGAAGGTTAATATAGAGACGGACAAGAGTGAGAGAATGAGAAGGTTAATATAGAGACGGACAAGAGTGAGAGAATGAGAAGGTTAATATAGAGACGGACAAATGTGAGATAATGAGAAGGAGAAGGTTAACAAAGAGTCGTCAATTGTGAGAGGAGATGGAGAAGGCTAACATATAGACGGAGAAGGGTGAGAGAATTAAAAGGAAAAGGTTAACATAGAGACGGACAAAGGTGAGAGAATGAGAAGGTTAATGTAGAGACGGACAAAAGTGAGAGAATGAGAAGGTTAATATAGAGACGGACAAAGGTGAGAGAATGAGAAGGTTAATGTAGAGACGGACAAAGGTGAGAGAATGAGAAGGTTAATGTAGAGACGGACAAATGTGAGAGAATGAGAAGGTTAATATAGAGACGGACAAAGGTGAGAGAATGAAAAGGAAAAGGTTAACATAGTGACGGACAAAGGTGAGAGAATGAGAAGGTTAATATAGAGACGGACAAAGGTGAGAGAATGAGAAGGTTAATATAGAAACGGACAAGAGTGAGAGAATGAAAATGAAAAGGTTAACATAGTGACGGACAAAGGTGAGAGAATGAGAAGGTTAATATAGAGACGGACAAAGGTGAGAGAATGAGAAGGTTAATATAGAGACGGACAAAGGTGAGAGAATGAGAAGGTTAATATAGAGACGGACAAAGGTGAGAGAATGAGAAGGTTAATATAGAGACGGACAAAGGTGAGAGAATGAGAAGGTTAATATAGAGACGGACAAAGGTGAGAGAATGAGAAGGTTAATATAGAGACGGACAAAGGTGAGAGAATGAGAAGGTTAATATAGAGACGGACAAAGGTGAGAGAATGAAAAGGAAAAGGTTAACATAGTGACGGACAAAGGTGAGAGAATGAGAAGGTTAATATAGAGACGGACAAAGGTGAGAGAATGAGAAGGTTAATATAGAGACGGTCGATTGTGAGAGGAGATGGAAAAGGCTAACATAAAGACGGGCAAAGGAGAGAGAATGAAAAGGAAAAGGTCAACAAAGAAACGGACAAAAGTGAGAGAATGAGAAGGTTAATATAGAGACGGACAAGAGTGAGAGAATGAGAAGGTTAATATAGAGACGGACAAGAGTGAGAGAATGAGAAGGTTAATATAGAGACGGACAAGAGTGAGAGAATGAGAAGGTTAATATAGAGACGGACAAGAGTGAGAGAATGAGAAGGTTAATATAGAGACGGACAAGAGTGAGAGAATGAGAAGGTTAATATAGAGACGGACAAATGTGAGATAATGAGAAGGAGAAGGTTAACAAAGAGTCGTCAATTGTGAGAGGAGATGGAGAAGGCTAACATATAGACGGAGAAAGGTGAGAGAATTAAAAGGAAAAGGTTAACATAGAGACGGACAAAGGTGAGAGAATGAGAAGGTTAATGTAGAGACGGACAAAGGTGAGAGAATGAGAAGGTTAATATAGAGACGGACAAGAGTGAGAGAATGAGAAGGTTAATATAGAGACGGACAAGAGTGAGAGAATGAGAAGGTTAATATAGAGACGGACAAGAGTGAGAGAATGAGAAGGTTAATATAGAGACGGACAAATGTGAGATAATGAGAAGGAGAAAGTTAACAAAGAGTCGTCAATTGTGAGAGGAGATGGAGAAGGCTAACATATAGACGGAGAAAGGTGAGAGAATTAAAATGAAAAGGTTAACATAGAGACGGACAAAGGTGAGAGCATGAGAAGGTTAATGTAGAGACGGACAAAGGTGAGAGAATGAGAAGGTTAATATAGAGACGGACAAAGGTGAGAGAATGAGAAGGTTAATGTAGAGACGGACAAAGGTGAGAGAATGAGAAGGTTAAAGTAGAGACGGACAAATGTGAGAGAATGAGAAGGTTAATATAGAGATGGACAAAGGTTAGAGAATGAAAAGGAAAAGGTTAACATAGTGACGGACAAAGGTGAGAGAATGAGAAGGTTAATATAGAGACGGACAAAGGTGAGAGAATGAGAAGGTTAATATAGAAACGGACAAGAGTGAGAGAATGAAAATGAAATGGATAACATAGTGACGGACAAAGGTGAGAGAATGAGAAGGTTAATATAGAGACGGACAAAGGTGAGAGAATGAGAAGGTTAATATAGAGACGGACAAAGGTGAGAGAATGAGAAGGTTAATATAGAGACGGACAAAGGTGAGAGAATGAGAAGGTTAATATAGAGACGGACAAAGGTGAGAGAATGAGAAGGTTAATATAGAGACGGACAAAGGTGAGAGAATGAGAAGGTTAATATAGAGACGGACAAAGGTGAGAGAATGAGAAGGTTAATATAGAGACGGACAAAGGTGAGAGAATGAAAATCAAAAGGTTAACATAGTGACAGACAAAGGTGAGAGAATGAGAAGGTTAATATAGAGACGGACAAAGGTGAGAGAATGAGAAGGTTAATATAGAGACGGACAAAGGTGAGAGAATGATAAGGTTAATGTAGAGACGGACAAATGTGAGAGAATGAGTAGGTTAATATAGAGACGGACAAAGGTGAGAGAATGAGAAGGTTAATATAGAGACGGACAAAGGTGAGAGAATGAAAAGGAAAAGGTTAACATAGTGACGGACAAAGGTGAGAGAATGAGAAGGTTAATGTACAGACGGACAAAGGTGAGAGAATGAGAAGGTTAATATAGAGACGGACAAAGGTGAGAGAATGAGAAGGTTAATGTAGAGATGGGCAAAGGTGAGAGAATGAGAAGGTTAATATAGAGACGGACAAAGGTGAGAGAATGAGAAGGTTAATGTAGAGACGGACAAAGGTGAGAGAATGAGAAGGTTAATATAGAGACGGACAAAGGTGAGAGAATGAGAAGGTTAATATAGAGACGGATAAAGGTGAGAGAATGAAAAGGAAAAGTTAACATAGTGATGGACAAAGGTGAGAGAATGAGAAGGTTAATATAGAGACGGACAAAGGTGAAAGAATGAGAAGGTTAATATAGAGACGGACAAAGGTGAGAGAATGAGAAGGTTAATGTAGAGACGGACAAAGGTGAGAGAATGAAAAGGAAAAGGTTAACATAGTGACGGACAAAGGTGAGAGAATGAGAAGGTTAATATAGAGACGGACAAAGGTGAGAGAATGAGAATGTTAATATAGAGACGGACAAAGGTGAGAGAATGAGAAGGTTAATGTAGAGACGGACAAAGGTGAGAGAATGGGAAGGTTAATGTAGAGACGGACAAATGTGAGAGAATGAGAAGGTTAATGTAGAGACGGACAAAGGTGAGAGAATGAGAAGGTTAATATAGAGACGGACAAAGGTGAGAGAATGAAAAGGAAAATGTCAACATAGTGACGGACAAAGGTGAGAGAATGAGAAGGTTAATATAGAGACGGGCAAAGGTAAGAGAATGAGACGGTTAATGTTGAGACGGACAAAGGTGAGAGAATGAGAAGGTTAATGTAGAGACGGACAAAGGTAAGAGAATGAGAAGGTTAATATAGAGACGGACAAAGGTGAGAGAATGAGAAGGTTAATATAGAGACGGACAAAGGTGAGAGAATGAGAAGGTTAATATAGAGACGGACAAAGGTGAGAGAATGAGAAGGTTAACATAGAGACGGTCAAAGGTGAGGGAATGAGAAGGTTAACATAGAGACGGACAAAGCTGAGAGAATGAGAAGGTTAATATAGAGACTGACAAAGGTGAGAGAAAGAGAAGGTTAACATAAAGGCGGACAAATGTGAGAGAATGAGAAGGTTAACATAGAGACGGACAAAGGTGAGAGAATGAGAAGGTTAACATAGAGACGGACAAAGGTGACAAAATGAGAAGGTTAACATAGAGACGGACAAAGGTGAGAGAATGAGAAGGTTAACATGGAGACGGACAAAGGTGAGAGAATGTGAAGGTTAACATAGAGACTGACAAAGGTGAGAGAATGAGAAGGTTAACATAGAGACGGACAAAGGTGAGAGAATGAGAAGGTTAATATAGAGACGGACAAAGGTGAGAGAATGAGACGGAGAAGGCTAACATAGAGACGAACAAAGGTGAAAGAATGAGACGGAGAAGGCTAACATAGAGACGGACAAAGGTGAAAGAATGAAAAGGAAAAGGTCAACAAAGAAACGGACAAAGGTGAGAGAATGAGAAGGTTAATATAGAGACGGACAAAGGTGAGAGAATGAAAATGAAAAGGTCAACAAAGAAATGGACAAAAGTGAGAGAATGAGAAGGTTAATATAAAGACGGACAAAGGTGAGAGAATGAGAAGGTTAATATAGAGACGGACAAAGGTGAGAGAATGAGAAGGTTAATATAAAGACGGACAAAGGTGAGAGAATGAGATGGAGAAGGTTAACATACAGACGGACAAAAGTGAGAGAATGAGAAGGTTAATATAGAGACGGACAAAGGCGAGAGAATGAAAATGAAAAGGTTAACATACAGACGGACAAAAGTGAGAGAATGAGAAGGTTAATATAGAGACGGACAAAGGCGAGAGAATGAAAATGAAAAGGTTAACATACAGACGAACAAAAGTGAGAGAATGAGAAGGTTAATATAAAGACGGACAAAGGTGAGAGAATGAGAAGGTTAATATAGAGACGGACAAAGGAGAGACAATGAAAATGAAAAGGTTAACATACAGACGGACAAAGGTGAGATAATGAAAATGAAAAGGTTAACATACAGACGGACAAAGGTGAGAGAATGAGAAGGTTAATATAGAGACGGACAAAGGCGAGAGAATGAAAATGAAAAGGTTAACATACAGATGGACAAAGGTGAGAGAATGAGAAAGTATATATAGAGACGGACAAAGGTGAGAGAATGAGAAGGTTATTATATAGAGACGGACAAAGGTGAGAGAATGAAAAGGAAAAGTTAACATAGTGATGGACAAAGGTGAGAGAATGAGAAGGTTAATATAGAGACGGACAAAGGTGAGAGAATGAGAAGGTTAATATAGAGACGGACAAAGGTGAGAGAATGAGAAGGTTAATGTAGAGACGGACAAAGGTGAGAGAATGAAAAGGAAAAGGTTAACATAGTGACGGACAAAGGTGAGAGAATGAGAAGGTTAATACAGAGACGGACAAAGGTGAGAGAATGAGAAAGTTAATATAGAGACGGACAAAGGTGAGAGAATGAAAAGGAAAAGTTAACATAGTGATGGACAAAGGTGAGAGAATGAGAAGGTTAATATAGAGACGGACAAAGGTGAGAGAATGAGAAGGTTATTATATAGAGACGGACAAAGGTGAGAGAATGAAAAGGAAAAGTTAACATAGTGATGGACAAAGGTGAGAGAATGAGAAGGTTAATATAGAGACGGACAAAGGTGAGAGAATGAGAAGGTTAATGTAGAGACGGACAAAGGTGAGAGAATGAGAAGGTTAATATAGAGACGGACAAAGGTGAGAGAATGAGAAGGTTAATGTAGAGACGGACAAAGGTGAGAGAATGAAAAGGAAAAGGTTAACATAGTGACGGACAAAGGTGAGAGAATGAGAAGGTTAATACAGAGACGGACAAAGGTGAGAGAATGAGAAAGTTAATATAGAGACGGACAAAGGTGAGAGAATGAGAAGGTTAATATAGAGACGGACAAAGGTGAGAGAATGAGACGGAGAAGGCTAACATAGAGACGAACAAAGGTGAAAGAATGAGACGGAGAAGGCTAACATAGAGACGGACAAAGGTGAGAGAATGAAAAGGAAAAGGTTAACAAAGAAACGGACAAAGGTGAGAGAATGAGAAGGTTATTATAGAGACGGACAAAGGTGAGAGAATGAAAATGAAAAGGTCAACAAAGAAACGGACAAAAGTGAGAGAATGAGAAGGTAATTATAAAGACGGACAAAGGTGAGAGAATGAGATGGAGAAGGTTAACACACAGACGGACAAAAGTGAGAGAATGAGAAGGTTAATATAAAGACGGACAAAGGTGAGAGAATGAGATGGAGAAGGTTAACATACAGACGGACAAAAGTGAGAGAATGAGAAGGTTAATATAGAGACGGACAAAGGCGAGAGAATGAAAATGAAAAGGTTAACATACAGACGGACAAAAGTGAGAGAATGAGAAGGTTAATACAGAGACGGACAAAGGCGAGAGAATGAAAATGAAAAGGTTAACATACAGACGAACAAAAGTGAGAGAATGAGAAGGTTAATATAAAGACGGACAAAGGTGAGAGAATGAGAAGGTTAATATAGAGACGGACAAAGGCGAGACAATGAAAATGAAAAGGTTAACATACCGACGGACAAAGGTGAGAGAATGAGAAGGTTAATATAGAGACGGACAAAGGCGAGAGAATGAAAATGAAAAGGTTAACAAACAGACGGACAAAGGTGAGAGAATGAGAAGGTTAATATAGAGACGGACAAAGGCGAGAGAATGAAAATGAAAAGGTTAACATACAGACGGACAAAGGTGAGAGAATGAGAAAGTATATATAGAGACGGACAAAGGTGAGAGAATGAGAAGGTTATTATAGAGAGACGGACAAAGGTGAGAGAATGAAAAGGAAAAGTTAACATAGTGATGGACAAAGGTGAGAGAATGAGAAGGTTAATATAGAGACGGACAAAGGTGAGAGAATGAGAAGGTTAATGTAGAGACGGACAAAGGTGAGAGAATGAAAAGGAAAAGGTTAACATAGTGACGGACAAAGGTGAGAGAATGAGTAGGTTAATATAGAGACGTACAAAGGTGAGAGAATGAGAAAGTTAATATAGAGACGGATAAAGGTGAGAGAATGAGAAGGTTAATATAGAGACGGACAAAGGTGAGATAATGAGACGGAGAAGGCTAACATAGAGACGAACAAAGGTGAAAGAATGAGACGGAGAAGGCTAACATAGAGACGGACAAAGGTGAGAGAATGAAAAGGAAAAGGTCAACAAAGAAACGGACAAAGGTGAGAGAATGAGAAGGTTAATATAGAGACGGACAAAGGAGAGAGAATGAAAATGAAAAGGTCAACAAAGAAACGGACAAAAGTGAGAGAATGAGAAGGTTAATATAAAGACGGACAAAGGTGAGAGAATGGGATGGGGAAGGTTAACATACAGACGGCGGACAAAAGTGAGAGAATGAGAAGGTTAATATAGAGACGGACAAAGGCGAGAGAATGAAAATGAAAAGGTTAACATACAGACGGACAAAAGTGAGAGAATGAGAAGGTTAATATAGAGACGGACAAAGGCGAGAGAATGAAAATGAAAAGGTTAACATACAGACGAACAAAAGTGAGAGAATGAGAAGGTTAATATAAAGACGGACAAAGGTGAGAGAATGAGAAGGTTAATATAGAGACGGACAAAGGCGAGACAATGAAAATGAAAAGGTTAACATACAGACGGACAAAGGTGAGAGAATGAGAAGGTTAATATAGAGACGGACAAAGGCGAGAGAATGAAAATGAAAAGGTTAACATACAGACGGACAAAGTTGAGAGAATGAGAAGGTTAATATAGAGACGGACAAAGGCGAGAGAATGAAAATGAAAAGGTTAACATACAGACGGACAAAGGTGAGAGAATGAGAAAGTATATATAGAGACGGACAAAGGTGAGAGAATGAGAAGGTTATTATATAGAGACGGACAAAGGTGAGAGAATGAAAAGGAAAAGTTAACATAGTGATGGACAAAGGTGAGAGAATGAGAAGGTTAATATAGAGACGGACAAAGGTGAGAGAATGAGAAGGTTAATGTAGAGACGGACAAAGGTGAGAGAATGAGAAGGTTAATATAGAGACGGACAAAGGTGAGAGAATGAGAAGGTTAATGTAGAGACGGGCAAAGGTGAGAGAATGAAAAGGAAAAGGTTAACATAGTGACGGACAAAGGTGAGAGAATGAGAAGGTTAATATAGAGACGGACAAAGGTGAGAGAATTAGAAAGTTAATATAGAGACGGACAAAGGTGAGAGAATGAGAAGGTTAATGTAGAGACGGACAAAGGTGAGAGAATGAGAAGGTTAATGTAGAGACGGACAAATGTGAGAGAAAGAGAAGGTTAATGTAGAGACGGACAAAGGTGAGAGAATGAGAAGGTTAATATAGAGACGGACAAAGGTGAGAGAATGAAAAGGAAAATGTTAACATAGTGACGGACAAAGGTGAGAGAATGAGAAGGTTAATATAGAGACGGACAAATGTGAGAGAATGAGAAGGTTAATGTTGAGACGGACAAAGGTGAGAGAATGAGAAGGTTAATGTAGAGACGAACAAAGGTGAGAGAATGAGAAGGTTAATATAGAGACGGACAAGAGTGAGAGAATGAGAAGGTTAATATAGAGACGGACAAAGGAGTGAGAATGAGAAGGTTAATATAGAGACGGACAAAGGTGAGAGAATGAGAAGGTTAACATAGAGACGGTCAAAGGTGAGGGAATGAGAAGGTTAACATAGAGACGGACAAAGGCGAGAGAATGAAAATGAAAAGGTTAACATACAGACGGACAAAGGTGAGAGAATGAGAAAGTATATATAGAAACGGACAAAGGTGAGAGAATGAGAAGGTTATTATATAGAGACGGACAAAGGTGAGAGAATGAAAAGGAAAAGTTAACATAGTGATGGACAAAGGTGAGAGAATGAGAAGGTTAATGTAGAGACGGACAAATGTGAGAGAATGAGAAGATTAATATAGAGACGGACAAAGGTGAGAGAATGAGAAGGTTAACATAGAGACGGACAAAGGTGAGAGAATGAGAAGGTTAACATGGAGACGGACAAAGGTGAGAGAATGTGAAGGTTAACATAGAGACTGACAAAGGTGAGAGAATGAGAAGGTTAACATAGAGACGGACAAAGGTGAGAGAATGAGAAGGTTAATATAGAGACGGACAAAGGTGAGAGAATGAGACGGAGAAGGCTAACATAGAGACGAACAAAGGTGAAAGAATGAGACGGAGAAGGCTAACATAGAGACGGACAAAGGTGAAAGAATGAAAAGGAAAAGGTCAACAAAGAAACGGACAAAGGTGAGAGAATGAGAAGGTTAATATAGAGACGGACAAAGGTGAGAGAATGAAAATGAAAAGGTCAACAAAGAAATGGACAAAAGTGAGAGAATGAGAAGGTTAATATAAAGACGGACAAAGGTGAGAGAATGAGAAGGTTAATATAGAGACGGACAAAGGTGAGAGAATGAGAAGGTTAATATAAAGACGGACAAAGGTGAGAGAATGAGATGGAGAAGGTTAACATACAGACGGACAAAAGTGAGATAATGAAAATGAAAAGGTTAACATACAGACGGACAAAGGTGAGAGAATGAGAAGGTTAATATAGAGACGGACAAAGGCGAGAGAATGAAAATGAAAAGGTTAACATACAGACGGACAAAGGTGAGAGAATGAGAAAGTATATATAGAGACGGACAAAGGTGAAAGAATGAGAAGGTTATTATATAGAGACGGACAAAGGTGAGAGAATGAAAAGGAAAAGTTAACATAGTGATGGACAAAGGTGAGAGAATGAGAAGGTTAATATAGAGACGGACAAAGGTGAGAGAATGAGAAGGTTAATGTAGAGACGGACAAAGGTGAGAGAATGAGAAGGTTAATATAGAGACGGACAAAGGTGAGAGAATGAGAAGGTTAATGTAGAGACGGACAAAGGTGAGAGAATGAAAAGGAAAAGGTTAACATAGTGACGGACAAAGGTGAGAGAATGAGAAGGTTAATACAGAGACGGACAAAGGTGAGAGAATGAGAAAGTTAATATAGAGACGGACAAAGGTGAGAGAATGAGAAGGTTAATATAGAGACGGACAAAGGTGAGAGAATGAGACGGAGAAGGCTAACATAGAGACGAACAAAGGTGAAAGAATGAGACGGAGAAGGCTAACATAGAGACGGACAAAGGTGAGAGAATGAAAAGGAAAAGGTCAACAAAGAAGCGGACAAAGGTGACAGAATGAGAAGGTTATTATAGAGACGGACAAAGGTGAGAGAATGAAAATGAAAAGGTCAACAAAGAAACGGACAAAAGTGAGAGAATGAGAAGGTTAATATAAAGACGGACAAAGGTGAGAGAATGAGGTGGAGAAGGTTAACATACAGACGGACAAAAGTGAGAGAATGAGAAGGTTAATATAAAGACGGACAAAGGTGAGAGAATGAGATGGGGAAGGTTAACATACAGACGGACAAAAGTGAGAGAATGAGAAGGTTAATATAGAGACGGACAAAGGCGAGAGAATGAAAATGAAAAGGTTAACATACAGACGGACAAAAGTGAGAGAATGAGAAGGTTAATATAGAGACGGACAAAGGCGAGAGAATGAAAATGAAAAGGTTAACATACAGACGAACAAAAGTGAGAGAATGAGAAGGTTAATATAAAGACGGACAAAGGTGAGAGAATGAGAAGGTTAATATAGAGACGGACAAAGGCGAGACAATGAAAATGAAAAGGTTAACATACAGACGGACAAAGGTGAGAGAATGAGAAGGTTAATATAGAGACGGACAAAGGCGAGAGAATGAAAATGAAAAGGTTAACATACAGACGGACAAAGGTGAGAGAATGAGAAGGTTAATATAGAGACGGACAAAGGCGAGAGAATGAAAATGAAAAGGTTAACATACAGACGGACAAAGGTGAGAGAATGAGAAAGTATATATAGAGACGGACAAAGGTGAGAGAATGAGAAGGTTATTATATAGAGACGGACAAAGGTGAGAGAATGAAAAGGAAAAGTTAACATAGTGATGGACAAAGGTGAGAGAATGAGAAGGTTAATATAGAGACGGACAAAGGTGAGAGAATGAGAAGGTTAATGTAGAGACGGACAAAGGTGAGAGAATGAGAAGGTTAATATAGAGACGGACAAAGGTGAGAGAATGAGAAGGTTAATGTAGAGACGGGCAAAGGTGAGAGAATGAAAAGGAAAAGGTTAACATAGTCACGGACAAAGGTGAGAGAATGAGAAGGTTAATATAGAGACGGACAAAGGTGAGAGAATTAGAAAGTTAATATAGAGACGGACAAAGGTGAGAGAATGAGAAGGTTAATGTAGAGACGGACAAAGGTGAGAGAATGAGAAGGTTAATGTAGAGACGGACAAATGTGAGAGAAAGAGAAGGTTAATGTAGAGACGGACAAAGGTGAGAGAATGAGAAGGTTAATATAGAGACGGACAAAGGTGAGAGAATGAAAAGGAAAATGTTAACATAGTGACGGACAAAGGTGAGAGAATGAGAAGGTTAATATAGAGACGGACAAATGTGAGAGAATGAGAAGGTTAATGTTGAGACGGACAAAGGTGAGAGAATGAGAAGGTTAATGTAGAGACGAACAAAGGTGAGAGAATGAGAAGGTTAATATAGAGACGGACAAGAGTGAGAGAATGAGAAGGTTAATATAGAGACGGACAAAGGTGAGAGAATGAGAAGGTTAATATAGAGACGGACAAAGGTGAGAGAATGAGAAGGTTAACATAGAGACGGTCAAAGGTGAGGGAATGAGAAGGTTAACATAGAGACGGACAAAGGCGAGAGAATGAAAATGAAAAGGTTAACATACAGACGGACAAAGGTGAGAGAATGAGAAAGTATATATAGAGACGGACAAAGGTGAGAGAATGAGAAGGTTATTATATAGAGACGGACAAAGGTGAGAGAATGAAAAGGAAAAGTTAACATAGTGATGGACAAAGGTGAGAGAATGAGAAGGTTAATATAGAGACGGACAAAGGTGAGAGAATGAGAAGGTTAATGTAGAGACGGACAAAGGTGAGAGAATGAGAAGATTAATATAGAGACGGACAAAGGTGAGAGAATGAGAAGGTTAACATAGAGACGGACAAAGGTGAGAGAATGAGAAGGTTAACATGGAGACGGACAAAGGTGAGAGAATGTGAAGGTTAACATAGAGACTGACAAAGGTGAGAGAATGAGAAGGTTAACATAGAGACGGACAAAGGTGAGAGAATGAGAAGGTTAATATAGAGACGGACAAAGGTGAGAGAATGAGACGGAGAAGGCTAACATAGAGACGAACAAAGGTGAAAGAATGAGACGGAGAAGGCTAACATAGAGACGGACAAAGGTGAAAGAATGAAAAGGAAAAGGTCAACAAAGAAACGGACAAAGGTGAGAGAATGAGAAGGTTAATATAGAGACGGACAAAGGTGAGAGAATGAAAATGAAAAGGTCAACAAAGAAATGGACAAAAGTGAGAGAATGAGAAGGTTAATATAAAGACGGACAAAGGTGAGAGAATGAGAAGGTTAATATAGAGACGGACAAAGGTGAGAGAATGAGAAGGTTAATATAAAGACGGACAAAGGTGAGAGAATGAGATGGAGAAGGTTAACATACAGACGGACAAAAGTGAGAGAATGAGAAGGTTAATATAGAGACGGACAAAGGCGAGAGAATGAAAATGAAAAGGTTAACATACAGACGGACAAAAGTGAGAGAATGAGAAGGTTAATATAGAGACGGACAAAGGCGAGAGAATGAAAATGAAAAGGTTAACATACAGACGAACAAAAGTGAGAGAATGAGAAGGTTAATATAAAGACGGACAAAGGTGAGAGAATGAGAAGGTTAATATAGAGACGGACAAAGGAGAGACAATGAAAATGAAAAGGTTAACATACAGACGGACAAAGGTGAGATAATGAAAATGAAAAGGTTAACATAAAGACGGACAAAGGTGAGAGAATGAGAAGGTTAATATAGAGACGGACAAAGGCGAGAGAATGAAAATGAAAAGGTTAACATACAGACGGACAAAGGTGAGAGAATGAGAAAGTATATATAGAGACGGACAAAGGTGAGAGAATGAGAAGGTTATTATATAGAGACGGACAAAGGTGAGAGAATGAAAAGGAAAAGTTAACATAGTGATGGACAAAGGTGAGAGAATGAGAAGGTTAATATAGAGACGGACAAAGGTGAGAGAATGAGAAGGTTAATGTAGAGACGGACAAAGGTGAGAGAATGAGAAGGTTAATATAGAGACGGACAAAGGTGAGAGAATGAGAAGGTTAATGTAGAGACGGACAAAGGTGAGAGAATGAAAAGGAAAAGGTTAAAATAGTGACGGACAAAGGTGAGAGAATGAGAAGGTTAATACAGAGACGGACAAAGGTGAGAGAATGAGAAAGTTAATATAGGGACGGACAAAGGTGAGAGAAGGAGAAGGTTAATATAGAGACGGACAAAGGTGAGAGAATGAGACGGAGAAGGCTAACATAGAGACGAACAAAGGTGAAAGAATGAGACGGAGAAGGCTAACATAGAGACGGACAAAGGTGAGAGAATGAAAAGGAAAAGGTCAACAAAGAAACGGACAAAGGTGAGAGAATGAGAAGGTTATTATAGAGACGGACAAAGGTGAGAGAATGAAAATGAAAAGGTCAACAAAGAAACGGACAAAAGTGAGAGAATGAGAAGGTAATTATAAAGACGGACAAAGGTGAGAGAATGAGATGGAGAAGGTTAACACACAGACGGACAAAAGTGAGAGAATGAGAAGGTTAATATAAAGACGGACAAAGGTGAGAGAATGAGATGGAGAAGGTTAACATACAGACGGACAAAAGTGAGAGAATGAGAAGGTTAATATAGAGACGGACAAAGGCGAGAGAATGAAAATGAAAAGGTTAACATACAGACGGACAAAAGTGAGAGAATGAGAAGGTTAATACAGAGACGGACAAAGGCGAGAGAATGAAAATGAAAAGGTTAACATACAGACGAACAAAAGTGAGAGAATGAGAAGGTTAATATAAAGACGGACAAAGGTGAGAGAATGAGAAGGTTAATATAGAGACGGACAAAGGCGAGACAATGAAAATGAAAAGGTTAACATACCGACGGACAAAGGTGAGAGAATGAGAAGGTTAATATAGAGACGGACAAAGGCGAGAGAATGAAAATGAAAAGGTTAACAAACAGACGGACAAAGGTGAGAGAATGAGAAGGTTAATATAGAGACGGACAAAGGCGAGAGAATGAAAATGAAAAGGTTAACATACAGACGGACAAAGGTGAGAGAATGAGAAAGTATATATAGAGACGGACAAAGGTGAGAGAATGAGAAGGTTATTATAGAGAGACGGACAAAGGTGAGAGAATGAAAAGGAAAAGTTAACATAGTGATGGACAAAGGTGAGAGAATGAGAAGGTTAATATAGAGACGGACAAAGGTGAGAGAATGAGAAGGTTAATGTAGAGACGGACAAAGGTGAGAGAATGAAAAGGAAAAGGTTAACATAGTGACGGACAAAGGTGAGAGAATGAGAAGGTTAATATATAGAGACGTACAAAGGTGAGAGAATGAGAAAGTTAATATAGAGACGGATAAAGGTGAGAGAATGAGAAGGTTAATATAGAGACGGACAAAGGTGAGATAATGAGACGGAGAAGGCTAACATAGAGACGAACAAAGGTGAAAGAATGAGACGGAGAAGGCTAACATAGAGACGGACAAAGGTGAGAGAATGAAAAGGAAAAGGTCAACAAAGAAACGGACAAAGGTGAGAGAATGAGAAGGTTAATATAGAGACGGACAAAGGAGAGAGAATGAAAATGAAAAGGTCAACAAAGAAAAGGACAAAAGTGAGAGAATGAGAAGGTTAATATAAAGACGGACAAAGGTGAGAGAATGAGGTGGAGAAGGTTAACATACAGACGGACAAAAGTGAGAGAATGAGATGGTTAATATAAAGACGGACAAAGGGGAGAGAATGAGATGGGGAAGGTTAACATACAGACGGACAAAAGTGAGAGAATGAGAAGGTTAATATAGAGACGGACAAAGGCGAGAGAATGAAAATGAAAAGGTTAACATACAGACGGACAAAAGTGAGAGAATGAGAAGGTTAATATAGAGACGGAGAAAGGCGAGAGAATGAAAATGAAAAGGTTAACATACAGACGAACAAAAGTGAGAGAATGAGAAGGTTAATATAAAGACGGACAAAGGTGAGAGAATGAGAAGGTTAATATAGACACGGACAAAGGCGAGACAATGTAAATGAAAAGGTTAACATACAGACGGACAAAGGTGAGAGAATGAGAAGGTTAATATAGAGACGGACAAAGAGGAGAGAATGAAAATGAAAAGGTTAACATACAGACGGACAAAGGTGAGAGAATGAGAAGGTTAATATAGAGACGGACAAAGGCGAGAGAATGAAAATGAAAAGGTTAACATACAGACGGACAAAGGTGAGAGAATGAGAAAGTATATATAGAGACGGACAAAGGTGAGAGAATGAGAAGGTTATTATATAGAGACGGACAAAGGTGAGAGAATGAAAAGGAAAAGTTAACATAGTGATGGACAAAGGTGAGAGAATGAGAAGGTTAATATAGAGACGGACAAAGGTGAGAGAATGAGAAGGTTAATGTAGAGACGGACAAAGGTGAGAGAATGAGAAGGTTAATATAGAGACGGACAAAGGTGAGAGAATGAGAAGGTTAATGTAGAGACGGGCAAAGGTGAGAGAATGAAAAGGAAAAGGTTAACATAGTGACGGACAAAGGTGAGAGAATGAGAAGGTTAATATAGAGACGGACAAAGGTGAGAGAATGAGAAGGTTAATGTAGAGACGGACAAAGGTGAGAGAATGAGAAGGTTAATGTAGAGACGGACAAATGTGAGAGAAAGAGAAGGTTAATGTAGAGACGGACAAAGGTGAGAGAATGAGAAGGTTAATATAGAGACGGGCAAAGGTGAGAGAATGAAAAGGAAAATGTTAACATAGTGACGGACAAAGGTGAGAGAATGAGAAGGTTAATATAGAGACGGACAAATGTGAGAGAATGAGAAGGTTAATGTTGAGACGGACAAAGGTGAGAGAATGAGAAGGTTAATGTAGAGACGAACAAAGGTGAGAGAATGAGAAGGTTAATATAGAGACGGACAAGAGTGAGAGAATGAGAAGGTTAATATAGAGACGGACAAAGGTGAGAGAATGAGAAGGTTAATATAGAGACGGACAAAGGTGAGAGAATGAGAAGGTTAACATAGAGACGGTCAAAGGTGAGGGAATGAGAAGGTTAACATAGAGACGGACAAAGGCGAGAGAATGAAAATGAAAAGGTTAACATACAGACGGACAAAGGTGAGAGAATGAGAAAGTATATATAGAGACGGACAAAGGTGAGAGAATGAGAAGGTTATTATATAGATACGGACAAAGGTGAGAGAATGAAAAGGAAAAGTTAACATAGTGATGTACAAAGGTGAGAGAATGAGAAGGTTAATATAGAGACGGACAAAGGTGAGAGAATGAGAAGGTTAATGTAGAGACGGACAAAGGTGAGAGAATGAGAAGATTAATATAGAGACGGACAAAGGTGAGAGAATGAGAAGGTTAATGTAGAGACGGACAAAGGTGAGAGAATGAAAAGGAAAAGGTTAACATAGTGACGGACAAAGGTGAGAGAATGAGAAGGTTAATATAGAGACGGACAAAGGTGAGAGAATGAAAATGAAAAGGTCAACAAAGAAACGGACAAAAGTGAGAGAATGAGATGGTTAATATAAAGACGGACAAAGGTGAGAGAATGAGATGGAGAAGGTTAACACACAGACGGACAAAGGTGAGAGAATGAGAAGGTTAATATAAAGACGGACAAAGGTGAGAGAATGAGATGGAGAAGGTTAACATACAGACGGACAAAAGTGAGAGAATGAGAAGGTTAATATAGAGACGGACAAAGGCGAGAGAATGAAAATGAAAAGGTTAACATACAGACGGACAAAAGTGAGAGAATGAGAAGGTTAATACAGAGACGGACAAAGGCGAGAGAATGAAAATGAAAAGGTTAACATACAGACGAACAAAAGTGAGAGAATGAGAAGGTTAATATAAAGACGGACAAAGGTGAGAGAATGAGAAGGTTAATATAGAGACGGACAAAGGCGAGACAATGAAAATGAAAAGGTTAACATACCGACGGACAAAGATGAGAGAATGAGAAGGTTAATATAAAGACGGACAAAGGTGAGAGAATGAGGTGGAGAAGGTTAACATACAGAAGGACAAAAGTGAGAGAATGAGAAGGTTAATATAAAGACGGACAAAGGTGAGAGAATGAGATGGGGAAGGTTAACATACAGACGGACAAAAGTGAGAGAATGAGAAGGTTAATATAGAGACGGACAAAGGCGAGAGAATGAAAATGAAAAGGTTAACATACAGACGGACAAAAGTGAGAGAATGAGAAGGTTAATATAGAGACGGACAAAGGCGAGAGAATGAAAATGAAAAGGTTAACATACAGACGAACAAAAGTGAGAGATTGAGAAGGTTAATATAAAGACGGACAAAGGTGAGAGAATGAGAAGGTTAATATAGAGACGGACAAAGGCGAGACAATGAAAATGAAAAGGTTAACATACAGACGGACAAAGGTGAGAGAATGAGAAGGTTAATATAGAGACGGACAAAGGCGAGAGAATGAAAATGAAAAGGTTAACATACAGACGGACAAAGGTGAGAGAATGAGAAGGTTAACATAGAGACGGTCAAAGGTGAGGGAATGAGAAGGTAAATATAGAGACGGACAAAGGCGAGAGAATGAAAATGAAAAGGTTAACATACCGACGGACAAAGGTGAGAGAATGAGAAAGTATATATAGAGACGGACAAAGGTGAGAGAATGAGAAGGTTATTATATAGAGACGGACAAAGGTGAGAGAATGAAAAGGAAAAGTTAACATAGTGATGGACAAAGGTGAGAGATTGAGAAGGTTAATATAGAGACGGACAAAGGTGAGAGAATGAGAAGGTTAATGTAGAGACGGACAAAGGTGAGAGAATGAGAAGGTTAACATAGAGACGGTCAAAGGTGAGGGAATGAGAAGGTTAACATAGAGACGGTCAAAGGTGAGGGAATGAGAAGGTTAACATAGAGACGGACAAAGGCGAGAGAATGAAAATGAAAAGGTTAACATACAGACGGACAAAGGTGAGAGAATGAGAAAGTATATATAGAGACGGACAAATGTGAGAGAATGAGAAGGTTATTATATAGAGACGGACAAAGGTGAGAGAATGAAAAGGAAAAGTTAACATAGTGATGGACAAAGGTGACAAAATGAGAAGGTTAACATAGAGACGGACAAAGGTGAGAGAATGAGAAGGTTAACATAGAGACGGACAAAGGTGAGAGAATGAGAAGGTTAACATAGAGACGGACAAAGGTGAGAGAATGTGAAGGTTAACATAGGGACTGACAAAGGTGAGAGAATGAGAAGGTTAACATAGAGACGGACAAAGGTGAGGGAATGAGAAGGTTAATATAGAGACGGACAAAGGTGAGAGAATGAGACGGAGAAGGCTAACATAGAGACGAACAAAGGTGAAAGAATGAGACGGAGAAGGCTAACATAGAGACGACAAAGGTGAGAGAATGAAAAGGAAAAGGTCAACAAAGAAACGGACAAAGATGAGAGAATGAGAAGGTTAATATAGAGACGGACAAAGGTGAGAGAATGAAAATGAAAAGGACAACAAAGAAACGGACAAAAGTGAGAGAATGAGAAGGTTAATATAAAGACGGACAAAGGTGAGAGAATGAGATGGAGAAGGTTAACATACAGACGGACAAAAGTGAGAGAATGAGAAGGTTAATATAAAGACGGACAAAGGTGAGAGAATGAGATGGAGAAGGTTAACATACAGACGGACAAAAGTGAGAGAATGAGAAGGTTAATATAGAGACGGACAAAGGCGAGAGAATGAAAATGAAAAGGTTAACATACAGACGGACAAAAGTGAGAGAATGAGAAGGTTAATATAGAGACGGACAAAGGCGAGAGAATGAAAATGAAAAGGTTAACATACAGACGAACAAAAGTGAGAGAATGAGAAGGTTAATATAAAGACGGACAAAGGTGAGAGAATGAGAAGGTTAATATAGAGACGGACAAAGGCGAGACAATGAAAATGAAAAGGTTAACATACAGACGGACAAAGGTGAGAGAATGAGAAGGTTAATATAGAGACGGACAAAGGCGAGAGAATGAAAATGAAAAGGTTAACATACAGACGGACAAAGGTGAGAGAATGAGAAGGTTAATATAGAGACGGACAAAGGCGAGAGAATGAAAATGATAAGGTTAACATACAGACGGACAAAGGTGAGAGAATGAGAAAGTATATATAGAGACGGACAAAGGTGAGAGAATGAGAAGGTTATTATATAGAGACGGACAAAGGTGAGAGAATGAGAAGGGTAATGTAGAAACGGACAAAGGTGAGAGAATGAGAAGGTTAATATAGAGACGGACAAAGGTGAGAGAATGCGAAGGTTAATATAGAGACGGACAAAGGTGAGAGAATGAGAAGGTTAATATAGAAACGGACAAGAGTGAGAGAATGAAAATGAAAAGGTTAACATAGTGACGGACAAAGGTGAGAGAATGAGAAGGTTAATATAGAGACGGACAAAGGTGAGAGAATGAGAAGGTTAATATAGAGACGGACAAAGGTGAGAGAATGAGAAGGTTAATATAGAGACGGACAAAGGTGAGAGAATGAGAAGGTTAATATAGAGACGGACAAAGGTGAGAGAATGAGAAGGTTAATATAGAGACGAACAAAGGTGAGAGAATGAGAAGGTTAATATAGAGACGGACAAAGGTGAGAGAATGAGAAGGTTAATATAGAGACGGACAAAGGTGAGAGAATGAAAATCAAAAGGTTAACATAATGACAGACAAAGGTGAGAGAATGAGAAGGTTAATATAGAGACGGACAAAGGTGAGAGAATGAGAAGGTTAATATAGAGACGGACAAAGGTGAGAGAATGATAAGGTTAATGTAGAGACGGACAAATGTGAGAGAATGAGAAGGTTAATATAGAGAAGGACAAAGGTGAGAGAATGAGAAGGTTAATATAGAGACGGACAAAGGTGAGAGAATGAAAAGGAAAAGGTTAACATAGTGACGGACAAAGGTTAGAGAATGAGAAGGTTAATGTACAGACGGACAAAGGTGAGAGAATGAGAAGGTTAATATAGAGACGGAGAAAGGTGAGAGAATGAGAAGGTTAATGTAGAGACGGGCAAAGGTGAGAGAATGAGAAGGTTAATATAGAGACGGACAAAGGTGAGAGAATGAGAAGGTTAATGTAGAGACGGACAAAGGTGAGAGAATGAGAAGGTTAATATAGAGACGGACAAAGGTGAGAGAATGAGAAGGTTAATATAAAGACGGACAAAGGTGAGAGAATGAGATGGAGAAGGTTAACATACAGACGGACAAAAGTGAGAGAATGAGAAGGTTAATATAAAGACGGACAAAGGTGAGAGAATGAGATGGAGAAGGTTAACATACAGACGGACAAAAGTGAGAGAATGAGAAGGTTAATATAGAGACGGACAAAGGCGAGAGAATGAAAATGAAAAGGTTAACAAACAGACGGACAAAAGTGAGAGAATGAGAAGATTAATATAGAGACGGACAAAGGCGAGAGAATGAAAATGAAAAGGTTAACATACAGACGAACAAAAGTGAGAGAATGAGAAGGTTAATATAAAGACGGACAAAGGTGAGAGAATGAGAAGGTTAATATAGAAACGGACAAAGGCGAGACAATGAAAATGAAAAGGTTAACATACAGACGGACAAAGGTGAGAGAATGAGAAGGTAATATAGAGACGGACAAAGGCGAGAGAATGAAAATGAAAAGGTTAACATACAGACGGACAAAGGTGAGAGAATGAGAAGGTTAATATAGAGACGGACAAAGGCGAGAGAATGAAAATGATAAGGTTAACATACAGACGGACAAAGGTGAGAGAATGAGAAAGTATATATAGAGACGGACAAAGTTGAGAGAATGAGAAGGTTATTATATAGAGACGGACAAAGGTGAGAGAATGAGAAGGGTAATGTAGAGACGGACAAAGATGAGAGAATGAGAATGTTAATATAGAGACGGACAAAGGTGAGAGAATGCGAAGGTTAATATAGAGACGGACAAAGGTGAGAGAATGAGAAGGTTAATATAGAAACGGACAAGAGTGAGAGAATGAAAATGAAAAGGTTAACATAGTGACGGACAAAGGTGAGAGAATGAGAAGGTTAATATAGAGACGGACAAAGGTGAGAGAATGAGAAGGTTAATATAGAGACGGACAAAGGTGAGAGAATGAGAAGGTTAATATAGAGACGGACAAAGGTGAGAGAATGAGAAGGTTAATATAGAGACGGACAAAGGTGAGAGAATGAGAAGGTTAATATAGAGACGGACAAAGGTTAGAGAATGAGAAGGTTAATATAGAGACGGACAAAGGTGAGAGAATGAGAAGGTTAATATAGAGACGGACAAAGGTGAGAGAATGAAAATCAAAAGGTTAACATAATGACAGACAAAGGTGAGAGAATGAGAAGGTTAATATAGAGACGGACAAAGGTGAGAGAATGAGAAGGTTAATATAGAGACGGACAAAGGTGAGAGAATGATAAGGTTAATGTAGAGACGGACAAATGTGAGAGAATGAGAAGGTTAATATAGAGAAGGACAAAGGTGAGAGAATGAGAAGGTTAATATAGAGACGGACAAAGGTGAGAGAATGAAAAGGAAAAGGTTAACATACAGACGGACAAAGGTGAGAGAATGAGAAAGTATATATAGGGACGGACAAAGGTGAGAGAATGAGAAGGTTAATATAGAGACGGACAAAGGTGAGAGAATGAGAAGGTTAATGTAGAGACGGGCAAAGGTGAGAGAATGAGAAGGTTAATATAGAGACGGACAAAGGTGAGAGAATGAGAAGGTTAATGTAGAGACGGACAAAGGTGAGAGAATGAGAAGGTTAATATAGAGACGGACAAAGGTGAGAGAATGAGAAGGTTAATATAGAGACGGACAAAGGTGAGAGAATGAAAAGGAAAAGTTAACATAGTGATGGACAAAGGTGAGAGAATGAGAAGGTTAATATAGTGACGGACAAAGGTGAGAGAATGAGAAGGTTAATATAGAGACGGACAAAGGTGAGAGAATGAGAAGGTTAATGTAGAGACGGACAAAGGTGAGAGAATGAAAAGGAAAAGGTTAACATAGTGACGGACAAAGGTGAGAGAATGAGAAGGTTAATATAGAGACGGACAAAGGTGAGAGAATGAGAATGTTAATATAGAGACGGACAAAGGTGAGAGAATGAGAAGGTTAATGTAGAGACGGACAAAGGTGAGAGAATGGGAAGGTTAATGTAGAGACGGACAAATGTGAGAGAATGAGAAGGTTAATGTAGAGACGGACAAAGGTGAGAGAATGAGAAGGTTAATATAGAGACGGACAAAGGTGAGAGAATGAGAAGGTTATTATATAGAGACGGACAAAGGTGAGAGAATGAAAAGGAAAAGGTTAACATACAGACGAACAAAAGTGAGAGAATGAGAAGGTTAATATAAAGACGGACAAAGGTGAGAGAATGAGAAGGTTAATATAGAGACGGACAAAGGTGAGAGAATGAGAAGGTTAATATAGAGACGGGCAAAGGTGAGAGAATGAGACGGTTAATGTTGAGACGGACAAAGGTGAGAGAATGAGAAGGTTAATGTAGAGACGGACAAAGGTGAGAGAATGAGAAGGTTAATATAGAGACGGACAAAGGTGAGAGAATGAGAAGGTTAATATAGAGACGGACAAAGGTGAGAGAATGAGAAGGTTAATATAGAGACGGACAAAGGGGAGAGAATGAGAAGGTTAACATAGAGACGGTCAAAGGTGAGGGAATGAGAAGGTTAACATAGAGACGGACAAAGCTGAGAGAATGAGAAGGTTAATATAGAGACGGACAAAGGTGAGAGAAAGAGAAGGTTAACATAAAGACGGACAAATGTGAGAGAATGAGAAGGTTAACATAGAGACGGACAAAGGTGAGAGAATGAGAAGGTTAACATAGAGACGGACAAAGGTGACAAAATGAGAAGGTTAACATAGAGACGGACAAAGGTGAGAAAATGAGAAGGTTAACATGGAGACGGACAAAGGTGAGAGAATGTGAAGGTTAACATAGAGACTGACAAAGGTGAGAGAATGAGAAGGTTAACATAGAGACGGACAAAGGTGAGAGAATGAGAAGGTTAATATAGAGACGGACAAAGGTGAGAGAATGAGACGGAGAAGGCTAACATAGAGACGAACAAAGGTGAAAGAATGAGACGGAGAAGGCTAACATAGAGACGGATAAAGGTGAGAGAATGAAAAGGAAAAGGTCAACAAAGAAACGGACAAAGGTGAGAGAATGAGAAGGTTAATATAGAGACGGACAAAGGTGAGAGAATGAAAATGAAAAGGTCAACAAAGAAATGGACAAAAGTGAGAGAATGAGAAGGTTAATATAAAGACGGACAAAGGTGAGAGAATGAGAAGGTTAATATAGAGACGGACAAAGGTGAGAGAATGAGAAGGTTAATATAAAGACGGACAAAGGTGAGAGAATGAGATGGAGAAGGTTAACATACAGACGGACAAAAGTGAGAGAATGAGAAGGTTAATATAGAGACGGACAAAGGCGAGAGAATGAAAATGAAAAGGTTAACATACAGACGGACAAAAGTGAGAGAATGAGAAGGTTAATATAGAGACGGACAAAGGCGAGAGAATGAAAATGAAAAGGTTAACATACAGACGAACAAAAGTGAGAGAATGAGAAGGTTAATATAAAGACGGACAAAGGTGAGAGAATGAGAAGGTTAATATAGAGACGGACAAAGGCGAGACAATGAAAATGAAAAGGTTAACATACAGACGGACAAAGGTGAGAGAATGAAAATGAAAAGGTTAACATACAGACGGACAAAGGTGAGAGAATGAGAAGGTTAATATAGAGACGGACAAAGGCGAGAGAATGAAAATGAAAAGGTTAACATACAGACGGACAAAGGTGAGAGAATGAGAAAGTATATATAGAGACGGACAAAGGTGAGAGAATGAGAAGGTTATTATATAGAGACGGACAAAGGTGAGAGAATGAAAAGGAAAAGTTAACATAGTGATGGACAAAGGTGAGAGAATGAGAAGGTTAATATAGAGACGGACAAAGGTGAGAGAATGAGAAGGTTAATGTAGAGACGGACAAAGGTGAGAGAATGAGAAGGTTAATATAGAGACGGACAAAGGTGAGAGAATGAGAAGGTTAATGTAGAGACGGACAAAGGTGAGAGAATGAAAAGGAAAAGGTTAACATAGTGACGGACAAAGGTGAGAGAATGAGAAGGTTAATATAGAGACGGACAAAGGTGAGAGAATGAGAAAGTTAATATAGAGACGGACAAAGGTGAGAGAATGAGAAGGTTAATATAGAGACGCACAAAGGTGAGAGAATGAGACGGAGAAGGCTAACATAGAGACGAACAAAGGTGAAAGAATGAGACGGAGAAGGCTAACATAGAGACGGACAAAGGTGAGAGAATGAAAAGGAAAAGGTCAACAAAGAAACGGACAAAGGTGAGAGAATGAGAAGGTTATTATAGAGACGGACAAAGGTGAGAGAATGAAAATGAAAAGGTCAACAAAGAAACGGACAAAAGTGAGAGAATGAGAAGGTTAATATAAAGACGGACAAAGGTGAGAGAATGAGATGGAGAAGGTTAACACACAGACGGACAAAAGTGAGAGAATGAGAAGGTTAATATAAAGACGGACAAAGATGAGAGAATGAGATGGAGAAGGTTAACATACAGACGGACAAAAGTGAGAGAATGAGAAGGTTAATATAGAGACGGACAAAGGCGAGAGAATGAAAATGAAAAGGTTAACATACAGACGGACAAAAGTGAGAGAATGAGAAGGTTAATACAGAGACGGACAAAGGCGAGAGAATGAAAATGAAAAGGTTAACATACAGACGAACAAAAGTGAGAGAATGAGAAGGTTAATATAAAGACGGACAAAGGTGAGAGAATGAGAAGGTTAATATAGAGATGGACAAAGGCGAGACAATGAAAATGAAAAGGTTAACATACCGACGGACAAAGGTGAGAGAATGAGAAGGTTAATATAGAGACGGACAAAGGCGGGAGAATGAAAATGAAAAGGTTAACATACAGACGGACAAAGGTGAGAGAATGAGAAGGTTAATATAGAGACGGACAAAGGCGAGAGAATGAAAATGAAAAGGTTAACATACAGACGGACAAAGGTGAGAGAATGAGAAAGTATATATAGAGACGGACAAAGGTGAGAGAATGAGAAGGTTATTATAGAGAGACGGACAAAGGTGAGAGAATGAAAAGGAAAAGTTAACATAGTGATGGACAAAGGTGAGAGAATGAGAAGGTTAATGTAGAGACGGACAAAGGTGAGAAAATGAGAAGGTTAATATAGAGACGGACAAAGGTGAGAGAATGAGAAGGTTAATGTAGAGACGGACAAAGGTGAGAGAATGAAAAGGAAAAGGTTAACATAGTGACGGACAAAGGTGAGAGAATGAGAAGGTTAATATAGAGACGGACAAAGGTGAGAGAATTAGAAAGTTAATATAGAGACGGACAAAGGTGAGAGAATGAGAAGGTTAATGTAGAGACGGACAAAGGTGAGAGAATGAGAAGGTTAATGTAGAGACGGACAAAGGTGAGAGAATGAGAAGGTTAATATAGAGACGGGCAAAGGTGAGACAATGAAAAGGAAAATGTTAACATAGTGACGGACAAAGGTGAGAGAATGAGAAGGTTAATATAGAGACGGACAAATGTGAGAGAATGAGAAGGTTAATGTTGAGACGGACAAAGGTGAGAGAATGAGAAGGTTAATGTAGAGACGAACAAAGGTGAGAGAATGAGAAGGTTAATATAGAGACGGACAAGAGTGAGAGAATGAGAAGGTTGATATAGAGACGGACAAAGGTGAGAGAATGAGAAGGTTAATATAGAGACGGACAAAGGTGAGAGAATGAGAAGGTTAACATAGAGACGGTCAAAGGTGAGGGAATGAGAAGGTTAACATAGAGACGGACAAAGGCGAGAGAATGAAAATGAAAAGGTTAACATACAGACGGACAAAGGTGAGAGAATGAGAAAGTATATATAGAGACGGACAAAGGTGAGAGAATGAGAAGGTTATTATATAGAGACGGACAAAGGTGAGAGAATGAAAAGGAAAAGTTAACATAGTGATGGACAAAGGTGAGAGAATGAGAAGGTTAATATAGAGACGGACAAAGGTGAGAGAATGAGAAGGTTAATGCAGAGACGGACAAAGGTGAGAGAATGAGAAGGTTAATATAGAGACGGACAAAGGTGAGAGAATGAGAAGGTTAATGTAGAGACGGACAAAGGTGAGAGAATGAAAAGGAAAAGGTTAACATAGTGACGGACAAAGGTGAGAGAATGAGAAGGTTAATATAGAGACGGACAAAGGTGAGAGAATGAGAAAGTTAATATAGAGACGGACAAAGGTGAGAGAATGAGAAGGTTAATATAGAGACGGACAAAGGTGAGAGAATGCGACGGAGAAGGCTAACATAGAGACGAACAAAGGTGAAAGAATGAGACGGAGAAGGCTAACATAGAGACGGACAAAGGTGAGAGAATGAAAAGGAAAAGGTCAACAAAGAAACGGACAAAGGTGAGAGAATGAGAAGGTTATTATAGAGACGGACAAAGGTGAGAGAATGAAAATGAAAAGGTCAACAAAGAAACGGACAAAAGTGAGAGAATGAGAAGGTTAATATAAAGACGGACAAAGGTGAGAGAATGAGATGGAGAAGGTTAACACACAGACGGACAAAAGTGAGAGAATGAGAAGGTTAATATAAAGACGGACAAAGGTGAGAGAATGAGATGGAGAAGGTTAACATACAGACGGACAAAAGTGAGAGAATGAGAAGGTTAATATAGAGACGGACAAAGGCGAGAGAATGAAAATGAAAAGGTTAACATACAGACGGACAAAAGTGAGAGAATGAGAAGGTTAATACAGAGACGGACAAAGGCGAGAGAATGAAAATGAAAAGGTTAACATACAGACGAACAAAAGTGAGAGAATGAGAAGGTTAATATAAAGACGGACAAAGGTGAGAGAATGAGAAGGTTAATATAGAGACGGACAAAGGCGAGACAATGAAAATGAAAAGGTTAACATACCGACGGACAAAGGTGAGAGAATGAGAAGGTTAATATAAAGACGGACAAAGGTGAGAGAATGAGGTGGAGAAGGTTAACATACAGACGGACAAAAGTGAGAGAATGAGAAGGTTAATATAAAGACGGACAAAGGTGAGAGAATGAGATGGGGAAGGTTATCATACAGACGGACAAAAGTGAGAGAATGAGAAGGTTAATATAGAGACGGACAAAGGCGAGAGAATGAAAATGAAAAGGTTAACATACAGACGGACAAAGGTGAGAGAATGAGAAGGTTAATATAGAGACGGACAAAGGCGAGAGAATGAAAATGAAAAGGTTAACATACAGACGGACAAAGGTGAGAGAATGAGAAGGTTAACATAGAGACGGTCAAAGGTGAGGGAATGAGAAGGTTAATATAGAGACGGACAAAGGCGAGAGAATGAAAATGAAAAGGTTAACATACAGACGGACAAAGGTGAGAGAATGAGAAAGTATATATTGAGACGGACAAAGGTGAGAGAATGAGAAGGTTATTATATAGAGACGGACAAAGGTGAGAGAAAGAAAATGAAAAGTTAACATAGTGATGGACAAAGGTGAGAGAATGAGAAGGTTAATATAGAGACGGACAAAGGTGAGAGAATGAGAAGGTTAATGTAGAGACGGACAAAGGTGAGAGAATGAGAAGGTTAACATAGAGACGGTCAAAGGTGAGGGAATGAGAAGGTTAACATAGAGACGGTCAAAGGTGAGGGAATGAGAAGGTTAACATAGAGACGGACAAAGGCGAGAGAATGAAAATGAAAAGGTTAACATACAGACGGATAAAGGTGAGAGAATGAGAAAGTATATATAGAGACGGACAAATGTGAGAGAATGAGAAGGTTATTATATAGAGACGGACAAAGGTGAGAGAATGAAAAGGAAAAGTTAACATAGTGATGGACAAAGGTGACAAAATGAGAAGGTTAACATAGAGACGGACAAAGGTGAGAGAATGAGAAGGTTAACATAGAGACGGACAAAGGTGAGAGAATGAGAAGGTTAACATAGAGACGGACAAAGGTGAGAGAATGTGAAGGTTAACATAGGGACTGACAAAGGTGAGAGAATGAGAAGGTTAACATAGAGACGGACAAAGGTGAGGGAATGAGAAGGTTAATATAGAGACGGACAAAGGTGAGAGAATGAGACGGAGAAGGCTAACATAGAGACGAACAAAGGTGAAAGAATGAGACGGAGAAGGCTAACATAGAGTCGGACAAAGGTGAGAGAATGAAAAGGAAAAGGTCAACAAAGAAACGGACAAAGGTGAGAGAATGAGAAGGTTAATATAGAGACGGACAAAGGTGAGAGAATGAAAATGAAAAGGTCAACAAAGAAACGGACAAAAGTGAGAGAATGAGAAGGTTAATATAAAGACGGACAAAGGTGAAAGAATGAGATGGAGAAGGTTAACATACAGACGGTCAAAAGTGAGAGAATGAGAAGGTTAATATAAAGACGGACAAAGGTGAGAGAATGAGATGGAGAAGGTTAACATACAGACGGACAAAAGTGAGAGAATGAGAAGGTTAATATAGAGACGGACAAAGGCGAGAGAATGAAAATGAAAAGGTTAACATACAGACGGACAAAAGTGAGAGAATGAGAAGGTTAATATAGAGACGGACAAAGGCGAGAGAATGAAAATGAAAAGGTTAACATACAGACGAGCAAAAGTGAGAGAATGAGAAGGTTAATATAAAGACGGACAAAGGTGAGAGAATGAGAAGGTTAATATAGAGACGGACAAAGGCGAGACAATGAAAATGAAAAGGTTAACATACAGACGGACAAAGGTGAGAGAATGAGAAGGTTAATATAGAGACGGACAAAGGCGAGAGAATGAAAATGAAAAGGTTAACATACAGACGGACAAAGGTGAGAGAATGAGAAGGTTAATATAGAGACGGACAAAGGCGAGAGAATGAAAATGAAAAGGTTAACATACAGACGGACAAAGGTGAGAGAATGAGAAGGTTATTATATAGAGACGGACAAAGGTGAGAGAATGAGAAGGGTAATGTAGAGACGGACAAAGGTGAGAGAATGAGAAGGTTAATATAGAGACGGACAAAGGTGAGAGAATGCGAAGGTTAATATAGAGACGGACAAAGGTGAGAGAATGAGAAGGTTAACATAGAGACGGACAAAGGTGAGAGAATGAGACGGAGAAGGCTAACATAGACGCACAAAGGTGAGAGAATGAGACGGAGAAGGCTAACATAGAGACGGACAAAGGTGAGGGAATGAGAAGGTTAATATAGAGACGGACAAAGGTGAGAGAATGAGAAGGTTACTATAGAGACGGACAAAGGTGAGAGAATGAGAAGGTTAACATAGAGACGGACAAAGGTGAGAGAATGAGAAGGTTAATATAGAGACGGACACAGGTGAGAGAATGAGATGGAGAAAGCTAACATAGAGACGGGCAAAGGTGAGACAATGAGAAGGCTAATATAGAGACGGACACAGGTGAGAGAATGAGATGGAGAAGGCTAACATAGAGACGGGCAAAGGTGAGAGAATGAGAAGGTTAATATAGAGACGGACAAAGGTGAGAGAATGAGAAGGTTACTATAGAGACGGACAAAAGTGAGAGAATGAGAAGGTTAACATAGAGACGGACAAAGGTGAGAGAATGAGAAGGTTAATATAGAGACGGACACAGGTGAGAGAATGAGATGGAGAAAGCTAACATAGAGACGGGCAAAGGTGAGACAATGAGAAGGCTAATATAGAGACGGACACAGGTGAGAGAATGAGATGGAGAAGGCTAACATAGAGACGGACGAAGGTGAGAGAATGAGAAGATTAATATAGACGAACAAAGGCGAGAGAATGAGAGAGAGAAGATTGACATAGAGACGGACAAAGTCGAGAGAATGAGATGGGGAAGGTTAACATAGTGACGGACAAAGGTTAGAGAATGAGAAGATTAATATAGACGAACAAAGGCGAGAGAATGAGAGAGAGAAGGTTGACATAGAGACGGACAAAGTCGAGAGAATGAGATGGGGAAGGCTAACATAGAGATGGACAAAAGTGAGAGAACGTGATGGCTAACATAGAGACGGACAAAGGTGAGAGAATGAGATGGAGAAGGCTAACATAGAGACGGAAAAAACGTGAGAGAATGAGAAGGTTTATATTGAAACGGACAAAGGTGAGAGAAAGAGATGGAGAAGGCTAACATAGAGACGGACAAAGGTGAGAGAAAGAGATGGAGAAGGCTAACATAGAGACGGACAAAGGTGAGAGAAAGAGATGGAGAAAGCTAACATAGAGACGGACAAAGGTGGGAGAAAGAGATGGAGAAGGCTAACATAGAGACGGACAAAGGTGAGAGAAAGAGATGGAGAAGGCTAACATAGAGACGGACAAAGGTGAGAGAAAGAGATGGAGAAGGCTCACATAGAGACGGACAAAGGTGAGAGAAAGAGATGGAGAAGGCTAACATAGAGACGGACAAAGGTGAGAGAAAGAGATTGAGAAGGCTAACATAGAGACGGACAAAGGTGAGAGAAAGAGATGGAGAAGGCTAACATAGAGACGGACAAAAGTGAGAGAAAGAGATGGAGAAGGCTAACATAGAGACGGACAAAGGTGAGAGAAAGAGAGGAGGAAGACTAACTTGGAGATGGGCAAGGGTGAGAGAAAAGCAGGAGACCAAATATAGAGATTGATAAAGGTGAAAGGAAGAGAGGCAGGCCATTATAGACAATAAAGACTGTAAGACAACATGAAAGAATATACAGACATAGTGTAAGCTAAAGGAAATTTCCACCAGGCAGAACAAGAAGGGAGAAAGCGGCACACAACATTAATACTGCTTCTTCAATCAAGAAAGCCAAACTTCAAGCAAGTACCACCAAAACATCGGTTGGCTTACCACGGCAACAGCCGGGGTTCGTACCCTGGCGAGGACACCTGGGTTTTACTAATTCCCTAAAAATTAGTGGGAGCCGCGATAGCTCAGTGGTTAGTGAACTGGACTACTACGGACAAGGGGTAGGATTCGATCCCAACCGACGGCTCCGGGTTCACCCAGCCTTAAATGGGTACCGGATTTTTTCTGGGAAAGTAAAGCAGCACGGGCGTAATACCGACCACATTACCCCAAAAATCATGTGCTGAAGGTCTGTAAAATATAGGGTCACTAACACCATATTTCCCTATACGCCACTTGGCGTGACGGGGGGTACTTTACTTTTTTTACTTACCACCAAAACATAAACATGGTAGTTGCTAAAATTGCGGGGAAACAATTACAATAGAATCACTGTAACAAAAAAATAAGGAATAGATAGGCACAATTTATTTAGGAAAAAAGTTCTACTGAAAGATAAAAGAAAAGAACAAAGATAAAATTAGAGAAGAAAGATTTGGAATGACATGGAGGTAATACTTGCTGTATCTTCTTTAAAAAAAAACAAAAAAAAAACCTAGATTTGACTGCAATTCAATAGCAGGTTATTTGATCTAACTCTTGTATCCAAATATGAAGACGTTGATCTATCAAACTATGACCTACTGTTTCAGCGTCCACTGTGCTTTGTAGACGTAGTTCCCATAAGCCGATCCTGACTTCAGTCACAACGAACAGATGTAGATACCGGTCAGCACCCTCTGTCTGGTTGATGTTCAGGTAAAAGGCAGAAATATTTGCTATGACGTAATCTAATCCAAAATAGAAGCACAAAACAGGTTTAATAACAATAGCTGTGTGAGAAGATAACATTAAGTCAACAATGAAACGGTGATTGAAATGATTTGGTTAGCCCAGCCCATCATCATCATCATTATCGGGTGCCATCTCGGCAACGAAGGTTGGTTGGCATGGAGCGCCATTCTGCTCTATCTCTTGCTTTGATGGTGCAGGTTGTCTTAGGCTTATCTGTCCATCTTTTGATGTTACTCGTCCATGTTAGTCTTGGTCTGCCTCTGCCTCTTTTACCTTGTATTTCCCTTCCAAGATTACTTTTAGTAGGCTGTTGTGTCTTTTATCATGGCCAAAAAATCGTATTTCTCTTGTTTGAATTGTGTTGAGCAGTTCTCTTTTCATTTTTAGTTGTTTTAAGACTTCATCATTTGTTTTCTTTTCTCTTCATCCAATTCTACTTACTCTTCTATATATCCACATTTCGAAGGCTTCAATTCTCCGTTCTGTTTTCTTGTCTAGTTCATCATAACAAGGTAATAATCAAGTGTTATTATTGTATTTGTTACTGATTAATAGATATAATCTTCCGATCTCCTCTCCTATATAGAAGCAATGTCCATGATGTTAAATAGCATTCGTTTCACTCCTTCAAACTTAATATTCACGTTAAATAAGATAGTAATTGTTTGGTAGTTTGTTCACACCCTCCCCTTTCCCCACAAATATCGATGCATTAATCCCCATTGGTTGCAGTATCTCAAATGTGGACTCTTGAGCAGAACAGGAAGAAGTATCTGCTGTAGGTTATCACAGCCTCTGTACTTGGACCATTGCCATGATAGTGCCGTCTAAGCGGTGTCGACCTGTAGAATATCGACGAGGATCATAACCATGACAAGGGATTATAGCTGAATGTAGTTACAAGAGTATACTCATGTCTGTTATCTTGAGTGACTTGTTGAGCTTCGTCAGACAAGAACCTTCCTAAGTCAATGGCTGGAGTCAATATACAAAGGTCAAAGGTCTGCAGTGTTACCTTCTTGTTTGTCGCTGCTCATGATTGTGATGAATGCAACGAAAAAGCAGGGATTGGACCGTTAGGTAATCATATCAGTAGTAGCCTTCGTCACTCATAGTTGACTATGGATTTTGCAGCGCCCCTAGAAATGTTATTTTGTCTTTCCTTTCGTAGTGTATTCTCTTTTTCTATGAATTTGTCTGCTTCTTGTTTGAGTTGAAGCTTTAGAGCGTGTTTCCAAATATTGCGGTCTACAGCTATTTCTACCCAGGCTGCAGGGTTTATGTTCAGATACACACGTTACACTAATGATCCAGACGCTGTAAAGTGAAAAAAGAAATAAAAATGAGACGCCAGGGATAAAATCATATCAGTGGAACAGATAATGGATGGGGCAGGTATCATTAACAACAGCAGAGAGATGTGTAGAAAGAAGGTCTTTAAACCAAGTGTTCCTACATCGCTATCTAGACTACGTGAACTTGCGGGTAGGGGAGAGGGTGGAAATTGGTATTGTTAGAACAGAACGATATTCTGGACAACAACAAAATAGGCTTGTTGACCAGCGTGAAGATCGCAGCACTTATGGATGTGTCCAAATGTAATGACGATGATGTTGATGACCCCAACACAGTATAACAGTGCCTGATCGGACGTTCAGGATAATAAAAAGCAATTAATAAATAAGAAGAGAATTACTAAATATAAGAGATGTTTTTCTCTGACAAAATCTCACATTTTATTTGTAAATGATCAATAACACAGAGACAACAATACCTACCAATAGGTTGATCTTCCGAAACAAGATACACTTGATTTTCTAAAGATTCACAATCTGTGAAAGAAATCAAAAGTGAGTGAAACCACTCAAAATCTCATAAGGTCTGAAGTCATTACAACATTCTAATTTGTGCAACAATATTACCCCCCCCCCCCCAACCACACACACACACACACACACACACACCTTCCTTGGCGTTTGTCCTCTTGCACTCGCTCGCTGGTTATTTCCCTTATTATGTTGATATACGTATGTTCTGTTATCATTTACAAGAAGCGAGGATATCTCCGCATCTTCATCAACGTATCCGACTTCAGCACATCATTTTTGGATGACGAATTTGTCTCCCCTCTTTGATGTCTGCACATTTTATCAAATTTGTTTGCTTTAGACTAATTACGAGTGTATGCAGAACATTGATGCAGGACAGGAAAAATCAGTACAGGACAGGAACAATCAGTACAGGACAGGAACAATCAGTACAGGACAGGAACAATCAGTACAGGACAGGAACAATCAGTACAGGACAGGAACAATCAGTGCAGGACAGGAACAATCTGTACAGGACAAGAACAATCAGTGCAGGACAGGAACAATCAATACAGGACAGGAACAATCAATACAGGACAGGAACAATCAGTACAGGACAGGAACAATCAGTACAGGACAGGAACAATCAATACAGGACAGGAAAAATCAGTACAGGACAGGAACAATCAGTACAGGACAGGAACAATCAATACAGGACAGGAACAATCTGTACAGGACAGGAACAATCTGTACAGGACAGGAACAATCAGTGCAGGACAGGAACAATCTGTACAGGACAGGAACAATCTGTACAGGACAGGAACAATCTGTACAGGACAGGAACAATCAGTACAGGACAGGAACAATCAGTACAGGACAGGAACAATCTGTACAGGACAGGAACAATCAGTACAGGACAGGAACAATCAGTACAGGACAGGAACAATCAGTACAGGACAGGAACAATCAGTACAGGACAGGAACAATCAGTACAGGACAGGAACAATCAGTGCAGGACAGGAACAATCAATACAGGACAGGAACAATCAATACAGGACAGGAACAATCAGTACAGGATATGAACAATCAGTACAGGATATGAACAATCAGTACAGGACAGGAACAATCAATACAGGACAGGAACAATCAGTACAGGACAGGAACAATCAGTACAGGACAGGAACAATCAATACAGGACAGGAACAATCAGTACAGGACAGGAACAATCAATACAGGACAGGAACAATCAGTACAGGACAGGAACAATCTGTACAGGACAGGAACAATCTGTACAGGACAGGAACAATCAGTGCAGGACAGGAACAATCAGTACAGGACAGGAACAATCTGTACAGGACAGGAACAATCAGTGCAGGACAGGAACAATCAGTACAGGACAGGAACAATCAGTGCAGGACAGGAACAATCAGTACAGGATATGAACAATCAGTACAGGACAGGAACAATCAGTACAGGACAGGAACAATCAGTGCAGGACAGGAACAATCAGTACAGGACAGGAACAATCAGTACAGGACAGGAACAATCAATACAGGACAGGAACAATCAGTACAGGACAGGAACAATCAGTGCAGGACAGGAACAATCAGTGCAGGACAGGAACAATCAGTACAGGATATGAACAATCAGTACAGGACAGGAACAATCAGTACAGGATATGAACAATCAGTACAGGACAGGAACAATCAGTACAGGACAGGAACAATCAGTGCAGGACAGGAACAATCAGTACAGGACAGGAACAATCAGTACAGGACAGGAACAATCAATACAGGACAGGAACAATCAGTACAGGACAGGAACAATCAGTAGACGAACACTTCAATGGTTGCTGGGCGGGTGACAGGGCGTATATGGAAATGTCCTGATTGAAAGACGGCAGTCTGAACATAAGACTGTACGTATGTTATGAGAAATAGATAACAACTGCCGCCAGTTTAAATTAGCTTGTTATGGTCGTGGATAACAATAATGCAGATCTAAGTATACCAGAGCTTCAAAAGGCTTCATTCACTATGATTGTCTTCTTTTACAGATATTGTGGTAACGTTTTCGGTAAACTTTATGGATGAGTTTGTGTATTTCTTTGATTCATGTTCATTGGATTATACCCCTATTGCCTGGCAGGTGTTAGCTTCAGTTGAAACGATGTCGTTAATTAGTTGAATTTTTAGAGGTACAATTTCACTTTTCAATATAAGATACAACTTCACGTGCTCTGAGATATTGGGGGAAGGGGGAAGAGACACGGTTCGCCATGTCAAGGACACAACATGGATATTGTGACCTACCGGCCATTTTAGACATTGTCTCTGCTGGAGTGCGGGGATGGGAGATTGTGAAAATCTATATGTGCGTAAACTCATACAGAAAAGTTGAAGAAGCTGATAAGACTGAAAGATAAATAGCTTACCTGCTGCACAATAACTAGCCAATAGTGAAAGTATAACAACTGTTAGCCAATGAACGATTGGGCATCCTGTAGACTTATCCATTCTTGCAATCTTGTTGTGTTGTTTAATCTGTGGTGGTTAATAACGTCGGGGATATAACGTTTCGCAAACTACGTCCCTGCATTGAACAAAATCAGAACAAAATCAGAACAAAATCAAAGCGAATAGAAGTAATCCTTATTCATAATATCTGTTTTAATAAGCAGCTGAATCGAAACTACTGCATAGAAAAGGGAAGAATAAAGAAAGTTCCTGAACAAGACTTCATGTTAGAGAGCTCAATAAGCTCTCACTGGAACCAGGCGATTACTTTGCTATACAAGAGAGAAATGTTGAAAGTCATTAGCAATAGAGAAATGTTGAAAGTCATTAGCAAGAGAGAAATGTTGAAAGTCTTTAGCAATAGAGAAATGTTGAAAGTCATCAGCAAGAGAGAAATGTTGAAAGTCATTAGAAAGAGAGAAATGTTGAAAGTCATTAGCAAGAGAGAAATGTTGAAAGTCATTAGCAAGAGAGAAATGTTGAAAGTCATTAGCAATAGAGAAATATTGAAAGTCATTAGCAAGAGAGAAATGTTGAAAGTCATTAGCAATAGAGAAATGTTGAAAGTCATTAGCAAGAGAGAAATGTTGAAAGTCATTAGCAAGAGAGAAATGTTGAAAGTCATTAGCAAGAGAGAAATGTTGAAAGTCATTAGCAAGAGAGAAATGTTGAAAGACATTAACAAGAGAGAAATGTTGAAAGTCATTAGCAAGAGAGAAATGTTGAAAGTCATTAGCAAGAGAGAAATGTTGAAAGTCATTAGCAAGAGAGAAATGTTGAAAGTCATTAGCAAGAGAGAAATGTTGAAAGTCATTAGCAAGAGAGAAATGTTGAAAGCCATTAGCCAAGATTTGGTACTTCTATGGGTGTAACAATTATTGTACTGTTTTCTCTTATTACTTTGACTTAAACCTCTTCTACCTCGTCTGAACCTCGCCTGACCCTCGCTTGTATTCCAGTAAAGAGGGACAACATTGTTGGTGTCAATGCAGTCTCTTTTCTGCAAGCCGCTCATCGTGATGTCTGCTATTCGATGTACCAATCACCTTCTAGATATACCTTTCCCCCGTTTCACGTTATTTCAGAGTATTAACGCTCTCTGTGGCACATTGTTTTGTGATGATCGCACCACATATACTAACCATTTAATTTGTTGCTTCCAAATATTTTACGCCACTGTTTTTATTCTCTTTCCTTATATTATCATTTCAAATTCTGTCTCTTCTTATCATTCCTTTCTCATCCTATAACCATGAGAGTCGTTGGGCCACTAGATAAACTACAAACATCTTCTCCGCTGATCTTAATCTTAATCTTAATCTTCAGTCATTTTTTGGGACTGTGCATTCGAGAACTCTTCATTTGTGGATATTCTTCCAATCTCGTTCTCTTTCTATCACCCATTTTTCATATTTCCAGAGTCTTGCGTAAAGGTCTTTGTCAGACTAGATAATTGAGGTACTTGTCCAAATCATTTAATTTTACGTTTCTTCACAACAGGAAACAGATCATCATGTACTTCGATTGCTTGTTGTAACCATTATCGAATTTTTTTCTTATTCGTGAAACGGTTCAAGTAAGAAATACCCAAACATCCTTCGACAAAATTTAATAAACATAGCTTATGTTTTAGTTTGTTGTTTTGCTACAAGTGTCCATGTTTTAATTCTGTTGTTTTGCTGTAAGTGTCCATGTTTTAATTCTGTTGTTTTGCTGTAGGGTCCATGTTTTACTCTGCTGTTATTACTGCAAGTGTCCATGTTTTATTCTGTTGTTTTGCTGCAAGTGTCCATGTTTTATTCTGTTGTTTTGCTGCAAGGGTCCATGTTTTATTCTGTTGTTTTGCTGTAGGGTCCATGTTTTATTTTGTTGTTTTCCTGTAAGGGTCCATGTTTTATTCTGTTGTTTTGCTGTAGGGTCCATGTTTTATTTTGTTGTTTTGCTGTAGGGTCCATGTTTTATTTTGTTGTTTTGCTGTAGGGTCCATGTTTTATTTTGTTGTTTTGCTGTAGGGTCCATGTTTTATTTTGTTGTTTTCCTGTAAGGGTCCATGTTTTATTTTGTTGTTTTCCTGTAAGGGTCCATGTTTTATTCTGTTGTTTTGCTGTAGGGTCCATGTTTTATTCTGTTGTTTTGCTGTAGGGTCCATGTTTTATTCTGTTGTTTTGCTGTAGGGTCCATGTTTTATTTTCTTGTTTTGCTGTAAGGGTCCATGTTTTATTCTGTTGTTATTGCTGTAAGTGTCCATGTTTTACTCTGTTGTTATTGCTGCAAGTGTCCATGTTTTATTCTGTTGTTTTGCTGTAAGGGTCCATGATTTACTCTGTTGTTATTGCTGCAAGTGTCCATGTTTTATTCTGTTGTTTTGCTGTAAGGGTCCATGTTTTACTCTGTTGTTATTGCTGCAAGTGTCCATGTTTTATTCTGTTGTTTTGCTGTAAGGGTCCATGTTTTACTCTGTTGTTATTGCTGCAAGTGTCCATGTTTTATTCTGTTGTTTTGCTGTAAGTGTCCATGTTTTATTCTGTTGTTATTGCTGTAAGCGTCCATGTTTTATTCTGTTGTTTTGCTGTAAGTGTCCATGTTTTATTCTGTTGTTATTGCTGTAAAGGTCCACGTTTTATTCTGTTGTTTTGCTGTAGGGTCCATGTTTTATTCTGTTGTTTTGCTGTTAGCGTCCATGTTTTATTCTGTTGTTTTGCTGTAAGTGTCCATGTTTTATTCTGTTGTTTTGATGTAATGGTCCATGTTTTATTCTGTTGTTTTGCTGTAAGGGTCCATGTTTTACTCTGTTGTTGTTGCTGTAAGGTCCATGTTTTATTCTGTTGTTTTGCTGTAGGGGTCCATGTTTTATTCTGTTGTTTTGCTGTAAGGGCCTTTGTTTTACTCTGTTGTTTTGCTGTAAGTGTTCTTGTTTTACTCTGTTGTTTTGCTGTAAGGGTCCATGTTTTAGGAGCGTAAGGAAGCTTAAAGGAAATCAGAAAGAACTGATTGGCTATTGTGATTTATTTGCCAGAATTAGAAATGTTGATAAAGTTCTGATATCGTGCTCAAGTATTGATATCATGGGAGTGATCAAATCCGGTGTTTTTGATAACGTTTTATAAATAGTCCCTTAGAACGACATTAGATGTGTGTGGGTTTTTTTTTAAACTTCAAAACGTCCATCGTTGAGCAGATTAACTGAAACAAATTGTGAAGGAAGGTCAAACAGTTCATTGTTTTATATTTCAATGTTGACGGTGATATACTCATGACATTAACGCTGGATATGCGTCCTCGGCTACTGATACGGGTTGGCACGTGATCCACTAAACAATCTGCAGCTAATCCGGGATCCTTGTTCCAGACTTGGAGGTGTTGCTCGCAAATAGGCCATATTTTCAACGAGATAATTAAAATGGACGAATTTCCAAGCTAGTCCATAACGTTTATTTAATTACTTGTGAAGAAATTCTCCACCATTTTCTATAAATGGCATGACACCAGATACTGTTGAAGCATTTCAAATACGCTAGGAATCTTTCTAAAATCTGGACCAACTCTTCTTAGAAATTATTGATATAAAGTGATGGGGGCACCATGTCCTGAACGGACTGGAAACAAACCAACGAGTCCGCAATGATTACAGCACACAGACAGCATGTTTTGGTGGATGTTTCACGCATCGATGTCCAAATCAGGAATTCTTTCTTTCAGTAACCCCCCAAACTCGCACCGATTGAATATGGCCTAGCAATTCTTATTGTCAGTAAGACACAAATTGACAGGCTGGAGAGAATATAGAAAGAAGCTATGCGCATTATCTTGGGTGTACGAGGGACACTCCCTGTTTAGCAATTAGGTATCTTCTTGACTTTCCAACCATGGGTGATATGATCAAGATCTGGAGGGCACGAGCATACCTGAAGATAACTGCAGATAAAAAGTATCCATTATACCACGAGCTCAACACAGAGAAATGTATCAGGCTAAAAGGAGGCAAATCATGGGTGGACCGAGCAGAAGATGTGATCAAACAGGTATGTGGGTTTACAAGTATCAACGCTGGCGAGGAGTGATAACATGTGCCTACGTCATTAAGGGGGCCATTCTCGTGTATTGTCATACTTGACCGAAAATTTATGGAACAGAACTCAGTCGTGGTCATTGCGGAGGTCAGCGGTCTTATCTGGGATAACACCGATGAGAAAGATGCAGTCATCTATACAGACGGATCTGTAATACGACACAAAAGGAGTGCATGGGCATTTACAGCACGCTCGGCAGGCAGAATAGTCAAGGAAGAGAGTGGTGCATACGTCATGACCACAAGTAGCATGACGATGGAGGTGATGGCAGTGACCAGGGCATTCATCTGGTTAGATTTGCAAGACTACACCCACGTCTGCATACTAAGTGATTCGATGGACATGATAAGAAAAGTGGAGAAGGGCGCTGTACGCAGGCAATGGATAGAGTCATTACAGAAGTAAACAAATAAGTATGGTCACCTTTGTCTACGTCCCTGTACATGCTTGAGTATGGGGAAATGAAAGAGCGGACAGGTTGGCTAGCTGCACTGTCCTTAAAGACGGTAAACCAAAGGATCCGGCAGACATCATCAATGCCCTCCTAGATATGGGAAGGGCACAGGACTTCGACAACCATAAGTCCACGTCACTCCTTTCGATGAAAGAGGTGGCAGTTAATGGGCAAAGGCAGAAACGAGAAACTTAGTGTGCGTATAAGAAGACTTATCAACCAACACAGACCTGGAGTCGTTAGTCGCTGGACACTGTGGGACTTGCCCAGGAGGGGATCTGAACACCCATGGATATGTTCGGAGTGCAATGATGATGACCTGCAAATAAAACAATAACACCCCCCCCCCCCAACAGTTTATCATGTTTATATTTTAATTTAAAAAAGAGTTTGATAATGTCTAATAAATGATAACAGCAATAAATACACTAGAGACACTATTTTAAACCTTGTTTTTGTATATGTATAGCAAGAATCTAACGAAAAAAGTATTTTATTCAAATATTCTTGGTATTGTTTGTAATTTACCAGCTGTATTTGTTTCCTCAATCTCTTTTGAATTGTCATATATTTCTGATATTTCTCAATGTCAACATTAAAAAATAAATGTTTGCACTATCAAATCTTTAAACCAGATTTGGTTAGATATGAGTTTAAAAAAAATAGATTTTGAAGATCTGCGAGAATGTGATGCTTAAGTGAACTGAAATAAAAAAAGCTAAATACTAACTATATTTATGTACAATCCTAAACAATGTTTAAATAGGACTAAATATAGTTTGCTTCAATGAAAAATCGAAAAGACTTCCTGGTTTATCTTTTATTTGTGAGTCTGGTAACCACCACCCCCGCCCCAAGCAATGGGGGTTTCGTCTAATTTGAAAATCAACTCTGCTGATTTATAAATATTGACACGCGAACGCACACTCTTAACAAAGATTGACCATATTTGAATGAATCAAACCAATGCTAACAAGTGACTAGTTTTTTTTTTAGATGGACAAGCGGACAAGCATGTGTGTGTGTGTGTACTCCCATGGAGGGTTGATAACAAATATAAATAAATAAAATATCAAAGCGTAAGATCAGCTGTTATGAGTATTTTTGACTGTTAGGTGTGTGTGTTTTCATTCCAGTTTCCATAAGACACCGAGACTTAGGGAGGCAAAAACATTCATATTTCATACAATAAAATATTTCATGAAAGAGCACACAAAAAATAATTTCCTAAGTAACTCTTTAAAAAAAGTAAAAATAATAAATGAAAGCTGTGAAGTAGTGGACATAAATTACTAATTGTTCTGTTACTGGAGATTGATAAAATGGAAACACAAAATGCTGGGAAAAAAATTGTTGCAGCAGTTCGTAGCGTTAGAGGACCATAGCAATCTGGTAGGCGACCATCAACGATTTCCAGCAGAGGACCATAGCAATCTGGTAGGCGACCATCAACGATTTCCAGCAGAGGACCATAGCAATCTGGTAGGCGACCATCAACGATTTCCAGTACAGTACCATAGAAATTTGGTAGGCGACCATCAACGAATTCCAGCAGAGGACCATAGCAATCTGGTAGGCGACCATCAACGATTTCCAGTACAGTACCATAGAAATTTGGTAGGCGACCATCAACTATTTCCAGCAGAGGACTATAGCAATTTGGTAGGTGACCATCAACGATTTCCAGTAGAGGACCATAGCAATCTGGTAGGCGACCATCAACAATTTCCAGTAGAGGACCATAGAAATTTGGTAGGTGACCATCAACGATTTCCAGTAGAGGACCATAGAAATTTGGTAGGCGACCATCAACGATTTCCAGTAGAGGACCATAGAAATTTGGTAGGCGACCATCAACGATTTCCAGTAGAGGACCATAGAAATTTGGTAGGCGACCATCAACGATTTCCAGTAGAGGACCATAGAAATTTGGTAGGCGACCATCAACGATTTCCAGTAGAGGACCATAGAAATTTGGTAGGCGACCATCAACGATTTCCAGTAGAGGACCATAGCAATCTGACAGGCGACCATCAACAATTTCCAGTAGAGGATCATAGCAATATTATTAATAAGATCACAGCCTCTGGAGATAAATTCCTCAAATCGGCTGCTAAGAGTTTATTTAAATAGAAAAAAGAACAGTTGTAGGTAGCTATTATTGTGAACTTATTGTAATCATCCTGAAATAGTTTAGGAAAATCGAGGAGGGAGAATGAAGGCGTGTGAGAAAGGGAGAGATAGACACACACATACAGAGAGAGAGAGAGAGAGAGAGAGAGAGAGAGAGAGATACATGATCATACTATATTTATATAAACATATAAACGTGTTTACATACACAGCGTCGTGATGTCCTTTCAGTCCTGTATCAGATGTGAAGATTGAAAACCACGAGCTCTTGTCTCGTAATCTACTATCACACTTTTGGTTCTGCGCAACTTGTCCAATCATATCAGCAAGTCCGGCACGTGATCAGTGAGATGATTGATGCTACAGTAAAGTTGGTGGCCAGCATAAACACATTCGCATTGCCTTGAGGATCTTCTCTTCCATCACTCTCTCCCGTGGTCGTTCATACCGACTTTTCGTCCTTGATGTTTGTTCTCTCTACATCTCAATCCCTCACTCCGACGGCCTCCTGGCTCTACAGTTCTTTCTTGACCAGAGACAACACCCCTCTGTTGATACTGCCACTCTTCTCCGCCTTACTGAGCTTGTACTCAACCTCAACACCTTAGAGTTTAATGGTAACTTCTATGACCAAATCAGTGGAGTAGCCATGGGCACCAAGATGGGCCCTAGCTATGCTTGCCTATTTATGAGTTACCTTGAGCACCAAATCCTCAATTTGTATCAAGGTCCCCTTCCCATCATATACCTCCGGTACATTGATGACTGCTTCGGACTCGCTGATCTAATCAGAGGACGACGTCTCCAAGTTTACCGACTACATTGGCAGATATCACAAAGCTATCAAGATCATATCTGGTATATCCACTTCCTCTGTTACTTTCCTAGATCTTATTGTTTCCTTGGGTACTTCTGGCCTCCACACCTCAGTTTTCTATAAACCCACAGACGCCCATTGTTATCTTCTCTATACTTCATAACATTCACCTTCTTGTCGTGATTCAATTCCGTTCTCACAGTTATTGCATCTTTGTCGCATTTGCCAGGATGACCAAGATTTCCTCCAACAGGCTCACCTCATGTTAGGTTTCTTTAGCCGCCGGCTTTATCCAGACTCGATCCTCCAGTCTGCCCTGAAGATACTCAACCGATATCGTTCCATTCTCCACTTTGATCCCACTACTCGTCTACTCTCTAGTGATGCCCCTATGATCACCTTCAAACGCGACAGAAATTTGGGAGATATTCTGGTTAGGAGCCATCTCCCTCGCCCCGACCATCAACACTTGGGTACGGCCCCTTGTGGTCGTAACTGCATCACCTGCACATATGTGCTCCCCACTGACTCTGTCTTATCCCCTAACGGACGGTTCGAGATTAAGCATGGCTTCACATGTGTGTCCCGAAATATCATTTATGCCATCATATGCTAACGATGCCACATGCCTTATATTGGTGAGCCTAGGAGACGTCAGCGGAGAGAATTGTGAACATCTTCAAGATGTTCAACAGAATACTGGCACTCCAGTGTCTTCCCATTTCAATTCCTCTGACCACAAGGGCAAAGACGACATCCGTATCACTGGTATTGTCCTTTGCCATTTTGGCGACCGCAGCCGGTTTGTTTTGGAGAATTGCCTTATAGTCCAATTTGGTTCACTGACCCCACGAGGCAGGAATGTATCTCACTCGTACACGTAGTTTTCCTTTAGTTGCTCCTTCCCTATTGCATAGCCTACTCTGCTACCCATGTTTGGGCACTTTAGTTTATCCACGATGCCATGCTATTCATAATTCTCCTCCACTAGACCCCACTGCGATACGTCGGTGGACTCCTATACCTCTTTTGTCTGTGCTACTTACCCTTCATACATATCTTTTTGTACCCTACTCTCAGACAACTCATTCTGTCATGCATTTCTAGTACCTGTTATTCTTCTGTTTTATTCTTTCTCCTTTGTGTATGCACATTGACCTGGTGTGTACTCTTCTGGTTATGTGGGCGTTATGCACACATTTATACATATATATGATTGTCCCTGTATGGGTGTGCATATATATGTATGTGTTTATAGGTATATATATATATACATATATATATACATATATATATATATATATATATATGTGCATGTATACATATGTGCATGTGTATATATATACATATACATATACATGTATGTTTGCATATATATATATATATATATATACATATACACACACGCTTTTGTGTGTGTGTGTACATGTATGTGTGGGCCCTTAGATACTTAGAGACATTGTCATTGTCTTTGTAGTCGAGGTAACCTAGACAGTGTTCCCCCAACTCACATATTTTTAGAACCCTTTACACGGTTTTGACCCTCCAAATAGCAGGGTATTTACATCGCACGCCCGTGACTCTCTCTTTCTCATTCCGGCCACGGTCCACGACACAGGGAAAAAAAGTTTCCTTTTCTTAAATCAGTTTCGATTATTTTGTTTTGGATGTTTCATTACCAGTTAAATATGTAGGATTAGTTTTATTTACTTACATATCTGTATGTGTGTTGTTTGTTTGTTCCTACTGAAGGCCTATTGAGCCGAAACGTCGTTCAAATTTGTGTCGTCTATCAATCACGTAATGCTTTTACCATACCATTTTTTCTATTTTTTTTATTCAATTCTCCCTCACATTTAGCTTGACTGCAGCTTCGTATTTTATGCATTCATTTGCATTTCTTTGCCTTAACCCCTCACTTTGTCAACACGCCTGTTTTATACATATATGGGATCATTGCTCCATGGAAATAAATTACATGCCTTTTTTTGTTGCTATTTTCTTACATGTATTTTTCCAGGTTTTTTTTCTTCTTCTTGGTCTGTCTTATTTCGACTTAACTTCTGTAGCTATTGCATTTCAGTCTTTGTGAGTGTTTTTGAATGTAGCCATTCATTTCAGTCTTTGTGATTGTTTTTGAATGTAGCCATTGCATTTCAGTCTTTGTGATTGTTTTTTTAATGTAGCCATTGCATTTCAGTCTTTGTGATTGTTTTTGAATGTAGCCATTGCATTTCAGTCTTTGTGATTGTTTTTGAATGTAGCCATTGCATTTCAGTCTTTGTGATTGTTTTTGAATGTAGCCATTGCATTTCAGTCTTTGTGATTGTTTTTGAATGTAGCCATTGCATTTCAGTCTTTGTGATTGTTTTTGAATGTAGCCATTGCATTTCAGTCTTTGTGATTGTTTTTGAATGTAGCCATTGCATTTCAGTCTTTGTGATTGTTTTTGAATGTAGCCATTGCATTTCAGTCTTTGTGATTGTTTTTTAATGTAGCCATTCATTTCAGTCTTTGTGATTGTTTTTGAATGTAGCCATTGTATTTCAGTCTTTGTGATTGTTTTTGAATGTAGCCATTGCATTTCAGTCTTTGTGATTGTTTTTGAATGTAGCCATTGCATTTCAGTCTTTGTGATTGTTTTTGAATGTAGCCATTGCATTTCAGTCTTTGTGATTGTTTTTGAATGTAGCCATTGCATTTCAGTCTTTGTGATTGTTTTTGAATGTAGCCATTGCATTTCAGTCTTTGTGATTGTTTTTTTAATGTAGCCATTGCATTTCAGTCTTTGTGATTGTTTTTGAATGTAGCCATTGCATTTCAGTCTTTGTGATTGTTTTTGAATGTAGCCATTGCATTTCAGTCTTTGTGATTGTTTTTGAATGTAGCCATTGCATTTCAGTCTTTGTGATTGTTTTTGAATGTAGCCATTGCATTTCAGTCTTTGTGATTGTTTTTGAATGTAGCCATTGCATTTCAGTCTTTGTGATTGTTTTTGAATGTAGCCATTGCATTTCAGTCTTTGTGATTGTTTTTGAATGTAGCCATTGCATTTCAGTCTTTGTGATTGTTTTTGAATGTAGCCATTGCATTTCATTCTTTGTGATTGTTTTTGAATGTGGCCATTGCATTTCAGTCTTTGTGATTGTTTTTGAATCTCTTCTGTGAGAATAAGGCTGGCTACAGTATCTTTTGTTTATCGCTGCCAATCCTTATATTTCTTCAATCTCACCTTTATAACATAAGCACGTGTACCTTAATCGATTACCTTTTCTGACTTTGTCTAAGAGCGTTCTCTATTGATGGCTACATTATGAGGCCTTTTTCTACTAGAACTTTGGTAATGACACCTTTTTTTCGCGACTTGTTCACGTCTTGGGGCATTGGAACACTTCGCGGCAGTTTAAGACGTTAGGAGTCACGTGACAGAGTTGCAAATATGGTCACCGAGATTATATGTCATCATTATGTGCCAAACCGGTTAATGTAGGTGTTCATGTCCTTCTACAGTTCACTATCAGCAGTACATCGTAACAATTTGGTTGTTGACTACTTACCATGTCATAACACCAAGCTATCTAGTATCTTTTCTTTGTGTAGTCTGTTATCTCTCTTTCCCTGTATTTAGCCGGTTGTACAAAATATTCCAACTTTCCTTTTCTCATGATGTGCCCGAAAAATGTAGATTGTTTCTTTCTGATGTTTTTTTAGGACTTCTCTTTTTGTGTTGGCCTTTTTGAGAATTTACTCATGAGTCATTTTAGCTGACCAGGGAACTCTCAACATTCTTTTAAGAAATCTCATCTTTGAGACCCCTAATCGTTTTTTCATTTGTTTGTTGATATTTCGTTTTTATATGTCAGAACTGGCTCTATATATCATCGCTGACTCTCTGTCTCACGTTATTTACAAAGACTTGTTGTAAAAGATGTTTTTCATTTTCCGAAATGTTGGTATGGCAGTGCTATTGTGTTTTTTAAATATTTGTGATGCATCTTTCGATTGATTTTATTATTCTGCATAAGTATTTGATTCTTTGCACTTGTTTCAGATTTGTCCCATTAATTTGTATGCTGTATGATCTTGATGATTATTTTTTTCGATATCACAATTACTTCTGCTCTCTTACTGTTTAGTCTGAGATATTTCTTGCTGCTTTCTTTAACAATAATGTCAATCATTTCTTGTAGTTCATTTTCCATCTTTGCTGTTAAGACTGTGTCATTCGTATAAAGCATATTGCTTATTTTTTACTCGTTGACTTTAATTCCTTTGGTCTACTATTGATCTCATAAGATTTCCACTGTAAAGTGAGAATAAATCCGACGACAGATCATCATTGTCTGACTCTGTTTTTTTAAATATTGGAGCTGTCATGTATGTTTCCTAGTTCTTATGGCTGCTGTTCTTTTACCAATCCGTGTTTTTTATGCTTCTCATATCCCTTGTAATAGATGTTTAGTTTCTCCAGCATATTAATTTTGCATGTTTTCATCATAGAGTGCCGTCTCCACATCGAAGGTTGGCTACCAAGGAGTACCATTCTGCTCTGTCTGGTGCATGTTGTCATATTCTGACTTGTCCATCTTTTGATGTTACTCGTCCATGTTAGTCTTTGTCTGCCTCTGGCTCTTATACCTTGTAATTTACATTCCAAGATTACTTTTAGTAGGTAAAGACTTCATTTTTCTGTCCTGTTTTCTTGTCTAATGTCCATGTTTCTGCACCATACAGGAATATTGAGAAGATGTAATATTTTGCTATTCTTAGTTTTAGCCACACAGCACAAACATTAAGACTTTCCAGCTAAACTAAATATTTAAATGTTGATGATATTTTAGAACTCCCCGACATAGGACACGATCAAATAATAAAAATAGCATTTCAGAAAATGAAAAACATATCTTATGCAACAAATCTATGTCAATAGAAGTGAGTAAGAGAGATCATCAGTGCTATATAGAACCAATTCTGCCCTATGGAAGCGAATCATGGGCTGTAGACTGCTACCTGACAGTCTTACAAAGGAGGACATTAGAGCCAGTCTATCCACAACCTTTTTTCCGGATGATTGGTTGGATTGTGTGTAACCAGAAACAATCTGGCTATTGTGATTTACTTGTCAGAATTAAAAATGTTGATAAAGTTCTGATATCGTGCTCAAGTATTGATATCATGGGAGTGGTCAAATCCGGTGTTTTTGATAACGTTTTATAAATAGTCCCTTATAACGACATTAGATATGTGTGTGTGTGTGTGTGTGTGTATGTGCGTGGTTTTTTTTTTTTAAACTTAAAAACGTCCATCGTTGAGCAGATTAACTGAAACAAATTGTGAAGGAAGGTCAAACAGTTCATTGTTTTATATTTCAATGTTGACGGTGATATACTCATGACATTAACGCTGGATATGCGTCCTCGGCTACTGATACGGGTTGGCACGTGATCCACTAAACAATCTGCAGCTAATCCGGGATCCTTGTACTAGACTTGGAGGTGTTGCTCGCTTGAATTAACCAACATATACAACAGAGATGGAAGGTTAATTTCGAAGACCTATGAAACAGAGCACCAACTACCATTAATACAACAAAAGCACGCAATAATACAACAAACACTGAACCCAACATCATGAAAGAGGAAATCGAAAAAAGTAATCAAATATACATCAACAAATAAAGCACCAGGGATAGATAACATACCAGTAGAAATAATAGCAGCTGTAGCAACAGGAAAAACAGGAGTTACATGGCTGCATAAAATATTCAATGAAGCATGGAGCAAACAAAAAGCCCCAGAAGACTAGCAACTGGCAATCGTACCAATATGGAAAAATAAAGGTACCAAGAAAGACTTAATCAATAAAGAGGTACATGGCTTCTAAGTCATGTAGGAAAATTATACGCCTAAATTATGAAAAGGCCAATAACAGAACTACAGTTAAGCGATTCTCAAATGTGGTTTTGAAAAAATAAAAAATAAAAACAGAGGATGTACTGACGCTCTATTCAAATTAAAACAGGTAGTAGAAAAGACGTCAGAACACAATTTAAATTTGTCAAAGCTTTCATTGGCCAGGAAAAAGCTATCGATTGAGTACGCAGAGAACAACTGTGGGAGATACTAACAACATATGGAGTAAGCCAAAATCTAACCAACCTAATTCAAAGTTTCTACATCAACAGCAGCTGCACAATCAGAACAGCAGCAGGTTTTATGGACCACTTCGAAGTTAAATCAGGTGTAAGACAGGGGTGCGTACTATCTCCCCCCCCCCCCTTTCTGTTTCTTACCAACATGGACTATATATTTAAGCTAGCCAACCCATCGGTTGACAGAGGAGATCAACGAGCTTCTATTTGCAGACGATCAGACACTAGTATATGGGAAAAATAGAAGACCTACTAGAACACTTAAATAGACTCAGCACAGGCACACAATACATGAAAATCAACATCAATAAAACAGAAGTCATGAATATCGCAAAAGAGAAACAGAACATCAACATAACTATAGACTGCAGACAACTAAAACAAGTAGAGGAATTTTTTAATACATAGGAAGTCTTGTGAAAAACGACAATTCACAAACAACAGAAATAGACTCTAGATGCAACAAAGCTTGTCAAATCATCGGAAAGCTATCACCACTATTGTCCAACAAGGAAATAACTCTAGAGGCAAAACGGGTACTCTACAATACAATCTTCATCCCAACGTTGTGCTACCAATGCCAGTCATAGACCCTAGATGCACGAACAATATGAAAAATAACCTCTACTTTGATGAAATGTGTCAGACGAATGACAGGAAACAGCATGAGAGATGAGATCACAAATGAAGAACTGAGGAAAAAGGCTAGGAATAACTTTTGGCATTAAATACTTAAAGAAACAACAGATAAAATGGTTTGGCCACGTGATAAGTCGGAAAGATCAAAACATAACACAACTAGCCTTCAATAAACGTTGTGAGAACACAAGACCCAAAGGCCGAACAAGATAACGATGAATTGACGGAATATTATAAACACTAGAAAACATAACAGCAGCAAACAGAAGTGCAAAAGACCGTAAATTATACTCCTCTCGACGCTGAAAGGCAAATAGGGAAGATAATAAGAAGAAGATATTTTCGAAGTTAATGCTTGTAACAAAAAGTTAATACTTGTAACAAAAAGTTAATACTTGTAACAAAAAGTTAATACTTGTAACAAAAAGTTAATGTTTGTAACAAAAGGTTTATGCTTGTAACAAAAAGTTTATGCTTGTAACAAAAAGTTTATGCTTGTAACAAAAAGTTAATACTTGTAACAAAAAGTTTATGCTTGTTACAAAAAGTTAATACTTGTAACAAAAAGTTTATGATTGTAACAAAAAGTTAATACTTGTAACAAAAAGTTAATGCTTGTAACAAAAAGTTTATGCTTGTAACAACAAGTTTATGCTTGTAACAAAAAGTTAACACTTGTAACAAAAAGTTAATACTTGTAACAAAAAGTTTATGCTTGTAACAAAAAGTTTATGCTTGTAACAAAAAATTCAAAGCCTGTAAAATCTCAGAGCTTCGTGGGATGTAACATTTAATTGTTACCTGCAACATTTGTATAAATGTTAAGATATGGCTTCTTCTAAACATTTTGAATGTAAAATAGAAGAAGTATGTACATGTTGTTTTCTTGCCAACGCATACCCGAGCAAATGAACTAAAGTCTCTATGACAAATAGCTTTGCATCCTATCGTTTTTTTTTTACTCCCTCCAATACTGCAACATAGTGTCCTTCTAGAAAACAATATTTCAACTGATTCTATTCGGCGTTGTATCTCACTATTGATTGTCCATGATGCGCAACCATAAATCAGCTCTTCTACGATGGAGCGCAGTAAAACTCTCACTAACTTTCAATTATAATGACTTGTTATATAACATACTTTTCATTTTATTATTCAATTATAATGACTTGTTATATAACATACTTCTCATTTTATTGTTCAATTATAATGACTTGTTATATAACATACTTCTCATTTTATTAACATTTACTCGTGGTCTGTGAAATTCTACTTTTTAACTCAATAGTAGGATACATCTTCTTACCGGCGTTAACGCTATTTACATATATTGAAAACATTTGACTTGTCTCAGATTTTTACCATTTACATATATTGAAAACATTTGACTTGTCTCAGATTTTTACCATTTACATATATTGAAAACATTTGACTTGTCTCAGATTGTTACCATTTACATATATTGAAAACATTTGACTTGTCTCAGATTGTTACCATTTACATATATTGAAAACATTTGACTTGTCTCAGATTGTTACCATTTACATATATTGAAAACATTTGACTTGTCTCAGATTGTTACCATTTACATATATTGAAAACATTTGACTTGTCTCAGATTGTTACCATTTACATATATTGAAAACATTTGACTTGTCTCAGATTTTTACCATTTACATATATTGAAAACATTTGACTTGTCTCAGATTTTTACCATTTACATATATTGAAAACATTTGACTTGTCTCAGATTTTTACCATTTACATATATTGAAAACATTTGACTTGTCTCAGATTTTTACCATTTACATATATTGAAAACATTTGACTTGTCTCAGATTTTTACCATTTACATATATTGAAAAGTTTAATTCCAACAAGTGACAAAATATACATGGAAAACAAACCAGTAGAAGAGATCGATCACTTCATCTATCTTGGAAGTCACATTGATCGAGAAGGGGATACGAGCAAAGAAATTAGAATCAGACTGGCTAAAGCAGCAATGTCTTTCAGAAGCCTTGAAAAGTTGTGGAAATCAAAACTCATTAGCACAAACACAAAACTTAGGCTATTCAAATCAAATGTACTATCAACCCTTACGTATGCGTGTGAAAGCTGGAAAACAACAAGAGATATAGAAACAAAGTTGAACGCATTCGAAAATAAATGTCTAAGGAAAATACTTGGTATAGAATGGAACGAATTCAAAACAAACGAGGAAATTAGAGAAATCGCCAATCAACCACTAATATCTTCAGTAATAAAGAAAAGACGATGGTCATACGTTGGACATGTGATGAGAAGAGATAATAATCGAATAGCAAAGCAAGCCCTCATATGGGAAACAACAGGTAAAAGAAAAAGAGGAAGACCCAGGGAGACACTGAGAAGAACATTGATGAGAGAGGCAAGAGCAGCAGGAATCGGCTCCCTCAATGAGATAGAACTGCTTGCACAGAACAGAGACAGATGGCGAGATTTGATAAAATATCTTTAAAAGAAAACTGCTAGAACAAAAATTCATATAGGAGAAGGTGTATCTTGGTCTACGCCCTATGGGCCGGTTACGGCTCGAAAGGTCAATAGATATATTGAAAACATTTGACTTGTCTCAGATTTTTACCATTTACATATATTGAAAACATTTGACTTGTCTCAGATTTTTACCATTTACATATATTGAAAACATTTGACTTGTCTCAGATTTGTACCATTTACATATATTGAAAACATTTGACTTGTCTCAGATTTGTACCATTTACATATATTGAAAACATTTGACTTGTCTCAGATTTTTACCATTTACATATATTGAAAACATTTGACTTGTCTCAGATTGTTACCATTTACATATATTGAAAACATTTGACTTGTCTCAGATTGTTACCATTTACATATATTGAAAACATTTGACTTGTCTCAGATTTGTACCATTTACATATATTGAAAACATTTGACTTGTCTCAGATTTGTACCATTTACATATATTGAAAACATTTGACTTGTCTCAGATTTGTACCATTTACATATATTGAAAACATTTGACTTGTCTCAGATTTGTACCATTTACATATATTGAAAACATTTGACTTGTCTCAGATTTGTACCATTTACATATATTGAAAACATTTGACTTGTCTCAGATTTGTACCATTTACATATATTGAAAACATTTGACTTGTCTCAGATTTGTACCATTTACATATATTGAAAACATTTGACTTGTCTCAGATTTTTACCATTTACATATATTGAAAACATTTGACTTGTCTCAGATTGTTACCATTTACATATATTGAAAACATTTGACTTGTCTCAGATTGTTACCATTTACATATATTGAAAACATTTGACTTGTCTCAGATTGTTACCATTTACATATATTGAAAACATTTGGCTTGTCTCAGATTGTTACCATTTACATATATTGAAAACATTTGGCTTGTCTCAGATTGTTACCATTTACATATATTGAAAACATTTGGCTTGTCTCAGATTTTTACCATTTACATATATTGAAAACATTTGGCTTGTCTCAGATTTTTACCATTTACATATATTGAAAACATTTGGCTTGTCTCAGATTTTTACCATTTACATATATTGAAAACATTTGGCTTGTCTCAGATTTTTACCATTTACATATATTGAAAACATTTGGCTTGTCTCAGATTTTTACCATTTACATATATTGAAAACATTTGGCTTGTCTCAGATTTTTACCATTTACATATATTGAAAACATTTGACTTGTCTCAGATTGTTACCATTTACATATATTGAAAACATTTGACTTGTCTCAGATTGTTACCATTTACATATATTGAAAACATTTGACTTGTCTCAGATTGTTACCATTTACATATATTGAAAACATTTGACTTGTCTCAGATTTTTACCATTTACATATATTGAAAACATTTGACTTGTCTCAGATTGTTACCATTTACATATATTGAAAACATTTGACTTGTCTCAGATTGTTACCATTTACATATATTGAAAACATTTGACTTGTCTCAGATTGTTACCATTTACATATATTGAAAACATTTGACTTGTCTCAGATTGTTACCATTTACATATATTGAAAACATTTGACTTGTCTCAGATTTTTACCATTTACATATATTGAAAACATTTGACTTGTCTCAGATTTGTACCATTTACATATATTGAAAACATTTGACTTGTCTCAGATTTGTACCATTTACATATATTGAAAACATTTGACTTGTCTCAGATTTGTACCATTTACATATATTGAAAACAATTTGACTTGTCTCAGATTTGTACCATTTACATATATTGAAAACAATTTGACTTGTCTCAGATTTTTACCATTTACATATATTGAAAACAATTTGACTTGTCTCAGATTTGTACCATTTACATATATTGAAAACATTTGACTTGTCTCAGATTTGTACCATTTTCATATATTGAAAACAATTTGACTTGTCTCAGATTTGTACCATTTACATATATTGAAAACAATTTGACTTGTCTCAGATTTGTACCATTTACATATATTGAAAACAATTTGACTTGTCTCAGATTTGTACCATTTACATATATTGAAAACATTTGACTTGTCTCAGATTTGTACAATTAACATATATTGAAAACATTTGACTTGTCTCAGATTTTTACCATTTACATATATTGAAAACATTTGACTTGTCTCAGATTTGTACCATTTACATATATTGAAAACATTTGACTTGTCTCAGATTTTTACCATTTACATATGTTGAAAACAATTTACTTGTCTCAGATTTTTACCATTTACATATGTTGAAAACAATTTACTTGTCTCAGATTTTTACCATTTACATATATTGAAAACAATTTACTTGTCTCAGATTTTTACCATTTACCTATATTTAAAACATTTGACTTGTCTCAGATTTGTACCATTTACATATATTGAAAACAATTTGACTTGTCTCAGATTTGTACCATTTACATATATTGAAAACATTTGACTTGTCTCAGATTTGTACAATTAACATATATTGAAAACATTTGACTTGTCTCAGATTTTTACCATTTACATATATTGAAAACATTTGACTTGTCTCAGATTTGTACCATTTACATATATTGAAAACATTTGACTTGTCTCAGATTTTTACCATTTACATATGTTGAAAACAATTTACTTGTCTCAGATTTTTACCATTTACATATGTTGAAAACAATTTACTTGTCTCAGATTTTTACCATTTACATATATTGAAAACAATTTACTTGTCTCAGATTTTTACCATTTACCTATATTGAAAACATTTGACTAACTCAGATTTTTACCATTTACATATATTGAAAACAATTTACTTGTCTCAGATTTTTACCATTTACATATATTGAAAACATTTGACTTGTCTCAGATTTTTACCATTTACATATATTGAAAACATTTGACTTGTCTCAGATTTTTACCATTTACATATATTGAAAACAATTTACTTGTCTCAGATTTTTACCATTTACATATGTTGAAAACAATTTACTTGTCTCAGATTTGTACCATTTACATATATTGAAAACAATTTACTTGTCTCAGATTTTTACCATTTTCATATATTAAAAACAATTTACTTGTCTAAGATTTTTACCATTTACATATGTTGAAAACAATTTACTTGTCTAAGATTTTTACCATTTACATATGTTGAAAACAATTTACTTGTCTCAGATTTGTACCATTTACATATATTGAAAACAATGTACTTGTCTCAGATTTTTACCATTTACATATATTAAAAACAATTTACTTGTCTAAGATTTTTACCATTTACATATGTTGAAAACAATTTACTTGTCTCAGATTTGTACCATTTACATATATTGAAAACAATTTACTTGTCTCAGATTTGTACCATTTACATATATTGAAAATAATTTACTTGTCTCAGATTTTTACCATTTACATATACATAACACTTTAGTGAAATTTTGTCTTTTTGAGACGACCATTATTTCTGTTTTCTTTCCAATTAAACTGGGTGCCTTTTATCAATTTCTTCAACAACTGTACCTGTTAATAATTGCATTTCTTGTTCGCTCGTACCTTCCAGTACTGTAACTTCAACATAGCTCAAGTTGTTGATGCTAGATCAGCTACTGACTGAAAGGATACATCACTATAGCAACATAATTATTGGAGAAGAATAGCGAAATTAATTAGTCCTGGAAATTATTTGAAATCTATGTCGTAAGGGATGCAAGTGTGTCTTTTAAATTATATTTATGATTATGTCCCTTGGTTAGTATTTAAAGTCCGCGGCAAAGTGGTTAGTGAACTGCAATACTGAGTGCAAGAGGTCGGGTTTGTTCCCCGATCGACGGCTTCTAGGTTGATTCACATTTAACAATTATTGAATTTTTCTTCGAAAGATGGACAGATCTGGCTTAATGCTGACCACTTTGCTAAAAACGTGTGATCGTTAAAAAAACAAAAACAACGTAACTACTAACAGTAACACCATATGCAACTTGGTTTCTCCCTTCCTTGTATAACACTAAGCAAACAGTAACTTGAAACTGAAACTTACTGTATTTTAAGTTTTATTATATTTGATAACAGAAAATTGAAGCCTTTGAAATGTGGATTTATAGAAGAATAGGTAGAATTGGATGGAAACAAAAGATAACAAACAATGAAGTTTTAAAACAACTGAAAATGAAAAGAGAACTGCTAAATACAATTAAGACAAGACAAATGAAATTTTTGGGGCATGTTAAAAGACACAACAGTCTACTAAAAGTAATATTGGAAGGAAAAATACAAGGTAAAAGAGGCAGAGGCAGACCAAGACTAACATGGACGAGTAACATCAAAAGATGGACAAGTCAATCTATGACAGCCTGCACCATCAAAACAAGAAACAGAGTAGAATGGTGATCCATGGTAGCCAACCTTCGTTGCGGAGAAGGCACTCGATGATGATGATGATTATATTGGATAACTTGTTTGCACACTGATGTAAAACGCATACATGCACAGTGTCGTTTGCAATGATATCGGCACCTTTGACTATATCAACAACTACAGCTACCAAAGACTTGTCAACTAACACAGCACCGGTGTCGTTAATCGCTACACGTTGAGGGATATCCCCAGGAGATCTGAGCACTAATGGAGATCTCCGATGTACAATATGAGGATGGCCTGTCGACTAAACCAAACTGTCGACTAAACCAAACTGTCAAACTGTCGACTAAACCAAACTGTCGACTAAACCAAACTGTCGACTAAACCAAACTGTCGACTAAACCAAACTGTCGACTAAACCAAACTGTCAAACTGTCGACTAAACCAAACTGTCGACTAAACCAAACTGTTGACTAAACCAAACTGTCGACTAAACCAAACTGTCAAACTGTCGACTAAACCAAACTGTCGACTAAACCAAACTGTCGACTAAACCAAACTGTCGACTACACTAAACTGTCAAACTGTCGACTAAACCAAACTGTCGACTAAACCAAACTGTCGGCTAAACCAAACTGTCAAACTGTCGACTAAACCAAACTGTCGACTAAACCAAACTGTCGGCTAAACCAAACTGTCAAACTGTCGACTAAACCAAACTGTCGACTAAACCAAACTATCGACTAAACCAAACTGTCGACTAAACCAAACTGTCGACTAAACCAAACTATCGACTAAACCAAACTGTCAAACTGTCGACTAAACCAAACTATCGACTAAACCAAATGTCGACTAAACCAAACTGTCGACTAAACCAAACTATCGACTAAACCAAACTATCGACTAAACCAAACTGTCGACTAAACCAAACTGTCGACTAAACCAAACTGTCGGCTAAACCAAACTGTCAAACTGTCGACTAAACCAAACTGTCGACTAAACCAAACTATAAAGCTATAACTTCTCATAATGCGTCAAGTAGTTCCTATAACATAAATGACGAAATAAAGTCTGGACGGAAATGAATAAATCAGCTGTGTGAGCGACTACTTGCAAGTGACGGAAGAAACTTACAGACTATGTCATGTCATCACTTTTATTACAGCAGAAATATTTGTATGGGAGAGTAAGAGCATAGGAACGTCAAATGATAGAACATGAGAAATAATCACTTTCAAAACAAACAAAAAAATATGATAAAATAATAATTATCTAGACAAAACAATAATAATGATTAAAACAGCACAGTGGAGATTAAAGCTAGTATAGAAAATAAAGAGTCGAACGTAACATTTTCAAAGAGGAACATAAATAGTCCAGTATAACACTACCATGAAACATAATTGAACATAACACCATCATAGAACATAAACAGTGACCTTAACATCATCAATGAAGCATAAACAGTGAGCTTAACATCATCAAGAAACATAAACAGTGAGCTTAACATCATCAAGAAACATAAACTGTGAGCTTAACATCATCAAGAAACATAAACTGTGAGCTTAACATCATCAAGAAACATAAACTGTGAGCTTAACATCATCAAGAAACATAAACTGTGAGCTTAACATCATCAAGAAACATAAACTGTGAGCTTAACATCATCAAGGAACATAAACTGTGAGCTTAACATCATAAAAGAACATAAACTGTGAGCTTAACATCATCAATGAAACATAAACTGTGAGCTTAACATCATCAAAGAACATAAACTGTGAGCTTAACATCATCAAGAAACATAAATGATCAATCTTAACATCATCAAGAAACATAAACTGTGAGCTTAACATAATCAAGGAACATAAACTGTGAGCTTAACATCATCAAAGAACATAAACTGTGAGCTTAACATCATCATTGAAACATAAATGATCAATCTTAACATCATCAATGAAACATAAACTGTGAGCTTAACATCATCAATGAAACATAAACTGTGAGCTTAACATCATCAAAGAGCATAAACTGTGAGCTTAACATCATCAATGAAACATAAACTGTGAGCTTAACATCATCAATGAAACATAAACTGTGAGCTTAACATCATCAAAGAACATAAACTGTGAGCTTAACATCATCAAAGAACATAAACTGTGACCTTAACATCATCAACGAACATAAACTGTGAGCTTAACATCATCAATGAAACATAAACGATCAATCTTAACATTATCAAGAAACATAAACTGTCACCTTAACATTATCAATGAAACATAAACGATCAATCTTAACATTATCAAGAAACATAAACTGTGACCTTAACATTATCAATGAAGCATAAACAGTGAGCTTAACACCATCAAGGAACATAAACTGTGAGCTTAACATCATCAAAGAACATAAACTGTGAGCTTAACATCATCATTGAAACATAAATGATCAATCTTAACATCATCAATGAAACATAAACTGTGAGCTTAACATCATCAATGAAACATAAACTGTGAGCTTAACATCATCAAAGAGCATAAACTGTGAGCTTAACATCATCAATGAAACATAAACTGTGAGCTTAACATCATCAATGAAACATAAACTGTGAGCTTAACATCATCAAAGAACATAAACTGTGAGCTTAACATCATCAAAGAACATAAACTGTGAGCTTAACATCATCAAGAAACATAAATGATCAATCTTAACATCATCAAGAAACATAAACTGTGAGCTTAACATAATCAAGGAACATAAACTGTGAGCTTAACATCATCAAAGAACATAAACTGTGAGCTTAACATCATCATTGAAACATAAATGATCAATCTTAACATCATCAATGAAACATAAACTGTGAGCTTAACATCATCAATGAAACATACACTGTGAGCTTAACATCATCAAAGAGCATAAACTGTGAGCTTAACATCATCAATGAAACATAAACTGTGAGCTTAACATCATCAATGAAACATAAACTGTGAGCTTAACATCATCAAAGAACATAAACTGTGAGCTTAACATAATCAAAGAACATAAACTGTGACCTTAACATCATCAAAGAACATAAACAGTGAGCTTAACATCATCAATGAAACATAAACGATCAATCTTAACATTGTCAAGAAACATAAACTGTGACCTTAACATTATCAATGAAACATAAACGATCAATCTTAACATTATCAAGAAACATAAACTGTGACCTTAACATTATCAAAGAACATAAACTAATATAACATATAATGAAGCATAAACAGTGAGCTTAACACCATCAAGGAACATAAACTGTGAGCTTAACATCATCAAAGAACATAAACTGTGAGCTTAACATCATCATTGAAACATAAATGATCAATCTTAACATCATCAATGAAACATAAACTGTGAGCTTAACATCATCAATGAAACATAAACTGTGAGCTTAACATCATCAAGGAGCATAAACTGTGAGCTTAACATCATCGATGAAACATAAACTGTGAGCTTAACATCATCAATGAAACATAAACTGTGAGCTTAACATCATCAAAGAACATAAACTGTGAGCTTAACATCATCAAAGAACATAAACTGTGAGCTTAACATCATCAAAGAACATAAACTGTGAGCTTAACATCGTCAATGAAACATAAACTGTGAGCTTAACATCATCAAGGAACATAAACTGTGAGCTTAACATCATCAAAGAACATAAACAGTGAGCTTAACATCATCAATGAAACATAAACGATCAATCTTAACATTATCAAGAAACATAAACTGTGACCTTAACATCATCAATGAAGCATAAACAGTGAGCTTAACACCATCAAGGAACATAAACTGTGAGCTTAACATCATCAAAGAACATAAACTGTGAGTTTAACATCTTCAATGAAACATAAACTGTGAGCATAACATCATCAATGAAACATAAACTGTGAGCTTAACATCATCAAAGAACATAAATTGTGAGCTTAACATCATCAAAGAACATAAACTGTGAGCTTAATATCATCAATGAAACATAAACGATCAATCTTAACATCATCAAAAACATAAACTGTGAGCTTAACATCATCAAGAAACATAAACTGTAAACTTAACATCATTAATGAAACAATCAATTATAAACGATCATCATCAAGAAACATAAACAGTGAGCTTAACATCAAGAAACATAAACAACCAATCTTAACACACTCACGGAACATAACAGTTGAGTATATTACCGGCTGACGACACGCTGTTATATAGATGCTCAATTAATACAATAACCAAGCAGCTCTTCTACATGACTGTCCTAACCAGGCACACATTTGTGTGAGAAGAAAACTGCTTCCGGTTTTGTTTTGGGGGCACGAATTATCTAGATACCTTACTTGAAAAAAACCATCCAGCAAAAGTCAAATCTTCTAACGCGGGACGGAATGAAGTCTCGTGCTTATTTCAGAATACCTTTTGTCTGAAAACTATCAACATAAACAGATGATGTTTCTGAGGTTCTGCCTTAATGTCACCACTGGACTCTACCGACAGTATTTCAGAGACAGAATAACAAAATATGTTAACGTTCAACCGAATTGACAATGTAAAATTAAACAAAAACATACATATACAGGCGCGGATAAAGTCGGGTTTGTTTTGTTTAATTTGTCTCTTTAATATCGCCTGACCAAAGAAAACATTTCAAAATATATAAAGATTGTCAGAACATTGTGCAGAAAAAAAACAACTCTGCAATAAGTCAACAACGTCCTCCCTGATTTTAAAAATCATGTTCAAAACAAATTATCTGCCTGAACTAGGACAGACAACAAGTATCAAATATTGGTGAAAAGGAAGAAATTTGAAGTAATTTCGTGTTGGTGTTTATTTACTGTGATGTCATCTTATACAATGGAACATGTTATCGACGATTTATCAGTTTGCTCACATTCACAATTTAACGTCTCATTTCTTCTCTAAATCTTGGTATTAGTCTACCACCAAAATGATCAGAACCCATCCACAGTTTTGTAACAACAACAACGATCAAGATAACCGAATAACATCCGGAGATTTATTTCAGTTGGTGCCAATATTTCTTCCATGTATGAAAAAAAATGCCTCAAATTTCTCATTTACCCAGTTCCTGTTTCCACATTTGTAATCTTCCATCATCTATGTTACAAAACATACACAGAACATTCACCGCTGACGCATACATAATCTCACAGCAAAGTTCTGACTTCATCGGATTCCGTTTCCATCACGGAATATCTCAGCTTCAATCTTCTTCTCATTTTTCCATTTCTCAACTAAAGACTAGTCAAATAGCCAGCGCGTCTAACTGCTTACAAGACCTGCATCTCACGTTTTTTCATCTCCCAAACGCTAGAAAAACTTGTTCTAAGGCGTGCAAGAAATGATTAGCTCAGAGTCGAGACTGAAAGGAAGAAGACGAGGTGTAATTAGAACTGGGATGTAATAAAATTGAAGAAATGATGAAGTGTGTTAAAAACGTCAAGTAATGCACGTTTTTGTGTGTGTCTGTGTTTGCTAATAGAATTTTGTGCGCGCTCATAGAAGATATGTAGGTAAAGGAAATAAATGTAATGAAAATTTAAGGGTAATTAAGTGCAAAATAAACATGCGTTATAAAATATACATAGCACATCTACGCTCATTTAGCGTCCTTTTAGTGCGGACGATGAGGCGTTATCGCGAAGTAAAAGTTGGTAGACAATTAATACAAGTTCTATAAGATGGAACATTTAGTGGCAATTGTTCTTACCATCAGTTCTTACAAGTTCTTTAAGATGGAACATTTAGTGGCAATTGTTCTTACCATCAGTTCTTACAAGTTCTCTAAGAGGGAACATTTAGTGGCAATTGTCATTACCATCAGTTCTTACAAGTTCTTTAAGATGGAACATTTAGTGGCAATTGTCATTACCATCAGTTCTTACAAGTTCTTTAAGATGGAACATTTAGTGGCAATTGTCATTACCATCAGTTCTTACAAGTTCTCTAAGAGGGAACATTTTAGTGGCAATTGTCATTCCCATCAGTTCTTACAAGTTCTTTAAGATGGAACATTTAGTGGCAATTGTTATTACCATCAGCTGTTACGATATCTGCAATAAAGAGTATTCAGTCGCATAGATAGCACACATTATTACAGAAACAATACATTTGAAGTAGTAACTGCCAATCAATATAGGATTTCCATCTCATTGATATTTTCAGTTCTCCGTTTGGGATACAGCATTTCCATCTCATTGATATTTTCAGTTCTCCGTTTGGGATACAGCATTTTCATCTCGTTGATATTTTCATTTCTTCGTTTGGGATATAGCATTTCCATCTCGTTGATATTTTTAGTTCTCCGTTTGGGATATAACATTTCCATCTCGTTGATATTTTCAGTTCTCTGTTTGGGATATAGCATTTCTATCTGGCTGATATCTACAGTCCTGTATATGAAATACTAAACCTTTGAGTAGTGCGATTTTCATTTATTCTCTTCTTGTGTGGCATTACTTAGTGGCGGCGTAGGCAGTTGAAGAATGTGGCTGGGACCCGTTTTGTTGCTTTTGAAAGTTGAAACAAGAGCTTCAACAATATAAGTTATCTCACAACTGAGAGAGAAAATGTTGAGATCATTTAATTAGAGCCATCGTAATGTAGTAAGTAAACAGTTCACAGACCACCGGTGAAGTTTTGGGTTAGAAAAATATGAATGACAACAACACGTTGTTATGTTGAAGATGCATCATCACATTGTAAACAAAATATGTAATGTTTTCTCTTGGCGTTGTGAAGCAAAAGTGGACAGAAAGTGATGTTTCGATGCTAATAAAACATTGTATAAGTTATTGGGATACATACTATTTAAAATATAATTATTTTGAAAGTGACAAGATAAAGCAGTATCTGCAGCGTCTGTTCCTCGTTTAGTTTAGTTTAGTTTAGTTTAGTTTAGTTTACTTGTAGTGTAATTGATGTATCATCCACACCTGGCACCTTCATAAGTGCTGATATCCTGTATGCCCCTCAGTGTGTGGAGACTGACGTTCTGGGTTGATTATTTGTCTGTGTCTCCTCTGATAGAGCTGGGATTCTCCAGTTTTAAAGTCTGCTGGTATGTTTCTTTGGTACAGGAGAATGAATCACGGAATTTCCAACATCTCCATTTCCATCCAGTCACCAAGATTAAACTTTTATCCTACGAAAGAATCGCTCGAATTGAAAAAAAACAAAAAACAGAAGGACAATGGAACAAAGACTGACAGAATATTAAACAATAAAAATTGTCACCAACAGTATAATCCATTCTTGTCTAAAATAATCAATTGGAATCGATTACTAATGGTAAACAAATCATGCTCATTCACAATTATCACAACAATAACTCCAGTGCCCTATATGTTATGTTGATACCAGTATATTTGGACACATGCCGAGATTGGCGTTTAGAAATCATTCAACTCCACTCCATAGCTAATATTAAACATTTGTGCTATCATTCGCCGGTGAAAGATTTAACAAACGTCAGAATAATTTCCTGACATTGTTGAAAATAATGTCCTTGGCTGTTCTTTTGTTAATATTCTTGCAAAAAAAATAGTATTTGGTGTGGGGGGCGAGGGAGAGAGAGAGAGAGAGAGAGAGAGAGAGAGAGAGAGAGAGAGATTAGTAAAAACACACACTAAATTGTTGATAACAAATGTTATTTTTGCAATAAAAGCTTGACTACAAGCCCACGTTTACCACCGTAACATTTAGCGCTGATTTGTTTCCGCTGCGGAATAGACATAAACCAGAATCAAACGGTTGTGTTTGATTAGATAGGTTAAGATGAAAGTAATAAGTTGGTAACTCGATACTGGCAAATTAATAACAGATGGGACAGTTTACAAGATGGCTTCCGGATGATTAATGAGCTGCAGAAAAGAAAAGTGACCCAGCAAAATATTTTATTCTATTGATCGCGTTCTCTTATTGCCAGCCGACTGGTTTGGACGCACTTAGGAATTCGCACCACTATTTATATGCCATAGACTCATAATCTGGACTTCCGTCTCCAAGATGGCGGATCTAGTCCACGTCCTCTCGATCGCTGCAGAAAGTACATCCGGGGTCTGATTAATTTCGGTCCTCCGTTGTACTTTTCTGCATTAAAGTAAAAGTGATGATCTTCTTATTACATCTGCGCCGCTAAAGCGATGCTGTACGCCGGCAACAGTCCCTTTTTGACAAATCAAGTGTTGTGAATTCGACCTTCCAACGTCTAGACTTGATCTGCGCTTTACGTCACATTGGTGCTGTTCTTGGCATTTGTTGGAATTCCTTGACGCAAGTTATTTCCATGTTACTTATCAATGTAAACTACTTCGTCAGCCGCAGTTTTACCTCTTTACGGAATTTGCACAGTGTTTTGTTCGTCTTAGGCTGCTCTTACTAGAGTAATGAGAGATCGAAAAGGAGCGAAATTGTGTGTACGACATGTTTTGTGTGCTACGTCATCGTAATGGTTCATCGTAAATCCTTAGACAGGCCGTACGCTAATCTTACGGTCGGTTGTTTGATGTGCGACGGGGATAATCTGACGACTAACTGTTTGTCTATATGTTCGGAATTGGAGTCAACAGCGATGGTCTAACATCATCAAGCGCTCTACATTTTTAAAAATATGACGATCATCATTTTCAAGAGGACGTGAACTCCCGGTATATGGTGGATAGGCGGCGGGAACAATTGAAGGCTATGCATGAAAAGTGTTCCTTGTTGCAGTTTCCTCATATTCCAAGTCCGGCTTGTTGCAGGAGCTACTGAGTTAAGTGCTCTGTACACACCGTGAGCTGTGTGTCTCATCCGTTTTGATCATGTTTCGATATTCCAATTGCTTTCGATGAATGATGATATCGTATGACAGGGAAAAGTTGGCTGTGTTCACTTTCTGCGCGGTTTCGCCTTATGTCATTTGGCGTGTGCTGAGATTGCTATGATGGGGACTACAGTTACCTTTCTTTGTTTGGGAGATGAGATTCGGATGATTACGCTGGCACGGGCGGTTGAGCAATTATGGATTTTAATTCGTTTGCAGTGATACCGGGGCCTTCCATAACAAAATAACCAAAATAACCAAAATAACCAAGACTCATAATCTACTAAAAAAAAGTATACATTCACGGTACTGCATAATTTATTTTTCTACAAAGTTAGCATGCATCTTATGTGTCGAGACAAGCAGTGAGTCACAATTGCTGTCCACCCGTGCCTACATTTGTGATGTTTAACCGACTTGTATGTAACACTGATTCCCTTCTTTCTTGTTGTCAATATATTGCTCTGTTTACAGTTTACACTCACAGTGATGTTTTTGTTCCTAAATTCTTCTTTCCTTCAATTTTATTATTGCATTAGATAGGTTTATACACTGAGCTTCCTCACAGTTTTCTGTAGTTTTACTACCCGTGGAAAACACTTCGAGTTTGATCTTCACCTGGACAGGAGGGATCTTCCAGCACAAGAGGATTCAAAAATTAATGAAAACGGGTAGTCAATGACCTTAAACTCCTAGCAGCAGACACACGAATTGATTGATAGCAGAAACAGCAGTAGATAATTGTACTATCACTTCAAGCAAAGATCACAGACCATTTTTGTGTACTAAAGAAGCTTGAATATTTTTTTTGCCCTCCGTGGTGTTAATCACTTGTAGAAATGCTCATTTGTCGTCCACAAGTAAACTCGGGCTTCCTATTCCCAGTGCATCGATAAAAACATGGCTGGTAGAATTGATGACCCAACAGCTGTCACTAATTCTCAGATAGTTTTAGTTGCTGCAAATTTTTTTTTTTTTTTGCGTTGCAGTTTTTCCAAATGTTGATCTTTCTGGCGTTCCACTTTATGACGCGGGGAGTAACTGTCAAGACATCTTCAGAAGAATGTTAGGCATGGCTGATGGTGGTTCGGTAAATTAACATCGTTGAATCGTCTCGGCCTCATGTGTTGATGCCTGACGAGCTTCAAGGGATTTATGGGTGACGAAAGTTGGCGTATGTTGTAAATGAGATGACAGAAATGATGAATCCCGTTAAAGACATCAGCAATAGCTGCAGCAATGCTGGAGCATGTTCCCTTATCAGAAAGAAGATCAGCATTTTCTTACAAGACAGGAGGTAAGTATCCTTTCAGAAGATAGGAGGTAAATATTCTCTTACAAGACAGGAAATAAGTTCTCAATTACAAGACTGAAAGTAAATATTCTCTTACAAGACAGGAAATAAGTTCTCAATTACAAGACTGAAGGTAAATATTCTCTTACAAGACAGGAAATAAGTTCTCAATTACAAGACTGAAGGTAAATATTCTCTTACAAGACAGAAGGTAAATATTCTCTTACAAGACAGAAGGTAAATATTCTCTTACAAGACAGAAGGTAAGTATTCTGTGACAAAACAGAAGGTAAATATTCTTTTACAAAACAGGAGGTAGACATTTTTTTTTTGCAAGACAGGACGTAAAATATTATTTTACAAATAAGAAGTAATATCTTAAAATAAAGCAGGTAAATATTCTTTTACAAGATGGCTGCTACGATTCAAAAGATGGTGACTTCTAGGCTGATAAAGATATATTAACGATTGTTCTTCTATCACTTGGCTTCTTCAATCCATTTTTTCTGACTTCTTTCCATTCTGCAACTATCCAATCTTCTTATATTCCTCTCGTCATTTATCTCTCTCTCTCTCTCTCTCTCTCTCTCTCTCTCTCTCTCTGTGTCTCACTCTCTACTTTCCAACTTTCCAATTTCTTCTTTTCTCTCATCCTCGCGCTTTTACCTCAACAATTACATTTTTCATTCTAGCTACTCAACTCCTGTCACTTCGTCTCTCTCCACGTCTATTTCTATTTCTTTGCTTCTTATTTCTCCGCTCTGCCTGCTATTCCTCTGTTCTAACTTCTATCACTCTTACACACTATATCTCATTATTGTTTCCAAACTCCAACACTACCTACAGTATAACATTCTGTTTGTACGTGCGTTTGTGTAATGTACAATCGTCTCCACACAAAGGCTGGTCCCACTACAGTTTATATGAAAGAAGAAAGAGAGGAAACCCCGTCATATTGTACAGGGAATATAGTGCTTGTGTCAATATTTGATTGGTTAACAGCGGAGCAGCTTTTCTTTCTTTCTTTTTCTTTCTTTTTCTTTTTTCTTTCTTTCTTTCTTTCTTTCTTTTTTATTTTTTTTTTGGTGGGTGGGGACGGGGAATAATGTGCTCAGCATTACGTCAGTGCCGTATTTTTATCCCAGCAATAAATTATGTAACCCATTTTAAAAATAATAATAATTGTATTATAATTCTTCCTACTACAGCGCAATTCGCTAGTCTACTGTTCAGATTGCTTCGGGCTAAGTTCCGAAAAATAGCGAGCTTTCCAGACACATCCAGTGATGGGGTTTACTCGGCGTTTTAAAATGAGTTCCATGTTTTTCTTTTGGAAATTAATGCAACCTGGCATGTTATTAGTCACGTGATCCACAAATATGCAGATGATAATTATTATGGGTATCGTTTAACCCGCGCGTCATAAGGTTCAACGGGTACTTTAAAAAATGGCACATGCAATTTATACGAATAATAGTGGAAGAAAAGTTAGGAATAATGCCTGCCATTAAATAAAGAAACAACAGATAACGTTTGGGCGCGTGATAAGATAGAAAGATCAAAACATAACACAAGGAAACTTCAACAAACTATAAGAGATCACTAGGCCCAAGGGTCGACCACCAAAAAGATGAATTAATGGGATGTTAGAAACACTAGCAAACTTAGCTAAGAAATGCTAAGATAGGATCAGACAACAGAGGCTTTGAAGAGATTATGGGAAAACATGGACTTGGAGATATAAACGAGAATGGAGAGATATTTGTGAATTTCTGCGCCCTTAATCAAATGAGCCTAGGAGGAACAATATTCCAACATAAAAGAATACACAAAGCTACATGGGTGTCACCAGATCATAGAACGGAAAATCAAATTGATCACATATGTATTAATAATAAGTTTAAGTCATCCTTACAGGATGTAAAAGTATATAGAGGGGCAGATATAGCTTCTGATCATCATCTTCTGTTAGCCAAACTTAAAATTAAATTAAAAAGGTATACTACAACGAATAAGGGCAGAACGTATTTCAATGTAGGGTTTCTTAAAGAACAAGGAATTAAAGATAAATTCGCAGTCACAATATCAAACAAATACCAAGTCCTCCAACAACTAGAAAATACTATAAATATAGAAGATCATTCTATCTATCTATTGACCTTTCGAGCCGTAACCGGCCCATAGGGCGTAGACCAAGATACACCTTCTCCTATATGAATTTTTGTTCTAGCAGTTTTCTTTTAAAGATATTTTATCAAATCTCGCCATCTGTCTCTGTTCTGTGCAAGCAGTTCTATCTCATTGAGGGAGCCGATTCCTGCTGCTCTTGCCTCTCTCATCAATGTTCTTCTCAGTGTCTCCCTGGGTCTTCCTCTTTTTCTTTTACCTGTTGTTTCCCATATGAGGGCTTGCTTTGCTATTCGATTATTATCTCTTCTCATCACATGTAGAAGATCATTGGAAACAGGTAAAAAATATATGGAAAGAGACATGCGAAGAAACACTGGGGAAAAGAGAACGCCAGAATAAGGCATGGATGACAGCAGAGACCCTGGATAAAATTAAAGAAAGAAAGAACAAGAAAGCAGACATAAATAAAAGCAAAACAAGAAGTAATAAAGCCAAGACACAGGAAGCTTACACAGAGGTGAATAAAGAAGTGAGAAGATGCATTAAAAGGGATAAGAGGAAATATATAGATGAATTAGCTAAAGAGGCAGAAGAAGCAGCAAATAAAGGGAATATGAAAGAACTGTACAACAGCACAAAGAAATTAGGTGGAAAATACAAACAGATCAACGCCTTTATCAAAGATAAGAAAGGAAATCTGCTTAGTAATATAAAGGAACAAATGGAGAGATGGAAGGAGCACTTTGAAGAACTTTTGAACAGACCTGGCTCAAATAATCCTCCAGATATACTACCAGCAGAAGAAGAATTACACGTTAACTGCGGAAAACCAAGCAAAGAAGAAATAATGAAAGCCATCAAACTGTTAAAAGATGGTAAAGCCACAGGACCAGATGAAATTCCTTCGGAAGCCATCAAAGCAGATATTATCACCTCTACCAAGATGTTACATAATCTATTGGATAAAATTTGGGAGAGGGAAGAAATACCTAAAGACTGGAGAGAAGGTTATATGATCAAACTACCAAAGAAAGGAAGTTTACAGGAGTGCACAAATTATAGGGGAATTATGCTACTATCAGTGCCAGGAAAAATATTAGGCAGAATCATTCTGGAGAGACTAAAAGAGGCTATAGAGAAACACTTGAGAGATGAACAAGCAGGTTTTAGGAAGAACAGATCATGTGCTGATCAAATAACTACTCTACGTATAATAGTTGAACAAAGTTTAGAACTAAAATCCCCACTTTATATTGGATTCATAGATTACGAAAAGGCATTTGATAGTTTAGACAGAAGAATGCTTTGGAAGTTGCTGAGTCATTATGGAATCCCCATAAAGTTTATTAACCTGATAAAAACAATGTATGAAGGAACAAAATGTAGTGTGGTGCATGAAGGACAGCTTACAGAAGCATTTGAAATAAGAACAGGAGTAAGGCAAGGATGCCTTCTGTCTCCATTTCTCTTTCTACTGGCCATAGATTGGATTATGAAAATAACTCAAAACAACAAAAATGGGATCCAGTGGTCACTGACCAAACAACTTGATGATTTAGACTTTGCTGATGACATAGCTCTCCTATCACACAGCCACCAACAGATGCAAGATAAAATGAGTATATTAGATGAGAGATCACAACAGCTAGGACTAAAGATTAATAGAGATAAGACCAACATTATGAGAATTAATGCAGTTGGCAATAACCAAATAAAACTAGGAGAAATACCTCTACTAGACGTACAATCTTATATATATCTGGGCAGTAATATAGATAAAGAGGGAGGAACAGAAAACGATACCAAAATAAGGATATCAAAAGCAAGAGGAGCTTTCATTGCACTGGGAAACATATGGAAATCCAAAGAAATTAGGCTAAATACAAAAATACAAATTTTCAACTCCAATGTTAAGTCGGTTCTATTATATGGCTGTGAAACATGGAGAATAACAAAATTGACAATCACGAAGGTACAGACTTTCATTAATGGATGCTTGCGCAGAATAAAGGGATGGAAATGGCAGGACAAAGTCACAAACGTGGAATTATGGAAATGTACCGGTCAAATACCAGTGGATAAAGAAATACAGCGAAGACGATGGCGATGGATAGGACACACACTACGGAAACCAACTGAGAGTATTACACAACAGGCCCTTTTTTTGGAATCCCCAGGGGAAAAGACAAAGAGGAAGACCAAGGAATTCTTGGAGAAGACAGATTGAAGCAGAGATGAAGATGATGGGGAAGACATGGAATGATCTTAAAAGAATTGCAAAAAACAGAACGACTTGGAAAGTGTTTGTTGAAGACCTATGCTCCACTGGGAGCTAAAAGGTAGAAGAAGAAGAAGAAACACTAGCAAACTTAGCAGGAGAGGCCAACAAAGACAGCAAGCTTTATTTCTCCTGGACGCTGACACGCAGATGAGAAGGGAAAAATGAAGTAGAATAGAAAATAATGGTCAAAGGAAAAACAAACATCGGCGCAACAGGAATGAGATGTCTTTAAAAAATACTGAATATTACAAAAAGATACAAAGCTAGAAAACTGGTCGAAGAGAAGGGACCTGAGTTACGCCAGTGCCGGATCATATTAAGAAGGAACAGGTCAAATAGATTGGACATGTAACACGATCACTTTTAAACTGTTTCCCCAAGAAAACTTTAAAGTGAAGAAGTAAAGAGAAGAAGGAAAAAAGATAGACCTACAAGAAGATGTATTAATTAAATAGCAAACATCAATATGAGCACCATGCAGAGACAATGTATTGAACATTGATGTCAAACTTCACTTTCCCTCGACGCTGCAAATACAAGAGTAGCAGAAAAAAGTGAAAAAATACAAATACAATGTTGAAAAGCAATCAACGCGCCATTAAATATGTTGGAGCCCTCTATACAAAATTGATACGGTGGGATGGTGGGATGGCTTTTCTGGAATATTTTAATACGATTTTCAATGCTAGAAGATGCAACTGGCTGGAACAGAGCGCAGCAATAAAGTAATGGCAGAGAGTTCAAGCAGATACATCAGGGAATGAGATGAAACACAAATATTTTATGACGTCACAGAATATGCTACTAAAACGGGAACCATAACATAAATTGAAGCCACGATCATTGTGTGTAGCTTAGCTACTTCAACTTTGTCAACCAATGCCTACACAAACACGTACACCTTTCCTGTAATACTCGTTTATTCAGCTAATAACACACTTACTTAAAGTGTCTTTTTGTCTCTGGCTAACGGTTCAACGGTTGATTAAGGCTACCTATTCTATTTAGTTTTGTATTCCTTCTTGTGTTTCTCTGCTAGCCCTGAAGGTATCTTTAGATTTGAAGGACAAAATTCCGCATAATACTCTGGAGTAAGGTTCTAACCTTACCTGGAACAGTCTGGAATTTTCCAGTTCATTTTGGACGCCTTTCTAGTTCTATCGAAAACGTGTAAAGTATGAGTCACGTGGTTGATGTTAGCACCTAAGAAAATACAATTTCGGTTATAAATTTTTTTTTTTAAATAGACTATCCCTCTGCCTGGAAATATAGCATTAAATTCCCTTCCGTTAGTCTTGTTTTTATTAAGCAATTTCTGAGATTTTTTTCCGTGATTGTTTCCGTGATTGTTTCCGTGATTGTTTTCGTGATTGTTGCAGATACCACAGCGTTTGCACACGATACTGAGATGTTCCTGCTGAACAAAGAATCAGTTCTAATGTGCGCTGTCCAAATTAAATTAATTGAACGTCCGTACAAAAACCACACACAAACTCAAATGTTCCGAGGGTTTAATTCACTATTTAAAACTGTGCATTATTTATGTCTTGCAGTACACAAACATTGAAGAAGGAATTATTTAATGCATTTCGAACAAGACAATTTTTGTCTAAAAACATAATGAGACGCTATAACTTACTGAATGTCGTCTTGAAGATGACAGTACAAATTGAACGAGACAGACAAAGGCTAAAGTGGACATGGTATAATCAAGAGATTGACATAGAAATTTTATGATAGCGTGTATCAACAGGCAAGGTACAGCGTGTATCAACAGGCAAGGTACATCATGTATCAACAGGCAAGGTACAGCATGTATCAATAGGCAAGGTACAGCATGTATCAACAGGCAAGGTACAGCATGTATCAACAGGCAAGGTACAGCATGTATCAACAGGCAAGGTACAGCATGTATCAACAGGCAAGGTACAGCATGTATCAACAGCCAAGGTACAGCATGTATCAACAGCCAAGGTACAGCATGTATTAACAGCCAAGGTACAGCATGTATCAACAGCCAAGGTACAGCATGTATCAACAGCCAAGGTACAGCATGTATCAACAGCCAAGGTACAGCATGTATCAACAGCCAAGGTACAGCATGTATCAACAGTCAAGGCACAGCATGTATCAACAGGCAAGGTACAGCATGTATCAACAGCCAAGGTACAGCATGTATCAACAGCCAAGGTACAGCATGTATCAACAGCCAAGGTACAGCATGTATCAACAGCCAAGGTACAGCATGTATCAACAGCCAAGGTACAGCATGAATCAACAGGCAAGGTACAGCATGAATCAACAGACAAGGTACAGCATGTATCAACAGCCAAGGTACAGCATGTATCAACAGCCAAGGTACAGCATGTATCAACAGCCAAGGTACAGCATGTATCAACAGGCAAGGTACAGCATGTATCAACAGCCAAGGTACAGCATGTATCAACAGCCAAGGTACAGCATGTATCAACAGCCAAGGTACAGCATGTATCAACAGCCAAGGTACAGCATGTATCAACAGCCAAGGTACAGCATGTATCAACAGGCAAGGTACAGCATGTATCAACAGCCAAGGTACAGCATGTATCAACAGCCAAGGTACAGCATGTATCAACAGGCAAGGTACAGCATGTATCAACAGGCAAGGTACAGCATGTAACGGCTGTTCGTTGTAGCTAAACTTTTGATGCGGAGATGGTACAAGATGATGAGAATAAACTTTGAAATGTCGCACTCACATCAACTGACTTATCTGTCGCACTCACACCAACTGACTCATCTGTCGCACTCACATCAACTGACTCATCTGTCGCACTCACATCAACTGACTCATCTGTCGCACTCACATCAACTGACTCATCTGTCGCACTCACATCAACTGACTCATCTGTCGCACTCACATCAACTGACTCATCTGTCGCACTCACATCAACTGACTCATCTGTCGCACTCACATCAACTGACTCATCTGTCGCACTCACATCAACTGACTCATCTGTCGCACTCACATCAACTGACTCATCTGTCGCACTCACATCAACTGACTCATCTGTCGCACTCACATCAACTGACTCATCTGTCGCACTCACATCAACTGACTCATCTGTCGCACTCACATCAACTGACTCATCTGTCGCACTCACATCAACTGACTCATCTGTCGCACTCACATCAACTGACTCATCTGTCGCACTCACGTCAACTGACTCATCTGTCGCACTCACGTCAACTGACTCATCTGTCGCACTCACATCAACTGACTCATCTGTCGCACTAACATCAACTGACCCATCTGTCGCACTCACATCAACTGACTCATCTGTCGCACTCACATCAACTGACTCATCTGTCGCACTCACGTCAACTGACTCAATCTGTCGCACTCACGTCAACTGACTCATCTGTCGCACTCACGTCAACTGAGTCATCTGTCGCACTCACGTCAACTGACTCATCTGTCACACTCACGTCAACTGACTCATCTGTCGCACTCACGTCAACTGACTCATCTGTCGCACTCACGTCAACTGACTCATCTGTCGCACTCACGTCAACTGACTCATCTGTCGCACTCACGTCAACTGACTCATCTGTCGCACTCACGTCAACTGACTCATCTGTCGCACTCACGTCAACTGACTCATCTGTCGCACTCACATCAACTGACTCATCTGTCGCACTCACGTCAACTGACTCATCTGTCGCACTCACATCAACTGACTCATCTGTCGCACTCACATCTACTGACTCATCTGTCGCACTCACATCAACTGACTCATCTGTCGCACTCACATCAACTGACTCATCTGTCGCACTCACATCAACTGACTCATCTGTCGCACTCACATCAACTGACTCATCTGTCGCACTCACATCAACTGACTCATCTGTCGCACTCACATCAACTGACTCATCTGTCGCACTCACATCAACTGACTCATCTGTCGCACTCACATCAACTGACTCATCTGTCGCACTCACATCAACTGACTCATCTGTCGCACTCACATCAACTGACTCATCTGTCGCACTCACATCAACTGACTCATCTGTCGACGATCTTCTGTGTTTGACTTTATTCATAGAGTAATGTGATGGTGATCTTGCAATTGTAGCAAGTCACAAATTGTCTAAACACACACACACACACACACACACACACACACACATGTCCTTGAGTATAAAAAGCACGATTGCTGAGACTTAACGTCATAATGAACCATAATGTGATTTCATGTTTCGATATTCCATTTGTTTACGATGAATGATGATATTGTATGACAGGGAACAGTTGGCTGTGTTCACTTTCTGTGCGGTTTCGCCTTATGTCTTTTGGCGTGTGCTGAGACTGCTATGATGGGGACTACAGCTACCTTTCTTTGTTTGAGAGATGATATAGTAACTCTGATGATTCTACTGACACGGGCGGTTGAGCAATAATGGATTTTAATTCGTTTGTAGTGATGCAGGGGCCTTCCATAACCAAAGAACCAACCAAATGTGATTTATATCTAAATTTTCTCTACTAAAATAAAAAAAAATCACGGACACGTGAAAGCTCTTAGTTTATTACAATTTGTTATCATAAAAAAAAATGTCCCCATTCACTAAATAGTTCTTTCCTTAATGTGTCATTATTGTTCAACATTTCAGTATATAGACCTTCCATTTGCAGATTTTTATTAGATTGATAGTGACACACGGTCGATGTGAAAGCAGATCCTGAGACTGTAGGTGGACCAGGTCTTGGTCAGTGACACACGGTCGATGTGAAAGCAGATTCTGAGACTGTAGGTGGACCAGGTCTTGGTCAGTGACACACGGTCGATGTGAAAGCAGATTCTGAGACTTTACAATCGAGGAGTCAGTGAACAATAAGGCGTGACAATTATCGGAACGGAACAGATGTATAACCAACAAGCAACAGGAACAATCATGCGTAATCTGTTGAAAAGGTCTGTTGTGATTTTATCTATCTGTCAGGCGTGCTTAGAAAATTAGATTTTTTAATCGGCGTCCAATAACCTGTTTTCTCATCACCATCATTATCACCATCGCCATTACCATCATCATCATCATTTTCTTCTTCTTCATCATCATCTTCATCGTCATCATCTTCATCTCTTGTTAAAATCGTTACAGATCGCTGCCGGTTTCAACAAACTGCCATAGAATTTGTCACACAGAGCTGTCGCTGAGAGTCAATTTTGTCAGTCAGAGCAGTGACGGAGAGCCAATTTTGTCAGTCAGAGCAGTGACAGAGAGCCAATTTTGTCAGTCAGAGCAGTGACAGAGAGCCAATATTGTCAGTCAGAGCAGTGACAGAGAGCCAATTTTGTCAGTCAGAGCAGTGACAGAGAGCCAATTTTGTCAGTCAGAGCAGTGACAGAGAGCCAATTTTGTCAGTCAGAGCAGTGACAGAGAGCCAATTTTGTCAGTCAGAGCAGTGACAGAGAGCCAATTTTGTCAGTCAGAGCAGTGACAGAGAGCCAATTTTGTCAGTCAGAGCAGTGACAGAGAGCCAATTTTGTCAGTCAGAGCAGTGACAGAGAGCCAATTTTGTCAGTCAGAGCAGTGACAGAGAGCCAATTTTGTCAGTCAGAGCAGTGACGGAGAGCCAATTTTGTCAGTCAGAGCAGTGACAGAGAGCCAATTTTGTCAGTCAGAGCAGTGACAGAGAGCCAATTTTGTCAGTCAGAGCAGTGACAGAGAGCCAATTTTGTCAGTCAGAGCAGTGACAGAGAGCCAATTTTGTCAGTCAGAGCAGTGACAGAGAGCCAATTTTGTCAGTCAGAGCAGTGACGGAGAGTCAATTTTGTCAGTCAGAGCAGTGACAGAGAGCCAATTTTGTCAGTCAGAGCAGTGACGGAGAGCCAATTTTGTCAGTCAGAGCAGTGACGGAGAGCCAATTTTGTCAGTCAGAGCAGTGACGGAGAGCCAATTTTGTCAGTCAGAGCAGTAACAGAGAGCCAATTTTGTCAGTCAGAGCAGTGACGGAGAGCCAATTTTGTCAGTCAGAGCAGTGACAGAGAGCCAATTTTGTCAGTCAGAGCAGTGACAGAGAGCCAATTTTGTCAGTCAGAGCAGTGACAGAGAGCCAATTTTGTCAGTCAGAGCAGTGACGGAGAGCCAATTTTGTCATTCAGAGCAGTGACAGAGAGCCAATTTTGTAATTCAGAGCAGTGACAGAGAGCCAATTTTGTAATTCAGAGCAGTGACAGAGAGCCAATTTTGTAATTCAGAGCAGTGACAGAGAGCCAATTTTGTAATTCAGAGCAGTGACAGAGAGCCAATTTTGTAATTCAGAGTTGTCACAGGCTGTAGTTTTTGCGCTTTTCGCTCTGAAACATCCGATTTCCTTTTAGCACTTTTAGTTATCGCATTGTCTTCCTTCATAGATACTATACTTTTAGTTATCGCATTGTCTTCCTTCATAGATACTATACTTTTAGATATCGCATTGTCTTCCTTCCTAGATACTATACTTTTAGTTATCGCATTGTCTTCCTTCTTAGATACTATACTTTTAGTTATCGCATTGTCTTCCTTCTTAGATACTATACTTTTAGTTATCGCATTGTCTTCCTTCCTAGATACTATACTTTTAGTTATCGCATTGTCTTCCTTCCCAGATACTATACTTTTAGTTATTGCAATGTCTTCCTTCCTATATACTATACTTTTAGTTATCGCATTGTCTTCCTTCCTAGATACTATACATTTAGGTATCTCATAGTCCTCCTTCCTAGATACCTATACTTTTAGTTATTGCATTGTATTCCTTCCTAGATACTATACTTTTAGTTATCGCATTGTCTTCCTTCCTAGATACTATACTTTTAGTTATCGCATTGTCCTCCTTCCTAGATACCTATACTTTTAGCTATCGCATTGTCCTCCTTCCTAGATACTATACTTTTAGTTATCGCATTGTCTTCCTTCCTAGATACTATGCATTTAGTTATCGCATTGTCTTCCTTCCTAGATACTATACTTTTAGTTATCGCATTGTCTTCCTTCCTAGATACTATGCATTTAGGTATCTCATAGTCCTCCTTCCTAGATACCTATACTTTTAGTTATCGCATTGTCTTCCTTCCTAAATACTATACTAAAAAATACTTTTAGTTATCGCATTGTCTTCTTTCCTAGATACTATACTTTTAGTTATCGCATTGTCTTCTTTCCTAGATACTATACTTTTAGTTATCGCATTGTCTTCTTTCCTAAATACTATACTTTTTGTTATCGCATTGTCTTCTTTCCTAGATACTATACGTTTAGTTAGACTGCATCGCTATTTCCATGCCTACCCTGGCAAGGTTTGGGAGGAGGAGGCAAGATCTCAGTCATTTTTGGTTCACCGCAACTGAGTTGTATAAGTTTTAAGAGCGTGACCAGATGACAAAGATCCGCCCACCTATCTTGCAATATTGCATATGTGAGAGGAGACATGAGTGTGCAGGGGAATTCGATTGGCTCGTCAGAATCAAGAAAGAGCTAATAAGAGTCTATGAAAGAAGGAAACATATGTCGAAAAGCAAGAAATGTCAAGCAATTTTTAGAAGAATCTTAAGGAAGAATCTGCGCTAAATGTCACGAACGCTATATCTGCATCTATGACCAGCCTCTCCATCTATGTTCTCTTTCGTCACGGTATTTGTAAACAAAAGGCAAAATCATAGACCATGAACACAACGGGAATGCTGCTCGCTGATCTGTCAAAAAACAGATAGCCTTGCGTAAGTGCTCGGTGCGTTCCAGCAATAAAGTAGCAGGAAAACCCAATCCAATCATGCTAAAAATAAGTGTGTGGGAATACCCTTCTAAATCAGATAGCTAACTGAGGTACCGAAAGTTGTCAGTTTGGTTTCGTTTGTATCGTGAAGTGTACCCATCGTCCTAATCTATTTGGCATTGCGAAAATACCGAGCACGAAGTTATGTGTTTGTAGTATTGTTTACATCTTTCAACTCATAGTATAAGGTAAAGGTATTCACATAGTTTATTTCTTCACGAAGCAAACATTTTAATGGCAATTGGGCTGCTACAACGTGCTCATTCTAATCTGCCACTACAGACAAATCTAAATATGCCTGACACCCCAAGCTGCATAGCCAAACACTACGCTCATAATTCTTTCACTCGGGCCATTCTAGTTCAACATTTCTGCAGTTAGATCAGCATATAATGTATTGTATTTTTCAGGCTACATGTGTACCTTACCATAAATGATCTCTTGGTTCCCGAGAAACTTTTGGGGCGCAGACTGGATAAGCCAATGACGAATGTTCTCCACCCATCTTGTAGATGTATGTCTCAAACCAGCTGCAAACTTGCAGAGTATAGTTCAAACACAACTGTTACTTTCTAAGGCTATACACAAATACGAAAGACTGCAGTCTAGTGGACCCCAGACGGAAGGCAGAAACATAAAAGGCTGCATCATTGGAATACCGGTTAATGTGGCGGATAGGCGGCAAGAACCATTGAGGCATAGACTGAACCAAATGTTCCTTGTTGCAGTTTCCTCATATTCAAAGTCTGGCTTGCTGTCGGAACTACTGAGTTTAATGCCCTGTGCACACCGTGAGCTGTTTCATCCGAATCAAGTTTCGACTTTCCGATTGCTTACGATGACTGATTATATGGTACGAAGAAGGACAATTCAACTGCATTCACTTTCGGTGCCGCTTGGCCTTATGTCTTTTGACGTGTGCTGTAGCTGCTATGATGGGGACTGCAACTGTTTTTCTTGGTTTGGGTCCTTCAATGAGATGAGATGTTAATTCGGATGATTCCACTGACGCAAGCGATTGGGTAATTATGGATTTTAATTCGTTTACAGTGATACCCGGGTCTTCAACTAACCATAACCATAACAAAAGACTGTAGTCTAGTGGACAACAGACGGAAGTGAAAAAAAAAAATCAAAACAATGAGAGCCGGACAGGGGGTAATAATCTGTGAAGAATGCTTGCTGGCGATACAACGTTAAGGAACTTGATTTTTGGCTGACAAGATGTCACACTGTGTATTAGCTGTAGAATGTTCTGTCATTCTGTGTCAAGAAAATAGGAAAATAATATCGTCAAAGAAATACCTGAATCTGAATACAAATTCAGATATTGTTTGTTTTATGAAATCTGATCGACTATGTTATTTTCCCTACTATTTCCAATATTCCTTCAATCCATCTTTTTCGTGGTCGACTCTTGGATCTAGTGTTTTCGCAACGTTTATTGAAGGCTCATTGTGTTGTGTTTTGATCCTACTGCCTTGTCACGTAGCCAAACCATTTTATCTGTTGTTTCATTATATATCATATGGCGGTGGTTATTTAGCTTTTTTCTCAGTTCTTCATTTCTAATCTTACTTCTCTCAGGCTAGTGGGCCCTTATAAAAGACAGAAACAAAATCTTAAGTCGAATGGACCCCAGACATAAGGCAAAAACACAAAAAACAATATCACTTCTAATTCAGCATATTTGGATAAACATAAAATTGTTTCAGCAATATTAAAGTGTATTGCATAGAATTACTGACTCGTGGGAGCAGAGTGTGTGCCCCTACTTTTGTTGGATGTACCCTTTAGTTTAATGGTAATACAATTTCCTAATTAAATAAGGACACGCTTTTTGGTGCATCCCACAGTGGCGTTGTGTTTTCGCCGGTTCATTGTCAAGGAAGCGTAATTTCTTTTATGTGTGCTTCTAAATGAAGAATATAAAAAGCTCACGGTGTATCCACGAGCCGGAGAGCTGATTGACTGGAGTTAGCCAGTCTATAACGTGGAAACGGTTTCTGGACCGTGCGACTGACTGATTGCACGCGAGTCTAGACCATCCACAGCATCGACTTTCTGCGACAAAATCAACAACGAAGTAAGTATTCAGATGAAGCCCAAACGACAAAATCAACAACGAAGTAAGTATTCAGATGAAGCCCAAACGACTAAATCGAAGAAGGCAAACAAGAAAAGGTAAACGTGCTGGTATGAAACTGTCGAAGTGTGAGAGGCTAGGCCTAAAGTATGTGCGCGTTACACATTGGAACTGTGATCCATAAATCAACGAAAAATAAATCAACGCCCATTCTTGATAAGCTACAGTGCGGCGCCGATATAATAATTTTGCACGAAACACTTCTTGGTGATGGGACAGTTAGTGCCCCTAGATTTGATTGTTTCTACGATAGACGGCACCTTGGGCAGGCCATCCATGTGCGAAACAACATGGTGGCAGCTGAGTTTGATATGTCTGAGTAGGGCAGTGAAGACTTGCAGGTACATGCGGTTAGGTTGCAGACCCCAGTTACTTTCGTAGTTGTAAATATGTATGTCTGTAATGGGAAGGTGGACACACAACAATGGCAGAATCTCTTCGCAATCGAGGAGAAGAACGTCATTTTCTGCGGAGACTTTAATGCTAGAGGAAACCAGTGGGGTACGTCATAACCAACAAGCAGGGAAAAGACCTAGGGAACGCACTGGTGTCTTCCACCTTTGCATCGCTTTGCAAGGGGAGTGTACTGGGATTTCACGGAAGTTATCACTATCCGTGTGTCATCCTGATTGAAAAAGGCAGAAATAGAAGCCAGAAAAGCAAGCTCATCACATTCTACTATGATAACACAGATTATGACGTCATTAGCAAAATAAGACAGGAAAAAGGACGCCCCTCGCAGGAGGCAGGAGAGATGGACGCAGCCACCCTGGTGGAACGTAGAAGTCGATAAAGCTTGACGGAAAAAAGAGACAACCGGTCAAGACTGGGTAGAAAGAATGGAAAAACATAATCTGAGCTCTTGAAGCGTCTCAAAGAAGAGGTCACCATAAAATGATGCACTTTAATCTATGTGCTAAGCAGGCTAAGGATGCCAAATGGGTTGACTTCTATAAAAAAAAGTGTGTTCAGAAAAATTGCTAGCCACATTCTAGCGCCTTCATCAGAGCATGAATGGTACAACACGGCATGGAGACATACCAGACTTCCAGAGCACAGGCCAGATATGGCAAAAATCTGATGAGAGAAAAGTGAAGGCCCTGCTTCCCGCTACATAGAGCAGACTGACCAAAGGAATGTGGCTCTAAGAATGCGGATCTAGAGGTCTCTTTCAGAATTGTGTGAAGATGTAGTACTGGGAGAAGATCTCACAATCACTACCGATACCATTCGCACAACACATACAAGACCACACAACACTTACAAGACCACACAACACTTACAAGACCACACAACACTTACAAGACCACACAACACTTACAAGACCACACAACACTTACAAGACCACACAACACTTACAAGACCACACAACACTTACAAGACCACACAACACTGCTCCTGGTCCAGATGGTGTTCGGTACGACCATATAGGCGATTTAGCTGACGACGACTTAAAAAAAAACTGGCCAAAAAGTTTAATGCCAGCATTTGGAGTGGTCAGATTAAGTGGCTACACAGATACTAGGCTTCCACAGACGAGAGGAGACATGTGCTGCTGCTATAGATCTGAAGGATGCACACAATAGAGTACCATATTAATACCTCAAGCACATGCTCCTAAAACTGGCGGTGCACCCCTTCCTCATTAGATGGATCGCTGCAGCACTGTTTCAGAGGAAGGGGATACTCAGATGTGGAAGTTGGTCATCCGAGCCAACACCATTTTTCCAGAGCTGCACACGACTCACTGTTGTCACCACTTCTATTTAACGTGTACAGAATAAAGATCACGGAACAACAGCTGGATAGAAGGGGAAAAACTATGACTTTTGCTGATGATATTCTGGTATATTGACAGGGAAGAGACAGATGTGAAATTGCCTCCACAATGCAAGACGAACTCGATCGCATCTCTGCGTGGTGAGGGGCATCAGGTGCATTGGTTAATCCTAATAAAGCATCAGTTGCATGGTTCTCCCTTAACAATCATATCGTTAACACGGAAACACCGGTTGTACGAATGTGAGCTGATGAGGCGACCAGGGACAGGGTGGTGACATAACTCGGAATTAAGTTTGATCGCAGCCTGTGTTTTCGGGACCACGTCGACCATGTGATAACAAAATCCCGCAAAAGATTGGCTGCTTTGAAGGTTTATGTAGCTGGCAACATCCAGCAGAGGCTACTTACTCTTCTGTTCCAGGGAGTAGTCTTCGCATCAATCGAGTATGCCCTGGCAATTCTTACTGTTAGTCCGACGCAAATTGACAGGCTGGAAAAAATACAGAATGAAGCCATGCGCATTATCTTGGGATGTACAAGGGACACTCTCTGTGTAGCAATGAGGTATCTTCTTGACTTTCCAACCATGGATCAAGATCTGGAGGGCACGAGCATACCTGAAGATAAGTGCACATAAAGAGCATTACACCACGAGCTCAACACAGGGAATGGTGTCAGGCTAAAAAGAGGCAAATCATGGTGGGCCGAGCAGAAGATGTCATCAAACAGGTCTGTGGGCTTACCAATATCAAAGCCTGCGAGGAGTGAATACCGGTGCCTACGTCATTCAGGAGAATATTTTCGTGTATTGTCACACTCGACAGAAAATGTAGGGAACAGAAATTAGTCGTGGTCAATGCAGAGGTCAACTGTCTCATCTGGGATAACAGCGATAAGAAAGATGCACTCATCTATACAGACGTAATCTGTAATACGACACCAAAGTAGTGCATAGGCATTTACAGCACGCTTGGCAGGCAGAATAGTCACGGAAGACAGTGGTGCATACGTTATGACCACAAGTAGCATGACGATGGAGGTGATGACAATGACAAGGGTATTCTTCTGGTTAGAGTCACAAGACTACACCCGCGCCAGCATACTAAGTGATGCGATGAGCGTGATAAAAAAGCCGAGGCGGTCTCTGTACGGGTAGAATCATTGCATAAATCAAAAATACGTAAGGTCACCTTTGTCTACGACCCAGAATATTCGGGAGCACGGGGAAATGAAAGAGCGAACAGGTTGGCTAGTAGTGCTGTCGTTGAAGACGGTCACCAAATTTATCGGGCGGACATCATCAATGTCCTCTGAGATGTGGGAAGCGCACAGGACAACGACAACCATGAGTCCACGTCACTCCTTTGGATGAAAGAGATGGGAGTTAAGATGGGCACAGCCAGAAACGAGAAACTAAGTGCACGTATAAGAAGACTTATCAACCAACACAGAACTGAAGTCGTCAGTCGCTGGACACTGAGGGACTTGCTGAGGAGGGGATCTATGGACATGTTCGGAGAGCAATGATGATGACCCGCAAATAATTCAATAACTCTAAGTAAATCAATATTTCGCAACTAAATATTTGGACGCATCGTCTGTTTGAACCTACAGATCATATTTACACAGTGAGCGATATATGTAGTTTACGCTACAGTGCAAGAACATTAAAACACTTTACAAAACACTTTAGTAAATAAGATGAAACACATTATACTTAAGTACTTTGAGGTTAAAACATGAAACACCTTGGTACATTCAGGTTAACCTCTCTGGGCCTGGTAGTGTGAGATTGAAATATTTCAAATCGTTACGTCATTTATCATACCTCTGCTGACAGCATCCAAATCTTGTTTGTTGACGCGACAGTGATGCCTTCAAGCTACAAGAATCTGTCTGGTAAAACTGTTCTGTCCTCAATCAGACTAAATCAGACTGGGTCTCTAACTGTGGGAATGTTTCTAGACATGATGGTGCCGTGATTCCGAGCCTGAGCGAGTAGATAGACACCCTTCAGTTCTCTCAGCGTGACGTCTTCTAGTGGCACACCAGATCTGCTTGAGGTGTACACACACAGAGAGCTCCTACATACAGGGGAACGTCTATCAATCAACTTATCTCATTATCGTCCTGACGGAGGCAGTTGCCGGTTGTGTTATTCGGTAAATGTGAGAATATATACCCAGATTCTGAAACGAACGCAGATGTTAACTTATTCATGAAAAACGTTATCCGTTATCACAGAATTGCTAACTAAGACTAGGAAGGAACTGTCTGTTGTCAGATAATATGAACGTGTCTAACGCGTCTCCTAGTAACCGGTGTGTATCTTCTCCTAAAGCCATCTCTTACCAACAGCACACACTCTTTCATCAAGCGATTTAAATATGAATGTGTTTCACATTTGTTCAGTCATTCAATTAAGTGTTTTGTTATTTATCCGACACGTTTGGCGCATATTATTTGGCAAGTATTGGGTGTCGTGTCGTTAAAAAATCCACCCTCCAGGCTTCCAGCACAGTTGTTCCGGTTGTCTTTACCACTTTGATGAGGTATCATGACTGAACAAGACAACTGGTGACTGTTTATCATTGTATCTGTCAGGAGATCCCTTGAGTATTTACTATCAACTTTAACTAACATGCATACACACATAAATACACATATACACACAGATACACACGCATACATACATACACATATAAACCCATAAAAGCACACACATACACACATAAACACAGACGTACACAAATAGATAGATACAAAAACATAAACACATACATACACCCACACACAAGCACATATATACATACATACATTTCTAAAATGTTCAGTATGAAAGTTGCATACTTCGTGTTCCCTTAAGCGACATCTATTCAATAACAAATGAAACATCAGCACACAAATGTACCGAAAGTTTCTGGTTAAAATCTGCCTCATCTACTGCTGAAATGCATAAGACAGCCATGTTGAAAGCGAGACACGCACAAGCACATTGTCAATTTTGTTTGTGTGTGTGTGTGTAGAGGTTCTACATTTCCTTGGCGCCACGAGAGGAGTAGAGTGATGACTACATTTGTGGATCCATCTGAGTGACAAAATAGATGGTTGACAAGAGAAGTCCGTGGCTGCAGACTTACAACTTTATTAGAGAAATTAAGTTTAGTTTCATCATCATCGAGTGCCGTCTCCGCATCGAAGGTTGGCTATCACGGAGCGCCATTCCGCTCTATCTCTTGCTTTGATGGTACATGTTGTCATTGGTTGGCTTGCCCATGTTAGTCTTGGTTCGCCTATGCCTTTTTGACTTTGTATTTTTCCTTCCAAAATTACTTTTAGTAGGCGACTTGCTTTTTAACATACCCCAACAATCTCCTTTCTCTTGTGTGAATTGTGTTTAGTAGTATTCTTTTCATTGTTATTTTAAGACTTCCTCAATCTCAATTTTTTTATCTTTTCTTTCCATCCAATTCTTTCTATTCTTTTATAAATCCACATTTCAAAGGCTTCAATTTTCTGTTTTGTTTTCTTGTCTAATGTCCATGTTTCTGTAAACATAAAACACACAAATAATTGCTGCTTCAACGAGGATCAAATCATACTTTTCTGGCACATCACGTGACCACTACAAGCGCGTCTATAACTGAAGACTACTTATCTAACATGGACAGTAAGTTCGCTACATGACAAGTTACTCGTTCACGTATACCTCACGTGTCTGTGGAATAAGTCCAGTACAAGTAGACGAGTTTATTTACAGGCACATTAATTCAAACATGGGCCATTGATAATGATGAGAGAATTAGTTTAGTTTAATCGACAGGTCATGCTCTTAACCCTTTACTAGTACAATACCACTGCTACTTAGTGTTTGTATTTCGTCCTTAGTGTTTACTTTAGTATTAGTTTTGTGTGTGTGTTTTTTTTGTTTGTTCCTGATGAAGGCCTATTGAGCCGAAACGTTGTTTAGTATGTGTCGTCCACTTGTCACGTAAAGCTTCTTACATACCATTTTTTATTTCGTATTTTTTTTATTTTTCCTCATTGCATATCGGACGGGTCCATAAGTGCTCCGATCTTATCCAAAGTGTATATCTCAACATGCAGAGATAGAAACTACCAGATATCGACACTGTGTTGGCTCTCTGCATAACGCTCTAGTCTGTCATCTCCCACATCGTCATGCTGTTTGTGCTGTCTGTTCATGGTTTCAGTTATCACTTGAGTCAGCTTTTCATCCAGCTATGACTCCCATACCACGTGCAATCAACGTGAAAACACAACTGTCTTCCTCCACAGTTCTACCTCCAACACGAGCCAAGGAAGCATACGAGCTGTGTGTCCAATAACAAACCCATCTGTGTGATAATTGTGTCATTTTTAAGAAAAATCTCGCAGACCAAGGCCAGAACTTCAGTCTCAACGAACAGCGGGTTTTGTTGTGTGCATTCACTGGACAAACTTCTGTGTTCTCGATTGATCTGCTGAACAATATACATAGCCTGACACATCCATGATTTTAATCTTTATAATTTGTTGCGCTCATAAATTTCGAATGTAACAAATGAAACGTATCTGTAGATGGGCCCGGGCTTGTTCTGTCAGCTACGGTGGGAAAATCAAGGAGGTAACACGCCTCCATGCACTCACTATCTGCTACGGTGGGAAAATCAAGGAGGTAACACGCCTCCATGCACTCACTATCTGTTACGGTGGGAAAATCAAGGAGGTAACACGCCTCCATGCACTCACTATCTGTTACGGTGGGAAAATCAAGGAGGTAACACGCCTCCATGCACTCACTGTCTGCTACGGTGGGAAAATCAAGGAGGTAACACGCCTCCATGCACTCACTATCTGTTCTGCACCCAAGGATGATGCGTTTTGTCTCGCTTGTACCTTTTCTAATCCGTCCATTTGCGTATTGATGAAGGCCAGGATCGCCAGTGTGCATGAGAATTAATGGCACTCGAGATTCAGGTTTGCAGGAGACAAGGATAAAGCGTGCTACGAGTAAACATGGAAGACTGTGGGTGTAAACATAAGTTTGTACATAACAACGTACTAATTCAACAATATCCATTCACACTTCCTGTTAGTTGCGGAAGAGGTTTTAAAGTGGTGAGAATAAAGTTGGAGATTTTATTTCAAATATAACGCACGCGCACAAAGAGTTAATATGTCGAGCAGCGCCTCAATTAAAGACTTTTCTATCAATAAACATTTGAAATAATGATAGATGTGGATGATGATAACGTTTTGGAGCGCTTGAAAATTGAGAAAGAACTGTTTCATACTATTTAAAGAAGACAAATGTTTGTGTTTTATTATTTTGCACATAAAGAGAGACATAAATCTACAACAACTCCTTTTCTGAGAGGTAAAATGGAAGGACAAACCGAGACTATTGCGAACTGATACCATGATGAGATGAGTAAGAGAACCTGTAACAACATCAAGAGATGAGTAGGAGAACCTGTAACAACATCAAGAGTGAGTAGGAGAACCTGTAACAACATCAAGAGATGAGTAGGAGAACCTGTAACAACATCAAGAGATGAGTAGGAGAACCTGTAACAACATCAAGAGATGAGTAAGAGAACCTGTAACAACATCAAGAGATGAGTAGGAGAACCTGTAACAACATCAAGAGATGAGTAGGAGAACCTGTAACAAAATCAAGAGATGAGTAGGAGAACCTGTAACAACATCAAGAGATGAGTAGGATAACCTGTAACAACATCAAGAGATAAGTAGGAGAACCTGTAACAACATCAAGAGATAAGTAGGAGAACCTGTAACAACATCAAGAGATGAGTAAGAGAACCTGTAACAACATCAAGAGATGAGTAAGAGAACCTGTAACAACATCAAGAGATGAGTAGGATAACCTGTAACAACATCAAGAGATAAGTAGGAGAACCTGTAACAACATCAAGAGATAAGTAGGAGAACCTGTAACAACATCAAGAGATGAGTAAGAGAACCTGTAACAACATCAAGAGATGAGTAGGATAACCTGTAACAACATCAAGAGATGAGTAGGAGAACCTGTAACAATATCAAGAGATGAGTAGGAGAACCTATAACAACATCAAGAGATGAGTACGAGAACCTATAACAACATCAAGAGATGAGTACGAGAACCTGTAACAACATCAAGAGATGAGTACGAGAACCTGTAACAACATCAAGAGATGAGTAGGAGAACCTATAACAACATCAAGAGATGAGTACGAGAACCTGTAACAACATCAAGGCAGGGTGAAATGTTGACAATTTTTGCTATTTTAATTTATTTACAGTAATTTTCTCGATACGAGTTCTTAATTATGGCATTTTTTTTCTATTTTTTTCTATTCTCTTTTATTCCTCCTTATAAACTGTAATTTCTCTTCATTTCATTTCACAGTAATAAAAAAATTAGTTGCACTTTTTACATTGAATTTGTTTGTTGAATATTTTTTTCATTTCTATCTACATGCTGGAATATTTTAAAATTATATTTCTTATCTGTAATATTTCTTTGCAACATTTCTTATCTGTAATATTTCTTTGCAACATTTCTTATCTGTAATATTTCTTTGCAAAATTTCTTATCTGTGATATTTCTTTGCAACATTTCTTATCTGTAATATTTCTTTGCAACATTTCATATCTGTAATATTTCTTTGCAACATTTCATATCTGTAATATTTCTTTGCAACATTTCATATCTGTAATATTTCTTTGCAACATTTCTTATCTGTAATATTTCTTTGCAGCATTTCATATCTGTAATATTTCTTTGCAACATTTCTTATCTGTAATATTTCTTTGCAACATTTCATATCTGTAATATTTCTTTGCAACATTTCTTATCTGTAATATTTCTTTGCAACATTTCTTATCTGTAATATTTCTTTGCAAAATTTCATATCTGTAATATTTCTTTGCAACCTTTCTTAGCTGTACTATTTTTGTTACCCAGACTTCTTAAGTGTAATTTATTTTAATTAGACTTCTTAGCTGCAGCATTTCTTACCTAGATTTCTTAGATTAGCTGTAGCATTTCTTACCTAGATTTCTTAGCTTAGCTGCAGTATTTCTTACCTAGATTTCTTAGATTAGCTGCAGCATTTCTTACCTAGATTTCTCAGATTAGCTGCAGCATTTCTTACCTAGATTTCTTAGCTTAGCTGCAGTATTTCTTACCTAGATTTCTTAGATTAGCTGCAGTATTTCTTACCTAGATTTCTTAGCTTAGCTGCAGTATTTCTTACCTAGATTTCTTAGATTAGCTGCAGCATTTCTTACCTAGATTTCTTAGCTTAGCTGCAGCATTTCTTACCTAGATTTCTTAGCTTAGCTGCAGTATTTCTTACCTAGATTTCTTAGCTTAGCTGCAGTATTTCTTACCTAGATTTCTTAGCTTAGCTGCAGTATTTCTTACCTAGATTTCTTAGCTTAGCTGCAGTATTTCTTACCTAGATTTCTTAGCTGTAGTGTTTGTTTTATTCAATATTTTAGTTGTACTTCATATACGTGCTAAATATACATTCCTTCATTTCTTTGTTGTAATATTTCTTAATTGCATGTGTCAGCTGTAATATTTCCCAAATGCCTACTACTGATATGCTATACTATACGTTCATGTGTTGTAACTGATTCAATCGAAATGGCTGGACATATGTCTCACAGAAGACATGTATTGCATGTAGCGTGTCGAATAGTTTGCCTATTGTACGAACTATAAAGCAGTTAAATTGATTCATTGCTTCATGTTATATATCTTTTACTGTCTTTCCAGTTCGTTTATCTTCCATGATACAATGATTCTGTATGGACATGTGCTGACGAACAGCTCGTGCACCCTCAACTGTTGGCTCTCGTGCGGTTGTATGTTTCCTGTAACAACACACGAGATGACTGCGATGTTTTCCCGCGTGCATCAAGTTTGTTCTCAGATAGACTCTCTCTTCTTGTTTCAATTATCGGACACATTCGCCGCATCTAGAGTTGCTGTGTAAACACATGCGAGCCCCAGGGGCGAGTAATTACTTCCACTCACTGCTATCTTGCTACTGTCCCTTTACATTGCCGGGTCGCGTGAGATACACGTGATTTCTCGCAATATCTGGTCTCTCTCAGCTTTTTCTTTGGGTTAACTGTTAGACACCGGAACTGTTTTATACTTCTTTTTTTTTCTGTCAGTGGGAGCGCGATGTTTTAGTGAAATGAACTCGCTGTCCTTAAGTTCCAACAGCTAAAACTTCTTCATTTTAAATTAAAACTTGCCATGTTCTACATATTCCGGACCACATTGCGCCTTCAACAAATTATTTAAGTAAAAAGAAATATTGAAGTAAAGAATTGAAACGAACAAATATTTAAGTAAAAAGAAATATTGAAGTAAAGAATTGAAACGACGAGGTATTTAAGTAAAAAGAAATATTGAAGTAAAGAATTGAAAAGAAGAAATATTGAAGTAAAAAGAAATATTGAAGTAAAGAATTGAAAAGAAGAAATATTGAAGTAAAAAGAAATATTGAAGTAAGGAATTGAAAGAAAGAAATATTTAAGTGAAAAGAAATATTGAAGTAAAGAATTGAAAGGAAGAAGTATTTAAGTAGAAAGAAATATTGAAGTAAAGAATTGAAAGGAAGAAGTATTTAAGTAAAAAGAAATATTGAAATAAAGAATTGAAAGGACGCAGTTTTACAACTTCAACAACAAATTGTGATAAAGACCTTTAATGAAGAAATATTGGAGCTTCAAATATATCGTTGCTTTATTAGACACAAATAAATGTTATAGTTCAGTATTTATATGTAAATACTACATCTTGAATAAAACATTACTGCTTGAGAATATAAGGAAATAAATTAAACAGATCTATAGAAGGTCATGTGATTTCTTAACGGGTCCGTTATCGCTGTAGTATAAAAAGGTACAGAATAGGAAATGTCTGGCTAAAAGATGACGATACCTGAAAACTACTGCAAACTGCGGCACAGGTACAGAGCAATATTTAAAAGGAGAACGTAAAGAAATGACTTAGTTAAAAACTAACAGATGTATTGACAGAAAATAGTGTTGGAAATAGGTAGGAAACAGGACCGTTGAAATCTCTGACATCAAATAACACTTCTATCGCTGATGCGGTCAAAAAATGGCACGTAGGCTTGACTAGGCGTTCATTTTCCTGGAGTGAAGGAGTTAGAGGTGGATGTCGGAGACCGGAAGTTGTTAATCTTAAACGTTATTGCTAGTTGATTAACTTTCCAGCCATACATAGCTTCTCACACATAACTCATCATTTACTTGTGCACATTTGAAAGAGCTGCCTATGTCAAATTTGTAAACATAAAGCACTTGAATAGAGAACAACATTGTCCTGATGACAGACCGAGCTATCTTTCAAGATGCAAGAAAATTCGCGTGCCAAAGTCACACGACACAGCTACTGCTGTTTGATGGAAATAGAACACTAACAACAATCATCATTTTTTCGCCATGTAATGAGAAGAGAACAACTGGAATATATTGTAACAACTGGAAAAATTGAGGGACGAAGAGATAGAGGGAAGCAAAGAGAAAAAATAACAGACAGCTTAAGAGAATGGCTTGGCAGAAGGTCAACAACAGATATGATAAATAGCTGCCGAGATCGAAAGTTGTGGAGAGACATGATCACCTACGCCAGTAGGCCCGGTACTTGATGATGATGATGAGAGCACTATATTTATTAACACTATCATAGCGTGTGCCTCTAATAAAACAGAAACAGAACACTATAATTATACACATTATCATGGTTTTTATTATAACAAAATAGCACAAAACGGGTTGCTTCCAATAATTATGACACGACTGTGACTTTTGCTTCTGGTAAATCATGAAACAAAAACAGATGGCAGCAGTTTACAAGAAATAGCTTCACTTCTCAGCTATTCCTTTTACCGCCTTGTTTTTCTCCTCTCTAGGAACGAACTAGTTAACTATTCAAGCAGTTAATAAACAATTTCACTAAATAAAAAGTTAGCTGATTAACTAATTAACTAAATAAATAAAAAGTTTGCTGATTAACTAATTAATTAAATAAATAAAAAGTTTGCTGATTAACTAATTAACTAAATAAATAAAAAGTTTGCTGATTAACTAATTAATTAAATAAATAAAAAGTTTTCTGATTAACTAATTAATTAAATAAATAAAAAGTTTGCTGATTAACTAATTAATTAAATAAATAAAAAGTTTGCTGATTAACTAATTAAATAAATAAAAAGTTAGCTGATTAACTAACTAATTAATTAAATAAATAACAAGTTAGCTGATTAACTAACTAATTAATTAAATAAATAACAAGTTAGCTGATTAACTAACTAATTAATTACATATAAAGTTAGCTGATTAACTAACTAATTAATTAAATAAACAACTGACTGATTGATTAGACGACTAACCTATTAAACAATAAAAGAACCTACTAACGAACGAACCAACAAAACAAACAACTAACACAAGAGGTAAACAGCTGAATAAATTAATAACTAACAAAAGTAAATAGAAACTTCAACCCGAAACATTGTAGAGTAATTGAATACTCAGCGCTTTTTCTCAAATTCTATAATCTCCCATGCAGACTCCAGACATGGGAAACATGGCGTAAAGATAGTTGCATCCGCCTCAGCGCCGAAAGGCAGAATATGAAAGAAAAAAAGCCTTCATTTACTAAATTACTAGTTGACGTGACAGACTGACTAAGCAGTTAACGAACTACTCATCTAACTAATAGAAACTTGATTAACTTACTGACTAACCTACGAACTAATTGACTAAATAAATGATAATATGATCTTTGACGTCTTGTCGCACTCTAGGTAGTAAGCAATCATGATTTGTCAGTAGTGTGGTTCTATGGTAGTCTCTTATGTTGTGTGCTCTTTTACTGAATCAATTCAGAGGAAGAGGTATATTTACAGAACTCGGAAAAAAATTACAAATAATCAACAACACTGCTCTTTCAAGTGCTCATTTACTGAGCAGCTTCTCTCGTGTTTGAATCTGCCAATATTGGACAGACAGATTCGTCAAAGAAAGGACATTATTTATTTAACTAACTAAATAACTAACTAACTAGCTGACTAACTAACTAACTAACTAACTAATTAATTAACTAACTAACTACCTACTAAACTAACTAATTAACTACTAAACTAACTAATTAACTACTAAACTAACTAACTAACCTACTAACATACTAACTAACTAAATAACTACCTACTAAAATACTAACTAACTAAATAACTACCTACTAAAATATAACTAACTCACTAATTACCTACTAAAATACTAACTAACTAACTACCTACTAAAATACAAATTAACTAACTACTAAACTAAATAACTAACTAACTACCTACTAAACTAACTAACTCACTAATTACCTACTAAACTAAATAACTAACTAACTACCTACTAAACTAACTAACTACCTACTAAAATACAAATTAACTAACTACTAAACTAAATAACTAACTAACTACCTACTAAACTAACTAACTACCTACTAAAATACTAACTAACTAAATAACTACCTACTAAAATACTAACTAACTAAATAACTACCTACTAAAATACTAACTAACTAAATAACTACCTACTAAAATACTAACTAACTAAATAACTACCTACTAAAATACTAACTAACTGACTAATTACCTACTAAAATACTAACTAACTAACTACCTACTAAAATACAAATTAACTAACTACTAAACTAACTAACTAACTACCTACTAAAATACAAATTAACTAACTACTAAACTAACTAACTACCTACTAAAATACTAACTAACTAATTACCTACTAAATAACTAACTAACTACCTACTAAACTAACTAACTAACTACTAAAATACTAACTAACTAACTACCTACTAAACTAACTAACTACCTACTAAAATACTAACTAACTAACTACCTACTAAAATACAAATTAACTAACTACTAAACTAACTAACTAACTACCTACTAAAATACAAATTAACTAACTACTAAACTAACTACCTACTAAAATACTAACTAACTAATTACCTACTAAATAACTAACTAACTACCTACTAAAAAAACTAACTACCTACTAAACTAACTAACTACCTACTAAACTAACTAACTACCTACTAAAATACTAACTAACTAACTACCTACTAAAATACAAATTAACTAACTACTAAACTAACTAACTAACTACCTACTAAAATACAAATTAACTAACTACTAAACTAACTAACTACCTACTAAAATACTAACTAACTAATTACCTACTAAATAACTAACTAACTAACTACCTACTAAACTAACTAACTACCTACTAAAATACTAACTAACTAACTAACTACCTACTAAACTAACTTATTAACTACCTACTAAACTAACTAACCAACTGAATAATTAACTAAATAACTAACTACCTACTAAACTAACTAACTAACTAACTAACTTACTTACTAACTAACTACCTACTAAACTAACTAATTAACTACCTACTAAACTAACTAACAGACTGAATAATTAACTAAATAACTGACTATCTACTAAACTAACTAACTAACTAACTAACTTATTTAGTACTTAACTACCTACTAAACTAACTAACTAAAGGTAAAGGTAAAGGTAAAGTATGAAACTTGAACCGGCGTCATAGCACGCGAGTTTACACCCATATGTGCTCGGCCGCCTATCCAGAAATGTTCGGAGATTTCTGTATAGTGTCGCCTCAAGCATCTAAACTCAGATGCGAGGCAACATTCCTCACCTTTCCAGGGTAATACCCTGGTACCCATTTCTGCCAACGGCTGGGTCGACCGTGGGGGGTATTTTTTTTTTTTTCCAACCACGAGTACAATTCACCCTGCTCCCAGCGGGAATCGAACACGGGTTGTCCGAACGTTGGTAGTCTAGTCAGGTGGTTTTCCCAACTCGGCTACCGAGGCCCCCAAACTAACTAACTAACTACCTACTAAACTAACTAATTAAATAACTAAGTAACTAACTAACTAACTACAAAACTAACTAACCAACCAACAAACTATCTCTCTCCAACTAACTAACTAACTAATGAGCAACCTACCTACCTAACTAACTAACTAACTAACTAACTAACTGACTAACTAACTAACTAACTAACTAACTAACTAACTAACTAACTAACTAACTAACTAACTAACTAACTAACTAACTAACTAACTAACTAACTAACTAACTAACTAACTAACTAACTAACTAACTAACTAACTAACTAACTAACTAACTAACTAACTAGCTAGCTAGCTACCTACCTTCCTAACTAACTACCTAATTAACCACCTAATTAACTAACTAGCTAGCTACCTACCTACCTAACGTTTTAACTAACTAACTACCTAACCAACTAAGAAACTAACTAACTAACCAATTAATTATCTCTCTAACTAATTAACTAACCAGCTAACTAACTAACTAACTAACTAACTAACTAACTAACTAACTAACTAAACTAACTAACTAACTAACTAACTAACTAACTAACTAACTATCTAACTAATTAACGAATTAATTAACTAATTAACTTGCAAACTTACTAACTAACTAGCTAACTAACTAGCTAACTAACTAGCTAACTAACTGCTAACAAACTAAGTAATTCATTAACCAACACACTATCTCTCTAACTAACTAACCAACTAACTATCTCTCTAACTAATTAACTAACTATACAACTAAATATTTAACTATCTAAATAACTAATTAACTAATCAACTAATCAACTAAATAAATAACTAATTAACTAACTAAAATACTAAATAACTAGCTAAACAACCAGTCAAGCAACCAAGCGATGAACTAATTATAGTTATAATTAACTAGCTAAGTGACTATCTGATTAACTAACTAATTAAATCACAATAATATAACATTTGTTATATTACCACACTTCAATCACGGATGAAAAAATTACTAAAGGCAAATCATTAAAGACATTCAACAATAAAATGGTTGATGATATCAATGTAGTTGTAGAAGACAAATGAAATATACCGTAACATTGCGCTAGCACCACGTTAGACACATGATGCTATTATAAGTCAAAGTTACGGAATTTGAGGTTGAAATTCGTCAGATCGAGGAACAAAGAGATGCGATAAGCTGTGGCAAAAACTAGCGACCACATGAATGAAACACCAGAATGTCGTCATCTTGGGCTGATTAGCTCCAACTCAACCAAGAGCTATGTTTTCTCTTTCAGTTCGCAGGCACTAACGCTCTTCTGACGGAAAACATATTGTTGCAATATTTGTGTCAGTTGGAAATGTAGGTTCAGACAGCGAAGGTTTTAGTTATAGGGGTCGCGGCCAAAAAGTTGCATTTATTTAAAGCAAAAAACAAGTTTAAGATCTATCTATCTGTATGTCTGCCTGCTTGTCTGCTTGTTTAACCATCTATCCATCCATCCATCCATCCATCCATCCATCCATCCATCCATCCATCCATCCATCCATCCATCCATCCATCCATTCACTCATCCATCCATCCATCCATCCACCCAACCATCCATCCATCCATCCATCCATCCATCCATCCATCCATCCAACCATCCATCCATCCATCAATCCATCCATCAATCCATCAATCCATCCATCAATCCATTCATCCATCCATTCACTCATCCATCCATCCATCCATCCATCCATCCATCCATTCATTCATTCATTCATCCATCCATCCATCCATCCACCAATCCATCAATCCATCCATCCATCCATTCATCTATCCATCCATTCACTCATCCATCCATTCTTCATCCAACCATCCATCCATCCATCCATTCACTCATCCATCCATCCATCCATCCATCAATCCATCAATCCATCCATCCATCAATCCATCAATCCATCAATCCAACCATCCAACCTTCCATCCATCCATCAATCCATCAATCCAACCATCCATCCATCAATCCATCAATCCAACCATCCATCCATCCATCAATCCATCAATCCAAACATCCAACCTTCCATCCATCCATCAATCCATCAATCCCACCATCCATCCATCCATCAATCCATCAATCCAACCATCCATCCATCCATCCATCAATCCATCAATCCAACCATCCATCCATCCATCAATCCATCAATCAATCCATCCAACCATCCAACCATCCAACCATCCATCCATCCATCCATCCATCCATCCATCCAACCATCCAACCATCCATCCATCCATCCATTCACTCATCCATCCATCCATCCAACCATCCAACCAACCAACCATCCATCCATCCATCCATCCATCCATCCATTCACTCATCCATCCATCCATCCATCCATCCATCCATCAATCCATCAATCCAACCATCCAACCTTCCATCCATCCATCCATCAATCCAACCATCCATCCATCCATCCAACCATCCAACCATCCCTCCATCCATCCATCAATCCATCAATCCAACCAACCATCCATCCATCCACCCATCCATCCATCCATCCACTCATCCATCCATCCACTCATTCATCCATTCATCCACCCACCCATCCATCCATCCACTCATCCATCCACTCATCCATCCATCAATCCAATTACTCATCCATCCATCCACTCATTCATCCATTCATCCACCCATCCATCCATCCACTCATCCATCCACTCATCCATCCATCCATCCATTCACTCATCCATCCAACCATCCATCCATCCACCCATCCATCCATCCACTCATCCATCCACTCATCCATCCATCCACCCACACACCCGTCTGTCTGTCTTGTCCGAATACCTTCTCGCTAACGAAATGGGCATGCTGTTTTACTGTTATTCTTCTGCTTCGTAGAAAAATCCCGGCTAAGGTTGCCAGGTCATACGTTTTTTTCAGTAAAACACGTTTTTCCATTACATTTAGCGATTTACGTTTTTATTTTTCCCCACAAACCGATTTCCTACGTTTATTACATTACAAAAATTATTGGAAGACATTTTTAAATTCCCAGGAAATTGATGTTACATCATTTTTACTGATAGCTAATAAAACGTAAATAGTTTTGATATAGTCGTCTGATCAGAACAGCGCAAAATAATACTTACGTCCTCGTTGATGTCATTTGTGTTGTGTCGAGCAGTAATTCGAATGTTTAGATGTGTACAGTTTGTCGAAGACAGTAGTTTAAAATGAGTGACCTAACTAGTACTGCTAAGAAAAAAGTGAAATTGCAATATGCAAAGTCGGACAATGAAGTAATGAGATAGATTTTCATTATGGCCAAGACAAAAATAACATCTATGGAGTAAAGCATGGGATTAAAAGAGGCACCCTTCATCTATGATTTGACAACTTGTCATCGTCGTCCGATAAGTAGACGACAAACAAATCGCCATTTGTTGACCTAGTTAGAGGCTGCGTAATCAGCATGGAGCAAAAAACAAACACTAATTTTTTTTTTTAACTCGGAGAAAGTGTCAGTGAGATAGCTGAAATGATGCAACAAGTTTATCTCTTAGAAATCCTTGATATTTTTAAAGTATTTTGGGATTTTTCAGGCTCATTTTGTGGACCATATAAGTCAAACTTTGGTCTGAACCTAGACTTATGATATATAGCAGAATGGAGGACTGGATGAGATTGTGTTTAGTGTTAATGTTTTATTGGAATTAGAATGTGCTTATTGGATACTGTGACTTTGTTTCTTTGTTACTAAAAATAAACACTGATCTAAAAAACATAAAACATAAATAGATACCAAGAAGGAAAAAAGTATGAAGATTATTATGAACATCTTTAATACAATCATTTACAACTTTCATTTTTACGTAAATTAATTAAAACAAGCTGGACAGATATAAAACAATAAGTTTGTAGTACACATTTTTATAAAGCATACAAATTGTACAAGTTATGGTCAAGTTGCTCTCTATGTTATACAAACAGATTTTCAACAACACGTCAAATGTTATAAAGGAAGGATACTATAATTTATTTAAAAAGAAACTAAAGAAATCATATTATGTGTTATATATACATTCACAAAGCTATACAAAATATAATATACATGTTATTTAAATAAGGTATATACTTGCTTGTGCATACGCAAACGCTTACACTTATACACTTTCATACACAAACGCTCACACTTATACACTTTCATACACAAACGCTCACACTTATACACTTTCATACACAAACGCTCACACTTATACACTTTCATACACAGACGCTCACACTTATACACTTTCATACACAAACGCTCACACTTATACACTTTCATACACAAACGCTCACACTTATACACTTTCATACGCAAACGCTCACACTTATACACTTTCATACACAAACGCTCACACTTATACACTTTCATACACAGACGCTCACACTTATACACTTTCATACACAAACGCTCACACTTATACACTTTCATACACAAACGCTCACACTTATACACTTTCATACGCAAACGCTCACACTTATACACTTTCATACACAAACGCTCACACTTATACACTTTCATACACAAACGCTCACACTTATACACTTTCATACACAAACGCTCACACTTATACACTTTCATACACAAACGCTCACACTTATACACTTTCATACACAAACGCTCACACTTATACACTTTCATACACAAACGCTCACACTTATACACTTTCATACACAAACGCTCACACTTATACAGTTTCATACACAAACGCTCACACTTATACACTTTCATACACAAACGCTCACACTTATACACTTTCATACACAAACGCTCACACTTATACACTTTCATACACAAACGCTCACACTTATACACTTTCATACACAAACGCTCACACTTATACACTTTCATACACAAACGCTCACACTTATACACTTTCATACCCAAACCCAAACATGTAATGAATGAAACAAAACCTGCTGCTTAGGAAACCATCTTCAGCAACTTATCAGTCATATTATGACTTGCAGGAAGATAATTTATCTTGCTGCTGAAGAAGAAATGTTTTTTTGCATGACTGATATATAATTTTAGTTCTTACTTCTATTTTTTATGGTTTGGTAACAGACAAATCTAAAACAAGTGCAACGCGTCAAATACTTGGGCACAATAATAACATCAGATGGAAGATGCATCACAGAAATAAAAAGTAGACTAGCTCAGGCCAAAATAGCATTTCAGAAAATGAAAAATATCTTATGCAACAAATCTATGTCAATAGAAGTGAGAAAGAGAGTTCATCGGTGCTATATAGAACCAATTCTGACCTATGAAAGGGAATCATGGACAGTAGACAAACAAATGCAAAACGATTAGAGGCCACAGAGATGGGATTTCTCAGAAGAATGTTGAACGTTCCCTGGACAGCTAAAAAGACCAATGAGGAAATTATCAAAGAGGACAACACAAAAAGGGAGCTCCTAAAAGACAGCAGAAAGAAACAATCAACATTTATCGGGCACATCATGAGAAGAAGAAAGTTGGAATACTTGGTTACAACTGGCAAAATAATAGGAAAGAGAGATCGCGGACGATAAAGAGAGTAAATACTGGATAGCTTGGTGTCATGGGATGGAAAACAGTCAACAACAGAACTGATACGATGCACTGTGGATAGAAGATTGTGGAGGGACATGAACGCCTACACCAACCGGTATGGCACATGATGATGATGAACAGAGAAAACAATTTAGTGACAAATGAGATACAGCTGGAACACCCTGATGGCAGTCATTTACTTTACTTTCTTTACAAATCTCAATCAGTGGGACAGTAATAGTTGTATCCCTACCAGCAAGTTTCTTTATGAGCCCTTTAGTAAACTGAAGCTGTTAACACTTCTTAGGCCGCGCCAAAGTTGAATATCTGGATGCTGATTTTTAATATATTTTTTGAAATAATATAAAAGCATTAACCCAAGCTTAGTTTATCAAATGATAAAATAAAGTTTCCCAACAATTATTGGTTTTCCTAAGGGGTTTGCATCTAGAGATTAAAAGATCAGACCGATTATTTCCTCCTATATACTTATTATAACCACTAACAGCAACTTGTCTCTACATTAACAGCAGCTGCACAGTCAGAACAGCAGCAGGCTGCACAGATCACTTCGAAGTTTGATCAGATGTAAGACAGGGGTGCGTACTATCCCCCCCCCCTACTGTTTATTACATACATGTACTATATATGCAAGTTAGTCAATCCATCAGAGACAGAGACGATCAACGTGCTTCTATTTGCAGACGAGTAGGCACTAATACATGGAAAAATATAAGAGCTACAAGAACACTTAAGTAAACTCAACAGCACAGGCAAAAATACAACATGAAAATCAACATCAATAAAACAGAAGTCATGAATGTCGCCAAAAATAAACAGAACATCAACATAACTATAGAATGCAGGCAACTAAAACAAGTAGAGGAATTCAAATACCTAGGAAGTTTAGTGACAAACGACAATTGAAAAACAGCAGAGATAGAATCAAAATGCAACAAAGCTTGCCAAATCATTGGACAGCTATAACTACTATTGTCCAACAAGGAAATAACTCTAGCACTATACAATACAATCTTCATCCCAACGTTGTGTTACCAATGCCAGACATGGACCCTAGATGTAAAAACAATAAGAAAAATAACCTCTACAGAGATGAAATGTGTTAGACGAATGACAGGAAACAGTCTGAGAGACAAGATCAGAAATGAAGTATTGAGAAAAAAGCTAGGGATAGCCCCCGCCATAGAATAAATAAAGAAACAACAGATAAAATGGTTTGGCCACGAGACAAGGCAGAGTAATCAAAACACAACACAACGAGCATTCAGTAAACGTTGTGAGAATACCAAACCCAAGGGTCGACCACGAAAAAGATAAATGGATGGAATATTAGAAGCACTAGGAAACATAACAGCAGCAGAGGCGAACAGAAGAGCAAAAGACCGCAAATTATATCTCACCTCGACGCTGAAAGGAAAATGAGGAAAGAAAGAAGAAGAAGAACAACAACAACAAAATAACTGGCAGGTTAACATTTATTTCTTCAAAAGTTACTATTACATTTTGTTCTACAGATACATGAGGTTTTAGAATTGAAAGATTTGAGCATAGTGGTAATAATCTTCTACTTCTTCTTGGAGTGAGGATGATGGCAGATGAATGTTAACCGAGAGACCATACGTAAAATTTTAGTGGAAGATTTCTGGCAAGAAAATAATTGCTTGCTGGTCTGTTGCACATTCGTTGTCTGATGACCATAAACACCAGCGTGTAGTGTACACAAAAGACTTAATCAAAACGGACAAATAAACATTTCTGAAATTTGATTGTTGCAGAAGATGAAACATGAATTGTTCACTGTAATCCCACAATTAAACGCCAAAGTGCTCACTGAAAGTCACCAGTAAAGGGCAAAAAAACCTCTTCAAAAGTCGAAAACGAAGACATTGATGGTGTATTTCAACGATGCAAAGGAGTTATTCACAAAGAATTTATTCCAGAGATACAGACTGTCACTGCCAAAGTTTATAGAAGTATTTTGAACCGCCTATTGAGAAAGGATTGTCCGCGTCCGACCTGAGTATTCAACACCTAGCAATTCTTTTCCTCTTCAGGTTAATGCACCAGCTCATAGGGTGGTAGTTGTACACACATTTTTGGCCCCAAACAAGAATGTGTTCACAACCATTCACCCTATTCCCCAGATTTGTCTTTCTGAGATTATTTTCTATTCCCAAAATTAGTTACCATTGAAAGGACACTTCTTTTACGATACTGATGACAAAGGACTTTGACCTTGACTTTAAGGGTCATGCCAATAGAAGAACTGCGTAGGTCATTTCAGATTTTGTTAGATCGTGTCACTCTCGCTGTATCAATGTACAAGGGGCTTACTTTCAATAGAGGTGAAGGTTACATCTTCAACTCTCGCTGTATCAATGTACAAGGGGCTTACTTTCAATAGAGGTGAAGGTTACATCTTCAACTCTCGCTGTATCAATGTACAAGGGGCTTACTTTCAATAGAGGTGAAGGTTACATCTTCAACTCTCGCTGTATCAATGTACAAGGGGCTTACTTTCAATAGAGGTGAAGGTTACATCTTCAACTCTCGCTGTATCAATGTACAAGGGGCTTACTTTCAATAGAGGTGAAGGTTACATCTTCAACTCTCGCTGTATCAATGTACAAGGGGCTTACTTTCAATAGAGGTGAAGGTTACATCTTCAACTCTCGCTGTATCAATGTACAAGGGGCTTACTTTCAATAGAGGTGAAGGTTACATCTTCAACTCTCGCTGTATCAATGTACAAGGGGCTTACTTTCAATAGAGGTGAAGGTTACATCTTCAACTCTCGCTGTATCAATGTACAAGGGGCTTACTTTCAATAGAGGTGAAGGTTACATCTTCAACTCTCGCTGTATCAATGTACAAGGGGCTTACTTTCAATAGAGGTGAAGGTTACATCTTCAACTCTCGCTGTATCAATGTACAAGGGGCTTACTTTCAATAGAGGTGAAGGTTACATCTTCAACTCTCGCTGTATCAATGTACAAGGGGCTTACTTTCAATAGAGGTGAAGGTTACATCTTCAACTCTCGCTGTATCAATGTACAAGGGGCTTACTTTCAATAGAGGTGAAGGTTACATCTTCAACTCTCGCTGTATCAATGTACAAGGGGCTTACTTTCAATAGAGGTGAAGGTTACATCTTCAACTCTCGCTGTATCAATGTACAAGGGGCTTACTTTCAATAGAGGTGAAGGTTACATCTTCAACTCTCGCTGTATCAATGTACAAGGGGCTTACTTTCAATAGAGGTGAAGGTTACATCTTCAACTCTCGCTGTATCAATGTACAAGGGGCTTACTTTCAATAGAGATGAAGGTTACATCTTCAACTCTCGCTGTATCAATGTACAAGGGGCTTACTTTCAATAGAGGTGAAGGTTACATCTTCAACTCTCGCTGTATCAATGTACAAGGGGCTTACTTTCAATAGAGGTGAAGGTTACATCTTCAACTCTCGCTGTATCAATGTACAAGGGGCTTACTTTCAATAGAGATGAAGGTTACATCTTCAACTCTCGCTGTATCAATGTACAAGGGGCTTACTTTCAATAGAGATGAAGGTTACATCTTCAACTGTTGCTGATTTTAAAATGGAATTAGTCTTATCACTTAATTGTCGAACCTTATAGTCGGGTGTCTTTGAAGAAATGGTAAGAGACTTTTTAGTGACTGGATCCCGGAGCTTCAGATAGTCGGATCTACAGTTATATGTGTAACAAAAGCTTTAGCATCAGCCATTGTGGACAGTATGACGTGAAACAACTTGTCCAATTTAAAGGTTAATTGATTTCAATAGTATCTGGCAGCAAGTAGCCTCAGTTAGTTGTTAATGTGGTAGCAGTAGTAGCTGTAGCTGTAGCAGTTGAGCATATCAATACCAATAGATTACATATCACAAGTAGTTCCAGTGCCATACAAAAATACCTTAAATGGTTTAAGATAATTCTGCCTTTTGTGACAACAAAAACCGGAGAATATTTAATTTTACCTAACAAACACTTAAATCTTCCAATTTTACTTGACAAAAGCCAGGCAATTCTAGTCCCGACACAATCCAGATTTTGACAAATATATTTCTTATGTATGTATATATAATACAATATTTCTAAATTTAGCAAAAACATTATTTTACTTTTAAGTCTAATTATAGACGCACTGGGAGCTATATTTCGCTAAGAAATTCATAATCACACCTGAATTAGTTTTGCGTGATAACCGCTTGTTATTTTGGTTTCAAATTTTGCATGCAATCTTAGAATATTGATGACGCAAAGATTTTGGTATTTTTTATTTCACAAACACAACAGATTTTGCACATCAGCGAATTCCTTTAATCTTTTATGACGATATCACACAAGTTGATTCAAATTTTAGAGTTTACAGTAATCGTGTTAAATGTTCCAGTTTACTGCAATTCTTGTCAGAGACGTGTCTACATAGTGCTTAATTGTGGGTGTTGTTCGTCATGTGTATTTGCAAACATGAATTCAATTGGTTACAATTAGTCTTGTCCTTCGGTCACCATTAGACCCCAGGACGTCCTAACTGCAGCTGGAATTGAATTCATCTTAATTTTAATCATTCCGAATCTGACGATTCCAAGAGGTTGATAATCATTACTGGCTGGACAAATAGTAATCCATCTCGTTTCCAGTACTCATCTTCCACCCGCAGCACATGTTTAACACACTTCTTCCAGAACGGAATGTCTATTTTTGAGAGAGACTCGCGTGTCAGAACTTCAACATCCCACATTTTAAACGTCCTGTTCTGCTCTGCAACTTGTCCTCTGACGTGAGCCCAGATAAGTTCAATTAGATTAAGGTGCGCATGATATGCAGGGAGTCGAAGAGAGGTGTGGCTGTATTTCTCAATGATTTTGTCAACATGGTACACATTTTTCTTATTCGTTTTCTTCACAAGTTGTAACAATTCGGGTTTTAAATATGTGTCGTCAAATTTGAAATTTTCATTCGTAAGCCATGTCCTAATTTGCTCTTTTGTATTTGATGCAGTAGGCACGTTTCTTCCTCTGATACGACATTGTGGTATGATGCATTATCCATGACGATGCATGAAGGTCTTTCCAGGATTGGTAAAAGATCGTTCTCCAACCAGTGCCTGAAAATGTTTCCATTCATTTCAGTATGGTAGTCCCTACCGTCGGTACTTTTTGATTGGAAAACAAGTCCTGCATCATGGACAAGGCCGTTTTCAGTGCTTCCAGCATGCGTTAATATAATGCGCTGGCTTTGCTGCTCGGAATTGTTCTTTTGAGTTTGCCATTTACTGACTGCCATTCTTTAGCATAGGTGTGGTGTGCTTTGACCCATGATTCGTCCAAATATACAATATCATACCGTTCACTCCGCCGCTCACTGATCTGTCTCAGGTATTTGCTTCGAGCAATGACCAAGTGTGGTTTTTCACAAATAATATTCCTGCCCCCAACAGTTTTTCTGAAAGTGAAGGCGGCTCCTCGCACAATCTTCCATAGAGTACTTTTAGAAATGTCAATATTGCAGTCTGCATGCAATTTTAATTTCAAATTCCTGAGAGTAACAAGTACATTATTAGCAAACATTTTCAATATCTCACGTTTTATGACATCCATGTCAAAGCTGTCGACTTTGCTTTTCCTTCCTTGATTGACATGAGCGCACTCTGAGTCTTGTTTAATCCAACGAGAAAATGACGATCTATTAAGACCAAGCGCTAGTTACGTTCGTCTCTCTGGGTCATGAATATCACAATATAAATGCCCATCTTGGATTCCCTAAGGACGTGCTGATATAGAAAAACAGTAACCTTTTGCATAGTTATAAATTTGCATTTCAAACTCATTGTAATTTAGATATAAATGTTGGTATTTAAAGTCAACAAATTGTCTACTGAGTCTTCACAAAATTAATAAAGATACGCTAATTAATGCCAAGGCCGTGGTGCGTCATGTCGTTCAATAACAATTCAGTTTTGTGTACGGGATTTTTCTGAAATTAGTATTTCTGCAATAGCCAAACTATTTTACGTGAACGACCGCACCAAATTAATGTATATATCCTAAAATAGTGTCAAATTCGAACAGGGTGAATTTAATATAGCCTAAAGAAGAAAACTTTTAAACTAGATCAAATTTCTCAGAGCAAAACATATTTCTATAACGTCATCAATATTCTAAGATTGCATGCAAAATTAGAAACCAAAATAACAAGCGATTATCACGCAAAACTAATACAGGTGTGATTATGAATTTCTGAACGGACTATAACAATAATTCAGCAAGCCAGACAAAAAGGGATGCAACTCTGGCTTATGTTAACAATAAAGTCGGAAGCTATCTTTTATTCTTAGAGAATGCTTGCTGACATCAAGTCAACCATCAGTAGTTATACAACATTACCAATTCTGTATTTACAATTTTACCGTTTATCTTTTAAATAATACACATTAAAAATCCTCAAATAATAAAAGAAAACTGTCATAAATAATTGTTAAGTAATTTTAAATGTGCGTGCTCCGAACTCGTAGCACACAACAACAGTACGGCACTAGTTTATGTGTATATTTGTGCGTTAAATGTACGCTAAATGGATGTTGATGCTCTGTGATGTGGTTTACAGTGACAATTTAGGTCACCGTGTTGCCTTCTTTCTTTCATAGAGAGAGACTACTAATCAAGCCCATAATCACAGAGAGACAAAGAGAGAGAGACTACTAATAAAGCGGAGAAATAGAGATAGAAAGAGAGACTACTAATCAAGCCCAAAATCAGAGAGAGAGAGAGAGAGAAACTACTAATGAAGCGGAGAAACACAGATAGAGAGAGAGACTGCTAATGAAGCGGAGAAATAGAGATAGAGAGAGACTACTAATGAAGCGGAGAAATAGAGATAGAAAGAGAGACTGCTAATGAAGCGGAGAAATAGAGATAGAGAGAGACTACTAATGAAGCGGAGAAATAGAGATAGAGAGAGAGACTACTAATCAAGCCCAAAATCAGAGAGAGAGAGAGAAACTACTAATGAAGCCGAGAAACACAGATAGAGAGAGAGATTCCTAATGAAGCGGAGAAATAGAGATAGAGAGAGACTACTAATGAAGCGGAGAAATAGAGATAGAGAGAGACTACTAATGAAGCGGAGAAATAGAGATAGAGAGAGACTACTAATGAAGCGGAGAATTAGAGATAGAGAGAGAGACTACTAATGTAGTGGAGAAATGGAGATAGAGAGAAAGACTACTAATGAAGCGGAGAAATAGAGATAGAGAGAGAGACTACTAATCAAGCCCAAAATCAGAGAGAGAGAGAGAGAGAGAAACTACTAATGAAGCGGAGAAATAGAGATAAAGAGAGAGAGACTACTAATGAAGCGGAGAAATAGAGATAGAGAGAGACTACTAATGAAGCGGAGAAATAGAGATAGAGAGAGACTACTAATGAAGCGGAGAAATAGAGATAGAAAGAGAGACTGCTAATAAAGCGGAGAAATAGAGATAGAGAGAGAGACTACTAATGTAGTGGAGAAATGGAGATAGAGAGAGAGACTACTAATGAAGCGGAGAAATAGAGATAGAGAGAGAGACTACTAATCAAGCCCAAAATCAGAGAGAGAGAGAGAGAGAGAGAGAAACTACTAATGAAGCGGAGAAATAGAGATAGAGAGAGAGAGAGACTACTAATGAAGCGGAGAAATAGAGATAGAGAGAGACTACTAATGAAGCGAAGAAATAGAGATAGAGAGAGAGACTATTAATGAAGCGGAGAAATAGAGATAGAGAGAGACTATTAATGAAGCGGAGAAATAGAGATAGAGAGAGAGACTACTAATCAAGCCCAAAATCAGAGAGAGAGAGAGAGAGAGAGAGAAACTACTAATGAAGCGGAGAAATAGAGATAGAGAGAGACTACTAATCAAGCCCAAAATCACAGAGAGGGAAGAGAGAGAGAAGGCTTATAGATAACGTATTTATAAAACTCAAACATGTTTCACATTGGCCCTTGGACTTGTGCCCGTACTACGCTTTGCCCCAGTGAAGTAACAGTTGTCTTCTCTCCCTTGTTCGATTTCAACAAATTTAGTTCTCTCCCTGTTTTCCAAAGTTTGAGTGTCAGCTCGCTATAGCGAACTGAATTTCTACAACACAGCACAGGCATGACTCTTTTGCTATCAGATTTCTAAGTCAACAGGCGAGGTCGAGGAGCCATCAACATAATAGCAAACGTGTTTCAAAAACTATTAGATAATTAGCACAACGACTTTTGACAAGGGAGAATACAGCTGCAAGAATGTAGAACGCAGTTATTGCCCCGACTCGTTAATGCGACATTCTGATATATATCTACATTGATTATATTTCACCACACCAAACGTGTTGCATATGATGGTCATATTTACTTCCCTGTTTTACTTTTAAAACAAAATGAATAGTCAGTGAATACATTATTTTAGGAAAAGAACCATAAATTACCAAAATATTCATTAATTAGCAAAGAATTATCTAGTGTGTAAAACTGTGCAAATGAAGTTGTGAAATATGAAGCTGTGAAAAATTGTTGTAAAAAAATGAAATTGCAAGAAAGCAATGCAAAAATAGCAGAAAGTTAACGAGAAAAGTGCATTTTTGGAAGAAAGTTTTGTGCGAAATTTTGAAATCAAAAAGTTACACTAATCGGAACGAAGTAATTATACTTTGAAATGAGATCTACTCACTGTCGTCAGCTTGAAACTTTTACAACTTTTATCAGAATTCAACGAACAAACAAAACAAAAGTACATCATTCCGTTTCAGAAATCCAACGACAGCACGTTGGCTGACGATCTCGTTATTCAATTTACCATCAAATCTTGAACTCTTTAGAAAGAAGTACTTTTTAGAGGGAAACATAAAAAAAAAAAATCTAAATGAGAAACTAATCTACTATTTCAACCACGTTTACATTTTTAAAATGCTTTTAAATTCTCTCCCCCCCCCCAATTAAAAAAAAATTATAATAATGAAGAATTCCGTTAGAGGTCATTTGGTAGTAGTATTCTCTTCAATCGTTGGCACAACACTGGGTTCTCTGTTTAATACTAAGAAAAGTCCAGTTCGAAGAAAAATCCGGTAACTAATTAAGGTTGGGTGAACCGAGAAGCCCTTGATCGAAATCAAACACGACGTCATGTCCTCAGGAGTCCATGTTGCTTGTCAAAGCTCTACTGTGTTACCCTTTATTCAACAGATTTCAGAAAAGTTCCGAGCTCTAAGAAAGAAAATGAAAAAAAATAACTCAAAATGAAATTGTAAAAAAATTATAAGGAATATATTTATTGTACCCAGAGAATTACTGTTCGGTAACTCTTTTTCTTGTTCATTCGCTAGTGGACGTCTGTGTCGCTAGTGGGCGTCTGTGTCGCTAGTGGGCGTGTTGTGTCGCTAGTGGGCGTGTTGTGTCCCTAATGGGCGTGTTGTGTCGCTAGTGGGCGTCTGTGTCGCTAGTGGGCGTGTTGTGTCGCTAGTGGGCGTGTTGTGTTGCTAGTTTATAGCAAAGCTGCGATATCTGCGTTTTCGGCTCGAAACATCAGTCTTGGGCATGGATATAGTTTCACAATATAATATAGTTTCACAATATAGATATAGTTTCACAATGAAATATAGTTTCACAATATAGATATAGTTTCACAATATAGATATAATTTCACAATATAGATATAATTTCACAATATAGATATAGTTTCACAACATAAATATAGTTTCACAATATAGATATAGTTTCACAATATAGATATAGTTTCACAATATATATATAGTTTCACAATATATAGTTTCACAATATAGATATAGTTTCATAATATAGATATAGTTTCACAATATATAGTTTCACAATATAGATATAGTTTCACAATATAGATATAATTTCACAATATACATATAGTTTCACAATGTAGACATAGTTTCACAATATAAATATAGTTTCACAAATTCCCAGCCAGCCACTATTTCCGGGCTACTCTTTTTGTCTTTAAACTGACAACATTTTCTTTAACATGCACGAGTAACTACAAAAGATCCTCTATTATGCCGTTATGCGAGAAGGCTAGACATTGGATCTCACTACCCTGAGAGGGCTAGACATCAGATCTCACTACTCTGAGAGGGCTAGACATCGGATCTCACTACCCTGAGAGGGCTAGACATTGGATCTCACTACCCTGAGAGGGCTAGACATCGGATCTCACTACCCTGAGAGGGCTAGACATCGGATCTCACTACCCTGAGAGGGCTAGACATCGGATCTCACTACCCTGAGAGGGCTAGACATCGGATCTCACTACCCTGAGAGGGCTAGACATTTGATCTTACTACCCTGAGAGGGCTAGACATCGGATCTCACTACCCTGAGAGGGCTAGACATCGGATCTCACTACCCAGAGAAGGCTAAACATCGAATCTCACTACTCAGAGAGGGCTAGACATCGGATCTCACTACTCAGAGAGGGCTAGACATCGGATCTCACTACCCTGAGAGGGCTAGACATCGGATCTCACTACCCAGAGAAGGCTAAACATCGAATCTCACTACTCAGAGAGGGCTAGACATCGGATCTCACTACTCAGAGAGGGCTAGACATCGGATCTCACTACCCAGAGAGAGCTAGACATCGGATCTCACTACCCAGAGAAGGCTAGACATCGGATCTCACTACGCAGAGAGGGCTAGACATCGGATCTCACTACTCAGAAAAGGCTAGACATCGGATCTCACTACTCAGAGAGGGCTAGACATCGGATCTCACTACCCAGAGAGGGCTAGACATCGGATCTCACTACCCAGAGAGGGCTAGACATCGGATCTTACTACCCAGAGAGGGCTAGACATCGGATCTCACTACCCAGGGAGGGCTAGACATCGAGTCTCACTACCCAGAGAAGGCTAAACATCGAATCTCACTACCCAGAGAGGGCTAGACATCGGATCTCACTACTCAGAGAGGGCTAGACATCGGATCTCACTACTCAGAGAGGGCTAAACATCGAATCTCACTACCCAAAGAGGGCTAGACATCGGATCTCACTACCCAGAGAGGGCTAAACATCGGATCTCACTACCCAGAGAGGGCTAGACATCGGATCTCACTACCCAGAGAGGGCCAAACATCGAATCTCACTACCCAGAGAGGGCTAGACATCGGATCTCACTACCCAGAGAAGGCTAAACATCGAATCTCACTACCCAGAGAGGGTTAGACATCGGATCTCACTACCCATAGAGGGCTAGACATCGGATCTCACTACTCAGAGAGGGCTAAACATCGAATCTCACTACCCAAAGAGGGCTAGACATCGGATCTCACTACCCAGAGAGGGCTAGATATCGGATCTCACTACTCAGAGAGGGTTAAACATTAAATCTCACTACCCTGAGAGGGCTAGACATCGGATCTCACTACCCAAAGAGGTCTAGACATCGGATCTCATTACCCTGAGAGGGATAGATATCGGATCTCACTACCCTGAGAGGGTTAAACATCGAATCTCACTACCCAGAGAGGGCTAGACATCGGATCTCAATACCCAGAGAAGGCTAAACATCGAATCTCACTACCCAGAGAGGGCTAGACATCGAATCTCACTACCCAGAGAGGGCTAGACATCGGATCTCACTACCCAAAGAGGGCTAAACATCGAATCTCACTACCCAATGAGGGCTAGACATCGGATCTCACTACCCAGAGGGGGCTAGATATCGGATCTCACTACTCAGAGAGTGTTAAACATTGAATCTCACTACCCAGAGAGGGCTAAACATCGAATCTCACTACCCAGAGAGGGCTAAACATCGGATCTCACTGCCCAAAGAGGGCTAGACATCGGATCTCACTACCCAAAGAGGTCTAGACATCGGATCTCATTACCCAGAGAGGGATAGATATCGGATCTCACTACCCTGAGAGGGTTAAACATCGAATCTCACTACCCAGAGAGGGCTAAACATCGGATATCACTACCCAGAGAGGGCTAGACATCGGATTTTACTACCCAGAGAGGGCTAAACATCGAATCTCACTACCCAGAGAGGGCTAGACATCGGATCTCACTACCCAGAGAGGGCTAGACATCGGATCTCACTACCCAGAGAGGGCTAAACATCGAATCTCACTACCCAGAGAGGGCTAAACATCGAATCTCACTACCCAGAGAGGGTTAGACATCGGATCTCCCTACCCAGAGACCAAGGGAGGTAAAGCCACGGATCTGGAATGAACAATTCTCACCGCCTATGGTAGAATTCCAATCCAGTACTTCCAAAACCAGCTACCGACGTCATAATTCTAAACTCTCCCCCCTCCTCCCCCTCTCAATCCACCAGCCAACTTCCCTGAAATTGTGGAGCATATTTACCGAATTAACTCAGTTCGAAGTACACCCAATCTATGAAAATGAATATAAGAAATTTATTTCTATAAAAGGTGACCTGGCCAATAAATCTATCGATAGTCATTGAGAACTATGTACCTTATCGCTATGTTCTCCACACGCCACATAATAGGACGGGCAAGCGATTTGATGCAGGACATGATGGTGATCAATGAACCCATCGCTTATCAAGTGAGTGTCATCAGTTGTAGCCTCTAGCTTAACTTCTTATAAATCTGAGCTTCATTAGAATAGTTTTTGCACGAGACTTGGCGATGAAGGCAGCTAAACCCCAATCTATCACACTACAGTCGACTTAACGCGTGGGCACCTAGTCCATTAAATTGAGGAAATTATGAACCTAGCGCGGAGATTTTTTAAAATGTCATTTACCTTAGACATTTCATGATGTAGTACATTCTTTTACATCACTCATATGTTATCAGCTCTCGCTCTCTCTCTCTCTATCTCTCTCTCTCTCTCTCTCTCTCTCTCTCTTTTATCCCATGTCCTTTTCGGATGTCAAGGGAGATACATGGTTCTAGCTCTTGTCCTTCTGGCATCCTCAACCATTGTCAATCGATGTTGTTGTAGCGTTTCTCAGATGTTGTCAGTTAATCTTACTCTGGGTCTACCACGGGCTCTACTCCGTCAAACCGCCAAGTCGTTGGGACTTGTGTATTCCTTTAGGACTTTTGTAATAAGCAGAGATTGGTGTATTATTACACCTTACGCCTTGTCATTTCTTCATCATATGTTGTAGATATGATGTTTACATAAAGAAGTGTTCAGGAGGGCAAGAGTGACTAACAATAATAACATTAACAGTACAAAAAACGCAACGCGAAGCAATTCATCAAATCCACAATACGATCAATGAAGTCAAAATGCAGTGATGATAATAATAAATCAAGTAATTAATGCATCGCTATCGGCAATAAAACCTGTTTCAGTAGCAGCAATGATGGTGACACATTATGCGTTTTAAAAACAATTCGGGTTCGTCTCACCAGTAAAACGTGTGCCATTCATAGTTCATCTCACCAGTACAACGTGTGCCATTCATGGTTCATCTCACCAGTACAACGTGTGCCATTCATAGTTCATCTCACCAGTACAACGTGTGCCATTCATGGTTCATCTCACCAGTACAACGTGTGCCATTCATGGTTCATCTCACCAGTACAACGTGTACCATTCATGGTTCATCACACAAGTACAACGTGTGCCGTCCATGGTTCATCTCACCAGTACAACGTGTGCCATTCATAGTTCATCTCACCAGTACAACGTGTGCCATTCATGGTTCATCTCACCAGTACAACGTGTGCCATTCATAGTTCATCTCACCAGTACAACGTGTGCCATTCATGGTTCATCTCACCAGTACAACGTGTGCCATTCATAGTTCATCTCACCAGTACAACGTGTGCCATTCATGGTTCATCTCACCAGTACAACGTGTGCCATTCATGGTTCATCTCACCAGTACAACGTGTACCATTCATGGTTCATCACACAAGTACAACGTGTGCCGTCCATGGTTCATCTCACCAGTACAACGTGTGCCATTCATGGTTCACCACACAAGTACAACGTGTGCCGTCCATGGTTCATCTCACCAGTACAATGTGTGCCGTCCATGGTTCATCTCACCAGTACAACGTGTGCCGTTCATGGTTCATCTCACCAGTACAACGTGTGCCGTCCATGGTTCATCTCACCAGTACAACGTGTGCCGTTCATGGTTCATCTCACCAGTACAACGTGTGCCGTTCATGGTTCGTCTCACCAGTACAACGTGTGCCATTCATGGTTCACCACACAAGTACAACGTGTGCCGTCCATGGTTCATCTCACCAGTACAACGTGTACCATTCATGGTTCATCACACAAGTACAACGTGTGCCGTCCATGGTTCATCTCACCAGTACAACGTGTGCCGTTCATGGTTCATCTCACCAGTACAACGTGTGCCGTCCATGGTTCATCTCACCAGTACAACGTGTGCCGTTTATGGTTCATCTCACCAGTACAACGTGTGCCGTCCATGGTTCATCTCACCAGTACAACGTGTGCCGTCCATGGTTCATCTCACCAGTACAACGTGTGCCATTCATGGTTCATCACACAAGTACAACGTGTGCCGTCCATGGTTCATCTCACCAGTACAACGTGTGCCATTCATGGTTCATCTCACAAGTACAACGTGTGCCATTCATGGTTCATCTCACCAGTACAACGTGTGCCATTCATGGTTCATCTCACCAGTACAACGTGTGCCGTTCATGGTTCATCTCACCAGTACAACGTGTGCCATTCATGGTTCACCACACAAGTACAACGTGTGCCGTCCATGGTTCATCTCACCAGTACAACGTGTGCCATTCATGGTTCATCTCACCAGTACAACGTGTGCCATTCATGGTTCATCACACAAGTACAACGTGTGCCATTCATGGTTCATCACACAAGTACAACGTGTGCCATTCATGGTTCATCACACAAGTACAACGTGTGCCATTCATGGTTCATCACACAAGTACAACGTGTGCCATTCATGGTTCATCACACAAGTACAACGTGTGCCATTCATGGTTCATCTCACCAGTACAATGTGTGCCATTCATGGTTCATCTCACCAGTACAACGTGTGCCATTCATGGTTCATCTCACCAGTACAACGTGTGCCATTCATGGTTCACCACACAAGTACAACGTGTGCCGTTCATGGTTCATCTCACCAGTACAACGTGTGCCATTCATGGTTCATCTCACCAGTACAACGTGTGCCATTCATGGTTCATCTCACCAGTACAATGTGTGCCATTCATGGTTCATCACACAAGTACAACGTGTGCCGTCCATGGTTCATCTCATCAGCACAATGTGTGCCATTCATGGTTCATCTAACTAGCACAACGTGTGCCATTCATGGTACATCTCATCAGCACAACGTGTGCCATTCATGGTACATCTCATCAGCACAACGTGTGCCATTCATGGTTCATCTCACCCCCATAAAGTGTGCCGTTCATGGTTCATCTCACCCCCATAAAGTGTGCCGTTCATGGTTCATCTCACCACCATAAAGTGTGCCATTCATGGTACACCTTAGCACCATAAAGTATGCCATTCATGGTTCATCCCAACACCATAAAGTGTGCCATTCATGTTTCTTCCCACCACCACAAAGTGTGCCATTTATGTTTCATCCCAACACCACAAAGTGTGCCATTCATGTTTCATCCCACCACTACAAAGTGTGCCATTCATGTTTCATCCCACCACTACAAAGTGTGCCATTCATGGTACATCCCACCACCATAAAGTGTGCCATTCATGGTACACCTTAGCACCATAAAGTATGCCATTCATGGTTCATCCCAACACCATAAAGTGTGCCATTCATGTTTCTTCCCACCACCACAAAGTGTGCCATTCATGTTTCATCCCAACACCACAAAGTGTGCCATTCATGTTTCATCCCACCACTACAAAGTGTGCCATTCATGTTTCATCCCACCACTACAAAGTGTGCCATTCATGGTACATCCCACCACCATAAAGTGTGCCATTCATGGTACATCTCACCACCACAAAGTGTGCCATTCATGGTACATCCCACCACCACAAAGTGTGCCATTCATGGTACATCCCACCACCATAAAGTGTGCCATTCATGGTTCATCCCACAACCATATAGTATACTATTCAGGTTTTTCATCAGTACCATATATTTTACCATTCAGGTTTATCTATTCACTACAGCCTGTTGTTAAAGCTTATCTCGTTACAACACAGTCAGTCTTATCACGTCACCACACAGTCAGTCTTAGCACGTCACCATACAGTCAGTATTATCACATCACCACACAGTCAAACAGTCACTCAGCCTTATCACGTCACCACATAGTCAGTCTTATCACGTCTTATCACGTCACCACACTGCCAAACAGTCACTCAGCCTTATCACGTCACCACACAGTCAGTCTTATCACGTCACCACACAGTCAAACAGTCACTCAGCCTTATCACGTCACCACACAGTCAGTCTTATCACGTCACCACACAGTCAGCCTTATCACGTCACCACACAGTCAAACAGTCTTTTGTCCTCACCGTTTCCGCTGTAAGTCGTATCTCATTATCACGCTGTCAAACAGTCACTCAGCCTTATCTCGTCACCACACAGACGCTCAGTGTTATCTCGTCACCACACAGTCACTCAGTGTTATCTGGTCACCACACAGTTACTCAGTGTTATCTGGTCACCACACAGTCACTCAGTGTTATCTGGTCGCCACACAGTCACTTATTGTTATCTCGTCACCACACAGTCACTCAGTGTTATCTGGTCACCACACATTCACTTATTGTTATCTCGTCACCACACAGTCACTCAGTGTTATCTGGTCACCACACAGTCACTCAGTGTTATCTGGTCACCACACAGTCACTCAGTGTTATCTGGCCACCACACAGTCACTTATTGTTATCTCGTCACCACACAGTTACTCAGTGTTATCTCGTCACCACACAGTCACTCAGTGTTATCTCGTCACCACACAGTCACTCAGTGTTATCTGGTCACCACACAGTTACTCAGTGTTATCTGGTCACCACACAGTCACTCAGTGTTATCTGGCCACCACACAGTCACTTATTGTTATCTCGTCACCACACAGTTACTCAGTGTTATCTGGTCACCACACAGTCACTTATTGTTATCTCGTCACCACACAGTCACTCAGTGTTATCTGGTCACCACACATGTTTCATCCCACCACTACAAAGTGTGCCATTCATGGTACATCCCACCACCATAAACTCAATGTTATCTGGTCACCACACAGTCACTCAGTGTTATCTCGTCACCACACAGTCACTCAGTATTATCTGGTCACCACACAGTCACTCAGTGTTATCTGGTCACCACACAGTCACTCAGTGTTATCTGGTCACCACACAGTCACTCAGTGTTATCTGGTCACCACACAGTCACTCAGTGTTATCTGGTCACCACACAGTCACTCAGTGTTATCTGGTCACCACACAGTCACTCAGTGTTATCTCGTCACCACACAGTCACTCAGTGTTATCTCGTCACCACACAGTCACTCAGTGTTATCTGGTCACCACACAGTCACTCAGTGTTATCTGGTCACCACACAGTCACTCAGTATTATCTGGTCACCACACAGTCACTTATTGTTATCTCGTCACCACACAATCACTCAGTGTTATCTCGTCACCACACAGTCACTCAGTGTTATCTGGTCACCACACAGTCACTCAGTGTTATCTGGTCACCACACAGTCACTCAGTGTTATCTAGTCACCACACAATCACTCAGTGTTATCTGGTCACCACACAGTCACTCAGTGTTATCTCGTCACCACACAGTCTCACTTTAGTCTCATATCTTTCGTATTCTCTTCAGTCAAAATTATTTCTGCTGTAACATACTTCAAGTTCAAGTTTGATAATGTTGGTAGATTTGTCTGGAGGTATTCTGTATGTAGTGCCTTCTTTGTGTTGGATAATTCATGTTTTTTCTGTATATTGAAGTCATTAGAACTATCACTTGGTTTGCTTCGTCTACTGTCAGTTAATAAATGAATTTTCCTACTGCATGATAATACATTTTCTAAGTAGTTAACGTCTGTCGCTCACTTTAACTTTTTTCTTTGTGTTTGAGATGTATATTCCCTGCCTTAAAAATTTGTTTGTTTGTTTGCTACTACTATTATCACTGCATTGCTTTTGCATCTTTTTATATTGTAATAGCTTCAGATTTTATTTTAAATCATGTAAATAGTGTTTTAGTTCGTCCTCATCATTCCCAATAGTCCCTATTCATTTATTGAATGCCATGTGAATGAGCTTTTCACTGTTCACTTGAAACAGCTGCTTCCCATACATCGTCTATGTGTGATGATTAACATGGGTTAAAATAAGCATAGTGAGCCACGATAGCTCAGTGGTTAGTGAACTGACCTACAAAGAACAAGAGGTCGGGTTGGATCCTGATCGACGGCTTCCGGGTTCACTCAGCCTTAAATGGTTGCCGGATTCTTTTCAGGGAAAATGAAGCGGCATGGGCGTAATATCGGCCACTTTACCCACAAAATCATGTGTCGAAGATCTATAAAAATGATGGTCGCAAACACTATATCCCTTATACGCCACTTCTCTTGACGGGTCTCTACACTTTTTTTACAATAGGCATTCTAGATGTTCTCAGGATTTTATGTAAAACCTTCTATGTAGACTTTACTGGTTCTTACTTGATATGGTAAATGTCTTCACACATATCAGTAAAGCAGGTATTAAATCCATAAAGGTCTTCACACATATCAGTAAAGCAGGTATTACATCCATAAAGGACTTCACACATATCAATAAAGCAGGTATTAAATCCATAAAGGTCTTCACACATATCAGTAAAGAAGGTATTAAATCCATAAAGGTCTTCACACATATCACTAAAGCAGGTATTACATCCATAAAGGTCTTCACACATATCAGTAAAGCAGGTATTAAATCCATAAAGGTCTTCACACATATCACTAAAGCAGGTATTACATCCATAAAGGTCTTCACACATATCAGTAAAGCAGGTATTAAATCCATAAAGGTCTTCACACATATCAGTAAAACATGTATTAAACCCATAAAGGTCTTCAACATTTAAGTAAAACATGTATTAAACCCATAAAGGTCTTCACACATATCAGTAAAGCAGGTATTAAACCCATAAAGGTCTTCATACATATCAGTGAAGCAGGCATTACCCCGATAAAGGTTTCACACATATCAGTAAAGCAGGTATTAACCTCATAAAGGTCTGCATACATATCAGTAAAGTAGGTATTAACCCCATAAAGGTATTCCCAAATATAAGTAAATCAGCTATCAGCCCTATAAAAGGTATTCACACATGTCAGTAAATCAGGTATCAACCCTTTAAAAGGTCTTTACACATATCGGTAAAGCGGGTATTAACCCCATACTGTAATAATAACTGTGATAGAAAGATATCGTCTCCGTAACTCCTGTATACAACTTGCTATTGTCATGAATGAGGTTCCTTTATTAGTAGAAACACCACAATGTAACTGTGCACGATTTCGTTGTGAGCGCTATTCTTGCGTAGACACTCATGGCTGCTTGTTTTGTTTTAAGATGGGAAACAACACCTGCCTTCTTTCAATCCTGGGGTGTGGTGTCTGCATAAGTTCGCACTGAGCTGTTCAACTGATGGAGCCTGCTAATCAGACATCTTGTACAGCCCTGACTGATTCAGTATCATCTGGGTGGGATATTGTCTGTTTTAGGGGACGTTTTCATGACTTCTATGATAACGGCGCTGAAAATGGCCGGTTCTATTTTCTAGTTCTAAAGACAAATCACATACCTGTCGGAATTAATAGATATGGTCTACCTGGTGCAACCTGCTAAAGGTCGATGAGTAATAGTGGAAGTTTAACATAAACAAAGTATGCGTGTTAAATGCACACAATGTGTTTGTGTTTGTGCGTGTTTGTGTGCGCGCGTGTAAGCCAGCAGAGTTCAGAATGATTCTTTTCCCGCTGAGAATACAAAGTTCATGCAACGTCCTCCTATCACAAGCCTTCGTTTCAAAATCCGGCCAGAAAATCCCATAATGCTCTTCAACAAATCAAGCCGGCTTGACAATGGAGTCAATAATCTCAAACAAAAAATACAATCACTGACATTTTTATTTGGAAGTGTCGGTGATGGGCAGTTCGTCAAGTAAAACCCTTCATGGAGAGCAAGCTTGTTGTAGTCGATGCTTAAGATTACTACAGCGAGATCTGCTTTGCTGTGGCCAGGACGCATGTATTGTTTGTTGGTTATGAATATTTAATGAAGGAAGCAGAACATAACTGTAATAATGAATACAAGACCAAGAACTGCTGTGTGCTATCAATATTTAATTATGGAAAGTAATTAGAGTTTGAATTCTTTAATGATAGAAAGCAATAACTGGTAATAATTAATGAAGCAGGCAAAACATGGCCCCTTTACAATAAAGATCAGGTAATAATTAATGAGCCACTAGTGAACTTCTAAACAAACTCCCTTCCTCTCTGTCTCTCTGTCTCTCTCTCTCTCTCTCTTTCTCCCCCCCCCCCCCCATACACACACACGAAACAGTAAAATACAATAAAAGTAAGAAAATAAAAATAAGATAATGCCGTATGAGATATTTTTAAAGACAGTTTTCATAATTGATGACAAATTCAACACCCAACTGGTAATAATTTAACATGCGTGCATTCACTGAAGGATACATTAATAACGAGTGATACTATAAAGGGCTAAGATTAACTAATGTAGGTCTGAATAAAGCAAGGTTAGGTAATAGCAATAAACAATGGTCCACTGTGATGAGCAACATGATTATGGTAGTTCAGACAGTTTGCGGATTACAAGTGGATTATTCATATGTTTATTCTCGAACATAGAAGAACGTTGCCTAACAGTCCATTAAGGATGTGAACGACAGAGAACCAGATAGGCAGACAATGGTGGCCATTGTGAAGTCACCTAACGTTGTTTAAACGTGATTGTATAGTTTAAAATCATAACTGATGACAGAATTATTACTGGTTCTCTATGGCGAGCTTCAACATTCAATGGCAAGATATGAACAGCTTAATCTACATGTATTGGTTAACATTATTATCATCATCAAGCGCTCTATCGGTTGATGTAGACAATCATCTCTCTCCACAACTCTCCGTCCCTCTTACATGTCATACTTTCAGTCGGTGATCTTTTAAAACATGCCATTTGGATAAGATGTTCAACATTTCTTTCTTGGTTTTCCTCTACTCCTATTTTTTTACTTCATTCTGCCCGTCATTATTCTCACTGTCTTCTTCTCATAGCATCATCGTCATCAAGTACCATGTCTGCTGGCGAAGGTGATCATGTCTTTCCACAACTTTATTACAGTTATTTATCATTTCTGTTGTTGACCTTCTGTCAAGCCATTCTCTTAAGCTGTCTGGTATCTTTTCTTTGCTTCCCGCTATCTCTTCGCTCCAAGCAAAATTAACAGTACACAAAACCAGGCTGCCCGTATCTTCACCGGTGCTACGAAATCTACACCTATCGAGACTCTAGAAACAGTACCAGGTTTACAACCCTTAAAAGACAGACGGAAAACTAAAGTAATGCAACAAGCGGAGAAATATAAAAGGCTTCCTAACCACCCCATGCACCAAAGAATAACTGATTTCGGAAAAGGAAGAATAAAGAGGAGCAACTTCGCTGTAATCTAAAAAATTGTCAACAAGTGAGTGACCCAGTACTGTCCCAAACAATGCCGAAACCCATAAGCCTATCCGATATGTCTTCTCATGGGAAACACAAAATACCAGAACTTAAGGAAGACATAATAGGAATCATGAAAAAAGGCATACAAACAGACACAGAGAGAAAACACATAGCATAAAAACACACAAACTACAACTAACCACAGGAGCCCTGGTCACACATATACACAGATGGCACTGCTACAAATGCCACCAGAAATGGAGGAGGAGGCGTGTTCTTGAGGCTGAATAACTAGGAAGAGATCACCAAGTCAATAGCTACTGGGAAAATCTCAAACAATTATAAAGCAGAAATAGAAGTCCTCATAGACGCTGCAAAACTGGCTATAAAATACAGAAATAACATGCACAAGAAATTGGTGATGCTGACTGATGCACTGTCAGTCCTAACAGCTCTAAAAACCCCACAGGAACAGTGAGTTAGATGACTTGGGAACAACCCTAGACCAACTGTGCAATAACTTCAAGAGAGTGGTCATCCAGTGGATACCATAACACTGTAATATACACGGAAACGAACGCGCAGACAAATTAGCTAAAGAGGGAGGGAGATTACCACAAGAGAACCATCTGGTCAGCTACGACGAAGCCAAATCCATCACCAAAAGCCAGTATCATGAAAAATGGAAACAAGAACACCCAAGTTTAACGAGAGGGATGAATACATCCAACTATCAAGGAGAGATCAAGTCATCTTACTTCGCCTACGCACTGGCCACAACAGAATGAGAAACCACATGTTCACCAAACTCAAAATAAGAACGTCAATTACTCATCGACGGAAAAAAAATATCAGTACCTCCGAAGTCGGAGTTATCTGCCTGTGCGGCGAGGGACCCCTGTGCACACGGCTGCCAGGGAAAAAATTGATTAACACGCAAAATTCAGTTCCTAGTATCTAGGGACTTCGTCGGGAGTAAAAGCTGGTGAACGAAAAAAAAAATAGGCACTACCAGCCAATGCCACTGTACACTGGGCAACATGACAACAAAACATGTTCTACAGAATTACCCCCAGTACACAGACCTGAGAAGAACAATGTGGTCCACACCCACCTCCCTGGAAGAGAAACTATACGGGGCAACCGAATCACTTAAACAGACAGCTGCCTTCATAAGAGAGTCCGGAGTCCTAGTCTGAATGAGCCATGATCGCAGAAGAAGAAGAAGAAATCTCTTCGCTCCTGTCTTCCCAGTTGTCACAATATATTCCAGTTGTTCCCTTCTCATTACATGGCCAAAGAATGATGATTATTTCTTCCTAATATTGGAAATTAGCTATCTTTTTTGCTTTGACCGCTTTCAGAACGGTATTCTCAATATCCTTCTGTAAAACCACATTTCTACGGCCTCCAGTGATTTTCTTGTTTGTTGTCCTATTTCCTATGATTCACGTCCATATGTTAAGACTGGTTCTATTACATATAAGAACTATTTCTGGTTTCAGTTGTCAAAAATGGATTGCTCAATATCATTCTCATTTTTTGGAAAGCTGGTTTTGTCTGAGCCAATCTGCGTTTCATCTCTGTTGTACATCTAAGATCTGAGATTAACATTTTCCCAGATTTTTAAATTCATTTACCTGTTTTAAAATTGATCCACATAACTTTATTGTGCATTGCGGTGTCTTTTTTGTTATTGTTACCGTTGCTTCTGTCTTTTTGTTATTAAGGCTAAGACCTTAATTTTTGCTCTCCTTCACTGTAATGTCTAACATTTCTTGTAACTCATTTTCACTCTTAGCGAATAAGACTGCATCATCTACCACATCACATGCCCAATAAATAAATGTAGATTTTCTCTTTCTGATGATATTTCCAGTTTGTCCAGCTCTTTAAAAAAATCTTCATTAGTCTTTGCTGTCCACGGAGTTCGTTGCATTCTTCTGATAAACCACACCTGAGCTGCCTCCAATCAACATTATTGAGTGCCTTTTCCATATCAAAAGTTGGTCACCATGGAGCGCCATTCCGTTCTGTCTTTTGCTTTCATGGTACAGGTTGTCGTATCTGACCTGTCCTTTGATGTTACCCGTCCACATTAGTCTTGGTCTCCCTCTGCCTCTTTTACCTTGCATTTTCCCCTCCAAGATTACTTTTAGTAGGCTGCTGTGCATTTAACATGCCACCAAAAATCTCATTTGTCTTGTTTGAATTGTGTTTAGTAGTTCTCTTTTCGATTGTAGCTGTTTTAGGACTTCATGATTTATTTTATTTTCTATACATCAAATTCTTCCCGTTCTTCCATAATTCCATATTTCAAAGCCTTCAATTATCTGTTCTGTTTTCTTGTCTAATGTCCATGTTTCTGCGCCATACAGAAATGTAGAGAAGATATAACATTTTGCTATTCTTAGTTTCAGCCCTGGTGTTATTTGCTTTGATGTTAGTATATTTTTCATGGCATTAAAATAACTCGTTTCCATTCCTATTCTTTTGTTTATTTTAGTTTTACATTTACAAGAACTGGTTATAGTATGTCCATGGAAGTTGTAGCTGTGAAATGACTCACGGTCTATTCATTCCACATGTAGGTTTTGAGTGTTGTATTTGTTTATGATCATAGTTTTAGACTTTTTGATGCCTAATCTATATATTTTACTTGATATGATTCTTTCATTAAGTAATTGTTGTAGATCTTTAGGATTTTCTGCTAGTAATACAGTATCATCAGCACAGCTTAGATTATTTACAATCTTTCCATTACTTTTTAGGTCTGACATCTCTGTGATGTTTTTAAAGATTTGCTCATTGTATAGATTGAACAAGCTTGGTGATAGGATGCATCCATGTCTTACTCCTCTCTTTATATCATTCGGTGTAGACTTTGTTATATTTTATTATTGCTGTTTGCTCCCAGTATAAAATACGTAGTGATATGTCGGTGCCATGTATCCTTTAAACAGTCTATAATTTGTTTATGGTGTGTTCTGTCAAAAGCTTTAGTGTAGCAGGCATATATTGGTTTGTTTACTTTTGTGTACTTTTTTTTATTAATATCCTCATGCAGAATATAGTTTCTTTTGTTCCACTGTTTTTCCTAAATCCGAATTGTCTTTCTTCTAATACTATATTGATTTTATTGTTAATCCTTCCTTGTATAACTTTTAGCAAATTTTTTTTAATTACATGGCTCATTATGCATATTGTTCTAAAATGACTGCAGTCAAATGCACCATTCTTGTTAGGCAATGCAATGAACGCTGATGTTTTTAGTTTATTTGATATGTATGCTGTATGGTATATTTCATTACATATGTCTGTGATCTCTGCAGTGCCCAAAACATTTAATGCCTTTATCATCTCTGTATGTTGGTATGTCCTGCAGCTATTCCCTTTTTCACTGTTTGTTTAGCTTGCTCCACTTCATATTTTAAGATATTATAGCCTGACGTACATTTAGTAGTAAATTTGTTTTCTCTTTGATCACAAAATAATTATATTATATCTTTCTGCCATCTATTGATTATATCTTTATTGTCTGCTAACATTGTTCCTTCTTTCTTTGCAATACATCCACTTTCTGTGGATTTTCTATTTGACTAATCATTCTTTTTATTTCTGTATGCATCACTCTCAAGTCTAGTTTGTTTCCATGGTTTCAAATTCTAGACATCTTTGATTGAGTCAGTCATCTTTTTTCCCTTTCTGCACATTGTGTATTTAATTATCTATTTTGCAGTTTTGGGTATTGTCTCCAATCTTAGGCATAGTAAAAGCGTCGTATACAAACTAATCTGAACATCTTGTGGAAAGAACATTAGAAATCTTTTCCGGGTGCAAAGAAATACTATTCTCTCTCTCTCTCTCTCTCTCTCTCTCTCTCTCTCTCTGCGTTCAGGACTCAATCAGAGTAAGGATTCCAGACTCTTATATGAAGTCAGCTGTCAGGCTAAGTGTGTTGATCGCCCCCACAGACAGAACATCACAATTAGAGTCTGCCAGAAATACTATTCAGCGTCTGCAACAACAAAAAGTAAAAACGTACATGGAAATTAAAGGAACTGCTTTCTGAAATAAGGGGAGCAGCGAAGAAAGATGCAGAAATGTCTGCTTTGCTTTAAACATGGCCCAGACAGGCCAGCCGGAGCTAGGATGACAGGAAGGTGGAAGACTGAACCACGCGCTCTAGGAGTGGACAACTTGTAGTGATCACATTGCCGCCTGTTGCAGAAATATACATTAGTAGTTCCCTGTCACATTGTTGAGCAAAGTAGAAGAAGGAACAAAACAGAAGGAGAAACAAAGAATAAAAGAAGAAGGAGAATAATAATAATAATAATATAGAATTGGCTGTAACTTGTCACAAACTTTAATTTGAAAGATTATTATTGTGATGATTATTAGTTCAGCTTGACAATTGTCAGTCGCTTTGCTTTCTGTTTAGTTGAAGTAGTTCGCGCATCAGGTTTGTTCACAAAGTTAATAAAGATATCACAGATACTCGTAATACAAAATTAAAAGAAAAAAACAGCTCCATTCGAGACAAGTTTGCCACCAACGTCATCCAAAGTCACTCACTTGAAATTCAATATCATCGAAATGAAATGTGTGAAAAACTACAGCTGTTAGGGAATGCAGCTAAAAATAAAAAATATAAAGAAATCGTAACAGAAATTTAAATCGTTTTGTCACGTGTCAGGGCAAAAACACAATCCATAAAAAAAACTCCGCTAAATAATTGACTGAAAGAAGGGTCTAGTTCAAATTGGGACGACGAAATATTGAAAACACTCGGAAAGGTGACAGTAGCTGCAATAGACTATAAACTTCCCCACTCGACGATGTAAGTGAATAAAGAGGCTAAGAAGAAGAATTTCATAAATTGTTTAGCATTTTTTGTTTATTTCAATCATTTTCAGTGACAATCACTCAGTCAGTGCATTAGGCTCTTCAATCAATTTGTAATTACTGAACATTATCACGACGGCTCAAGTGAATTCTGTTGAAGGAACAGTGACGTCTCTGGAGAATCCCATCACATCGAATGTTGTCTTTGCTACTAATCACAAAGTTCTGTTTGCCCTTCAGAGGCTCTAGGATAACAACTTTGGATGGAGATCGGAGCTGGGTGACGTTGATAGTGACAGGGAATGGAGATGATGGCTGATGCGGTTATACAAGCCGGCTGTAGCTGTGTGAACAAAAGCTGAGCTATCCAAGCCGGCTGTAGATGGGTGAATTAAAGCTGAGCTATCCAAGCTGCTGTAGATGTGTGAATGAAGGCTGAGCTATCCAAGCTGCTGTAGATGTGTGAATGAAGGCTGAGCTATCCAAGCTGCTGTAGATGTGTGAATGAAAGCTGAGCTATCCCAGCTGCTGTAGATGTGTGAATGAATGCTGAGCTGTCCAAGCTGCTATAGATGTGTGAATGAAAGCTGAGCTATCCAAGCTGCTGTAGATGTGTGAATGAATGCTGAGCTGTCCAAGCTGCTATAGATGTGTGAATGAAAACTGAGCTATCCAAGCTGCTGTAGATGTGTGAATGAATGCTGAGCTGCCCAAGCTGCTGTAGATGTGTGAATGAAAGCCTGAGCTATCCAAGCTGCTGTAGATGTGTGAATGATGGCTGAGCTGTCCAAGCTGCTATAGATGTGTAAATGAAAGCTGAGCTATCCAAGCTGCTGTAGATGTGTGAATGAAAGCTGAGCTGTCCAAGCTGCTATAGATGTGTGAATGATGGCTGAGCTGTCCTAGTAGGCTGTAGATGTGTGAATAAAGATTGAACTATCCAAGCTGCTGTAGATGTGTGAATGACGGCTGAGCTGTCCTAGTAGGCTGTAGATGTGTGAATAAAGCCTGAACTATCCAAGCTGTTGTAGATGTGTGAATGACGGCTGAGCTGTCCTAGTAGGCTGTAGATGTGTGAATAAAGCCTGAACTATCCAAGCTGCTGTAGATGTGTGAATAAAGATTGAACTATCCAAGCTGCTGTAGATGTGTGAATAAAGATTGAACTATCCAATCTGCTGTAGATGTGTCAATGGGGGCTGAGCTGTCCAAGCTGCTGTAGATGTGTCAATGAATGCTGAGCTTTCCAAGCTGTTATAGATGTGTGAATGAAAGCTGAGCTGTCTAAGCCGGCTGTAGATGCGTGAATAAAAGCTGAGCTGTCCAAGCCGGCTGTACATGTGTGAATGAAGGCTCAGCTGTCCAACTAGGTTGTAGATGTGTGAATAAAAGCTGAGCTATCAAAGCCGGCTGTAGATGTGTGAATAAAAGCTGAGCTGTCCAAATCGTCTGTAGATGTGTGAATGAAGGCTGAGCTGTCCTAGTAGGTTGTAGATGTGTGAATTAAAGCTAAGCTGTCCAAGCCGGCTGTACATGTGTGAATGAAGACTGAGCTATCAAAGCCGACTGTACATGTGTGAATGAAGGCTGAGCTATCAAAGCCGACTGTACATGTGTGAATGAAGGCTGAGCTATCAAAGCCGACTGTACATGTGAGAATGAAGGCTTAGCTGTCCAAGCCTGCTGTAGATGTGTGAATAAGGGCTGAATTGTCAAAACTGGCTGTAAATGTATGAATAAAGCATGAGCTGTCCAAGTAGGTTGTAGATGTGTGAAATAAGGCTGAACTGTCTAAGCTGGCTGTAAATGTGTGAATAAATGATTATATAGCACATAAAAGAACGTAACGAACATCCGTAAAAAGGACAAAACTTATTCTCTAAATACCACTGGCGTATGTGCCCCCGAGCGTAACTTATTCAATGCATGTACTAAACGGCAGATAATTTCAGAATTGAGGTATTTTCCACATACACCACACAAATCAACGGACTATTATAGTAATAATGGAAAAGTATATAAATAAGAAATCTTCCCTTTTTTACCTGACAAACAAAAACAATCGTCATGTTTTACCTGACAAAAACCTGACAACTAGAAGTACAGCTTCGGTATCACGCTGGCTGCACTTTGTATTTAACACCCCCCCCCCCCAACAAAAAAAAAATAAATAAATAAAATAAAAAATAAAAATAAAATAAAATTCTGTTTCAGTATTCCAGGCTCATTCGTTGCTATGTGCTCATCAAAGTGACGTTAATTGAATAACCTAACTATCTGTCTTTTCTCTGCTAATACACCACACTATGATTTGACAACTAATCTGTCACACTATGTCATATAAACGAATACTTCACACTATGTAATAGAACTAATCTATCACACAGCCTTAAAAGCTAATAAATGTATACACTTCTTTTTTATACGATATACACTAATTACAATATGTCTTGAAAATTAATACATCACACTTTGTCTTGAAAACTAATACATCACACTTTGTCTTGAAACCTAAAAAAATCGTTGTCTTAAAAGGAATCACACCACGTCTTAAAAATCTAATCTATCACACTATGTCTTGAAATCTAATAAATCATACTGTGCTTTCAAAATGAATCTATCACACTATGTCTTGAAACCTAATAAATCATACTGTGCTTTCAAAACTAATCTATCACACTATGTCTTGAAAAGCATTTCAGAAAATGAAAAATATCTTATGCAACAAATCTGTCAATAGAAGTGAGAAAGAGAGTTCATCGGTGCTATATAGAACCAATTCTGACCTATGGAAGCGAATTATGGACAGTAGACAAACAAATGAAAAGACGATTAGAGGCCACAGAGATGAGATTTCTCAGAAGAATGTTGAAAGTTCTATGGACCGCTAAAAAGACTAATGAGGAAGTTCTCAATGAGGCCAACACAAAAAGGGAGTTCTTAAAAAAACATCAGAAAGAAATAATAACATTTTTCGGGCACATCATGAGAAGAGGAAAGTTGGATTACTTGGTTACAACTGACAAAATAAAATGAAAGAGAGATCGCGGACGACAAAGAGAGAAAATACTGGATAGCTTGGTGTCATGGCATGGAAAACAGTCAACAACAGAACTGATACAATACACTGTAGATAGAAGATTGTAGAAGGACATGATCGCCTACGCCAACCGATATGGCACATGATGATGATGTCTTGAAATGTAATAAATCAGACTATGCCATAAAACTAATCTATCATAATATGCACTGAAAACCAATTGATAATTCTATGTCCTAAAAATCTACCTATCACACAATGCTTTAAACACGAATGTATCATACTGTGGTTGTAAAACTAATTTATCACTGTAAAAGTAAAGTCAAGTACTCCCGTCATGCCAAGTGGCGTGTAGGGAATATGGTGTTAGTGACCATTAATTTTACAGACCTTCGGCACATGATTTATGGGGTAATGTGGTCGGTATTACGCCCGCGCCGCTTTACTTTCCCAGAAAAAAATCCGGTACCCATTTAAGGCTGGGTGAACCCGGAACCGTCGGTTGGGATCGAACCCTACCTCTTGTCCTTTGTAGTCCAGTTCACTAACCGCTGAGCTATTGCGGCTCCAATTTATCACTGTGCCTTGATTAATTGATTTATCACAACCTTCCTTGAAAACTAATCTAGTTTACTATACATTGAAAACTATAGCTCGTTTCAAAACATATGCCCAACTTCGAAACGCTATTACTCTCTAACCGTTTGTTAAATACTTTTGAAATTTTCAAAATGTTATTAGAATGCAAAAGACCCTTTAAATGTATATTTAACAAATATCTTGCAGCTGCAGTTTTCTTAAAGCGGCGATATTTCTTTGATGTTTGTCAAAATTGTAAATTGTGAAGCCCTAAAGAATAGAAATTACCGTAGTTGCTGGTCTATGATTAATTTTCACTAGGTAAAGGCGTGGCCGTAATGGGGAAATAACTGGATGAAACAAAACACCAGGAGAATTATTGTCTGCTCAGTTCGAGGACGGACGATAATATCAAGGTATACCTGTATGTCCAATTTTCATAGTTGTGTGTTCCTGAAAAGGAACGTTTGTTGAAATAATTTAAGATAATATAGGGGCCAACATTGTGGGGGCTATATACTTTCATTCTGAATCAGACGAGTCTAAAAGATTAATAACTGTTTGGGGTTGAACATTCCACAAACCATCATTTTTCCAATATTTCTCTTCCTGTTTTAAGACGTGGTCTTCACATTTAGCCCAATAATCTTTGTCTATATTTAATAAAGCGAGATTAGCAACAGTCTTTACATCGCATATTTTGAATGTTGTATTTTCATCTGCCACTTGTCCTTTTAATTTTGCCCAGATTAGTTCTATTGGATTTAAATGAGCATGGTAAGGTGGCAGCCTCAAACTTATATGACCGTGCTCTTGGATAATCTTATCTATTTGAAAAATCTTTGTCCACTGTTTTTGCTTTACTAGAGATAGTAATTCAGGTTTTAAGTACATGTTATTAAATTGTATGTGCTCCTTTGTGAGCCATATCTTAATAGCATCTTTTGTACTGGATGACGTCGGGACTTTATCTTCAAGTGCAACAATGTTGTGGTACGCTGCATTGTCCATTATTAGGCAAGATGGTCGATCTAGTGATGGGAGAACAGAATTTTCAATCCAATGTCTAAATATGTGACCATTCATCTCAGAGTGATAATCCCGATTGTCTATGGATTTTGAAAGAAAAATGAGCTCTGCATTCTGTATTAGTCCATGTTGTCGACTACCTGCATGCGCAATTATCAAGCGCTGTCCTTTGCTGCTAGGTATTAATCTCTTAATCTTTCCATCTGATGACTGCCATTCCCTTTGGTTAGTGTGGTGAGCATTGATCCATGTTTCATCCAAGTACACAATATCATAACCTTGCTTGCGCACCTCTTTTACTTCACGTAAGTACTTGCTTCTCATGACTACTATATGTGGCTTCTCACAGATGATGTTTCGTCCATTGGAATACTTTCTGAATGTAAAGCCTGCAGCTCTCACATTCCTCCATAATGTAGACTTAGATATTTCAATACTGTTGTTCTTTTTCAGCGATACTTTTAATTTTCTTATTGTAACAGTTTCATTCATACCCAACATTTTGTGAATTTCACTTCTAATAAGTTCACTGTCGAAATTATCCAACATTTTTGCTCTTCATTGTGATTTTGTATATTTGGAACATTGACGGTCACGTGCTTGAATCCAGCGATTAAATGACCGTTTAGATAAATCCAAAATGTGTCTTGTCCTATTCTCAGGGTTTTCTAAAGAATGAAATAATCTTCCTCGTTTAGCCTCTTTGCAAAAATAGTCATACATTTTATTGCGATGTTTTGTAAACTGCATAATTTCATTTTAAGACTCATGATAAATGTTATTGTTCCACGTTACGCCGCTGAATTAACGGAAATGGAACACACAATGTCTCGTGTTTACTACAAGTGTCTAATTGTGTCAGACAACTCACACGGAAAGCGTGCAAAATCGTAAATTTGAGCGTGTATGGATTTGTAATCGCTATTTTTAACTTAAATACTGTAAACACTAAGTTTTGACTACATCAATGGGTCGTTATAAATTTATATAAATCAAATAAGCAATAATAATAACCAAATGTTTGTTTTTAATGAAATTAATTCCCTGTTGGGTTCTAATCATTATAACTATACATGCAAATTTTGAAAAAAATTACAAAAAGCGGTTTAAAAGATATTGATTTTAAAAGTTGGGCACGACTTATGAAACAAGCTATAATCTATCACAATGTGCGTTAAATACTAATCTATCACATAGTGCATTGATCTATAACGTTAATTTTAAAAAACGTATCTATCACACTGTGCTGTAAAAGATAGTCTGTCACACTCTGTATGCCTTCAAAAATAACCTATTGGTAAATATCTTAAACTCCCCTTTGTTCACGATAGTAGAATACCTATACGTCCAACATCATATACGTATGACATCATTTAACGTGGTCACTTCAGTTTCGGCCGCGATTGTTGTTTTGTTAGGTGGAGAGAAACTGAAGTGTCCGTGTCAATGTTCAATGGAAGTAGTCATGCATGTCGCCCATTGTCATGATTTTATTGATCTAGAGACATATCTCATTCCCTTACTTTCTGAACGTTCATGCCTTGGCTGGATGCTGTCTGATAGTGAAACAGGTCGAAATGCTTTGATCTATAGTTTCTTAATAGTCAAGTCAAATGTACATATACATACAATGTTGTTTGTCTATCCGGGTCGATGAGGCCGGAAAAGTCGTCATTCTCCGTTTCTGCGATTTTGGAGATATCCCGTGAGGCTGGTACGAATTCTGAATTGTCAGCTACAGTCGGAGCGTGAATGATCACGATACAAGACTCAACATATTGTTGTACCATACAAGACTCAACATATTGTTGTACCATACAAGACTCAACATATTGTTGTACCATACAAGACTCAACATATTGTTGTACCATACAAGACTCAACATATTGTTGTACCATACAAGACTCAACATATTGTTGTACCATACATGTATCAACATGTTGTTGTACCATACAAGACTCAACATATTGTTGTACCATACAAGACTCAACATATTGTTGTACCATACAAGACTCAACATATTGTTGTACCATACATGTATCAACATGTTGTTGTACCATACAAGACGCAACATATTGTTGTACCATACAAGACTCAACATATTGTTGGACAATACAAGACTCAACATATTGTTGGACAATACAAGACTCAACATATTGTTGTACCATACAAGACGCAACATATTGTTGTACCATACAAGACTCAACATATTGTTGGACAATACAGGACTCAACATATTGTTGGACAATACAAGACTCAACATATTATTGTACCATACATGTATCAACATGTTGTTGGACCATACAATACTCAACATATTGTTGGACGATACAAGACTCAACATATTGTTGGACGATACAAGACTCAACATATTGTTGCCATTGTTCAGGTTTTAGTTCCTGGTGATTTTTCAATGATTTGTTTCTGTTTTTTTTTGTTTGTTTCCGTTCCACTTGAAGACCTTTCGGTCGAAATGTCAGTTTTTACTTGATTTTGTCTTCTTTGTCAAGCCGAAACATTCATGTTTTTGTCTTTTATTGAATATATTCCAACTTTTCTGTGACCCTACATTTTTTTACACATTCCTGTTTATTGATGATCTGTCACGCTGGATGATGCTGCGTTGATGTTTGAGTTGAAGTTTGAGTTGATGTTTGAGTTGATGTTCGAGTTGATGTTTGAGTTGATGTTCGAGTTGATGTTTGAGTTGATGTTTGAGTTGATGTTTGAGTTGTGGAGGGAGGGATAGATGCTGGAGTTTGAGTTGAATGTTTGAGTTGATGATTGAGTTGATGTTTGAGTTGTGGAGGGAGGGATAGATGCTGGAGTTTGTGTTGATGTTTGAGTTGATGTTCGAGTTGATGTTTGAGTTGATGTTTGAGTAGATGTTTGAGTTGTGGAGGGAGGGATAGATGCTGGAGTTTGAGTTGAATGTTTGAGTTGATGATTGAGTTGATGTTTGAGTTGTGGAGGGAGGGATAGATGCTGGAGTTTGAGTTGATGTTTGAGTTGATGTTTGAGTTGATGTTCGAGTTGATGTTTGAGTTGATGTTCGAGTTGATGTTTGAGTTGATGTTCGAGTTGTGGAGGGAGGGATAGATGCTGGAGTTTGAGTTGATGTTTGAGTTGATGTTTGAGTTGATGTTTGAGTTGATGTTTGAGTTGTGGAGGGAGAGATAGATGCTGGAGTTTGAGTTGATGTTTGAGTTGATGTTTGAGTTGATGTTTGAGTTGATGTTCGAGTAGATGTTTGAGTTGTGGAGGGAGGGATAGATGCTGGAGTTTGAGTTGATGTTTGAGTTGATGTTTGAGTTGTGGAGGGAGGGATAGATGCTGGAGTTTGAGTTGATGTTTGAGTTGATGTTTGAGTTGTGGAGGGAGGGATAGATGCTGGAGTTTGAGTTGATGTTTGAGTAGATGTTTGAGTTGTGGAGGGAGGGATAGATGCTGGAGTTTGTGTTGTGGAGGGAGGGATAGATGCTGGAGTTTGAGTTGATGTTTGAGTTGATGTTTGAGTTGTGGAGGGAGGGATAGATGCTGGAGTTTGAGTTGATGTTTGAGTAGATGTTTGAGTTGTGGAGGGAGGGATAGATGCTGGAGTTTGTGTTGTGGAGGGAGGGATAGATGCTGGAGTTTGTGTTGTGGAGGGAGGGATAGATGCTGGAGTTTGAGTTGTGGAGGGAGGGATAGATGCTGGAGTTTGTGTTGTGGAGGGAGGGATAGATGCTGGAGTTTGTGTTGTGGAGGGAGGGATAGATGCTGGAGTTTGAGTTGTGGAAGGAGGGATAGATGCTGGAGTTTGTGTTGTGGAGGGAGGGATAGATGCTGGAGTTTGTGTTGTGGAGGGAGGGATAGATGCTGGAGTTTGAGTTGTGGAGGGAGGGACAGATGCTGGAGTTTGAGTTGTGGAGGGAGGGATAGATGCTGGAGTTTGTGTTGTGGAGGGAGGGATAGATGCTGGAGTTTGAGTTGTGGAGGGAGGGATAGATGCTGGAGTTTGAGTTGTGGAGGGAGGGATAGATGTTGGAATTTGAGTTGTGGAGGGAGGGATCAATGCTGGAGTTTGAGTTGTGGAGGTAGGGATCAATGCTGGAGTTTGAGTTGTGGAGGGCGGGATAGATGCTTGAGTTTGAGGTGTGGAGAGAGGGATAGATGCTGGAGTTTGAGTTGTGGAGGAGGGATCAATGCTGGAGTTTGAGTTGTGGAGGGAGGGATAGATGCTTGAGTTTCAGTTGTGGAGGGAGGGATAGATGCTGGAGTTTGAGTTGTGGAGGGAGGGATAGAGGCTGGAGTTTGAGTTGTGGAGGGAGGGATAGATGCTGGAGTTTGAGTTGTGGAGGGAGGGATAGATGCTGAAGTTTGAATTGTTGAGGGAGGGATAAATGCTGGAGTTTGAGTTGTGGAGGGAGGGATAGATGTTGGAATTTGAGCTGTGGAGGGAGGGATCAATGCTGGAGTTTGAGTTGTGGAGGGAGGGATCAATGCTGGAGTTTGAGTTGTGGAGGGCGGGATAGATGCTTGAGTTTGAGGTGTGGAGGGAGGGAGGGAGGGATAGATGGTGGAGTTTGAGTTGTGTAGGAGGGATCAATGCTGGAGTTTGAGTTGTGGAGGGAAGGATAGATGCTGGAGTTTGAGTTGTGGAGGAGGGATCAATTCTGGAGTTTGAGTTGTGGAGGGCGGGATAGATGCTTGAGTTTGAGGTGTGGAGAGAGGGATAGATGCTGGAGTTTGAGTTGTGGAGGGAGGGATAGATGCTTGAGTTTGAGGTGTGGAGGAGGGATCAATGCTGGAGTTTGAGTTGTGGAGGGAGGGATAGATGCTTGAGTTTGAGTTGTGGAGGAGGGATCAATGCTTGAGTTTGAGGTGTGGAGGGAGGGATAGATGCTGGAGTTTGAGTTGTGGAGGAGGGATCAATGCTGGAGTTTGAGTTGTGGAGGGAGGGATCAATGCTGGAGTTTGAGGTGTGGAGGGAGGGATCAATGCTTGAGTTTGAGTTGTGGAGGGAGGGATAGATGCTGGAGTTTGAGTTGTGGAGGGAGGGATAGATGCTGGAGTTTGTGTTGTGGAGGGAGGGATAGATGCTGGAGTTTGTGTTGTGGAGGGAGGGATAGATGCTGGAGTTTGAGTTGTGGAGGGAGGGATAGATGCTGGAGTTTGAGTTGTGGAGGGAGGGAGGGAGGGATAGATGCTGGAGTTTGTGTTGTGGAAGGAGGGATAGATGCTGGAGTTTGTGTTGTGGAGGGAGGGATAGATGCTGGAGTTTGAGTTGTGGAGGGAGGGACAGATGCTGGAGTTTGAGTTGTGGAGGGAGGGATAGATGCTGGAGTTTGTGTTGTGGAGGGAGGGATAGATGCTGGAGTTTGTGTTGTGGAGGGAGGGATAGATGCTGGAGTTTGTGTTGTGGAGGGAGGGATAGATGCTGGAGTTTGTGTTGTGGAGGGAGGGATAGATGCTGGAGTTTGAGTTGTGGAGGGAGGGACAGATGCTGGAGTTTGAGTTGTGGAGGGAGGGATAGATGCTGGAGTTTGTGTTGTGGAGGGAGGGATAGATGCTGGAGTTTGAGTTGTGGAGGGAGGGATAGATGCTGGAGTTTGTGTTGTGAAGGGAGGGATAGATGCTGGAGTTTGAGTTGTGGAGGGAGGGATAGATGCTGGAGTTTGAGTTGTGGAGGGAGGGATAGATGTTGGAATTTGAGTTGTGGCGGGAGGGATCAATGCTGGAGTTTGAGTTGTGGAGGGAGGGATAGATGCTGGAGTTTGAGTTGTGGAGGGAGGGATAGATGCTGGAGTTTGAGTTGTGGAGGGAGGGATAGATGTTGGAATTTGAGTTGTGGAGGGAGGGATCAATGCTGGAGTTTGAGTTGTGGAGGTAGGGATCAATGCTGGATTTTGAGTTGTGGAGGGCGGGATAGATGCTTGAGTTTGAGGTGTGGAGAGAGGGATAGATGCTGGAGTTTGAGGTGTGGAGGAGGGATCAATGCTGGAGTTTGAGTTGTGGAGGGAGGGATAGATGCTGGAGTTTGAGTTGTGGAGGGAGGGATAGATGCTGGAGTTTGAGTTGTGGAGGGAGGGATAGATGCTGGAGTTTGAGTTGTGGAGGAGGGATCAATGCTGGAGTTTGAGTTGTGGAGGGAGGGATCAATGCTGGAGTTTGAGGTATGGAGGGAGGGATCAATGCTTGAGTTTGAGGTGTGGAGGGAGGGATCAATGCTGGAGTTTGAGTTGTGGAGGGAGGGATAGATGCTTGAGTTTGAGTTGTGAAGGGAGGGATCAATGCTTGAGTTTGGAATGAAAGTTAGCTGTGTGGTAAAGTTTGTTATTCCTTCTTTTCTTACAATACAAACACCAATTTTTTTTTTCGAACATGAGTAAATAATAGCCGTACTTTCTCCACAATCAACGTCAGAAATCTGTGGTTGCACACATGGCATTGGGACTTTTACTTTTGGCCAACTTGTGAGTTGTTGCCCCTTATCAGCTAGACATCAAATACACTTGATCCGGTAACTGAGAGGTCATGCCCCAAGCATCTCAGATGTGATCTACACAACATAGAGTAGGCGATGTGCCAAGTACGGGTTCGATCCTGCTTTGGATCATATATTGTTCTTTGTTTTTTTTCTGTTGTTGATTATTTGTCATTTTTTCCGAGTGCTGTAAACATACTCTTCCTCCTATGATTCGCACAACATAGAGTACAAGCTAACTTGTAGTGTGGCAACACGTTAGAGATATTTCACAAAATCGTTTGTCTGAAATACCATTTTTAAAAATTCTCTTAAAATAATACCCCTCCCCCAGCAAACTGCCCCCTCTCCTCCCTCCCTTCTGGCAAAACCAGGACTTTCCACTTCCGCTTCCAAAGATTTGCTCAAGGGGAGATGGCTTGCTTCACAAGATGGCGCCTGTGCTCCGAGGCTGTCAGTGCGCTGCTGACACTTGTACCCACGACTGAGCGGATGTCAGACCGATGATAACCTCCCTAGCTGGGATATGTTGCTCGTTCACGCACCCGATGTTTGTGCTAATTGATGCATCAACATTAGCCAAACTGGCTTCTAGGGCATGTCCGTCTCGGAATGCACCAATGCCTTTTAAGCTCTTAACTTCCGCTGTTATTCACAAAATTGTCAGAAATGTCTTCGCGCTTTTTTTTATTTCATTGAAGGCCGCGAACCGATGACGCAGTAAGTGATCCACACGTCCTGCGGTATTTTGTGCAACAACAGTGGAATCATTCCACTCGTGGGCCATCCTTCCGTTGTGCTCTAAGTCTGGCACACATTGCACATTACTAGTTCAATCGGACACATATCTCAATTTCACATTACTACATTCACATTCACTGCCCAATTGGAGTATAGTGCATTGTACAAGTGAATGTCAAAGTTTAAGGAATAGACATGGAGATAGTTCAAAACTACAACTACCTTGGACATACTATAACCAGAAAGAAAATCTAAAACTGAAATAACAAAGGAATAGAAATGGTACAAAGTAATTTTAATGCCATGAAAAGTATACTAACATCAAAGCAAATAACAGCAGGGCTAAAACTAAGAATAGCAAAATGTTATATCTTCTCAAATTTCTTGTATGGTGTCGAAACATGGAAAATAGCCAAGAAAGCAGAGCAGAAAAGTGAAATTATTCTATTTGTAGCCATTGGGTGAACGCCAGAAAGAAAGAAACGATATAGAAAATAGAAAGTGCATAGAGAAGAAAGAAAGAAAGAAGGAAAGAAAGAAAGAAAGAACTGTACAGAGAAAAAAATGTAATGCAAATCACTATATTATTGTAAAAAAAAAAAAAAAAAGTAGAAACAATCTATTCTTTGACCTAAATGCAATTGATTTACAGCAATCTCTAATTTGATCTAGAAGCAATTGATTTACAACAATCTCTAATTTGATCCAGAAGCAATTGATTTACAACAGTTAATTACTTGACCGCAAAGCAATCGATTTACAAGAGTGAATTATTTGATCCTGGAAGCAATAGATTCACATTTGTTGCCGGCGACAGATTTCTTCTGGCGTAGAATAACACATAATAATAGACTGGTCGGTTGGAGAGATTAGCGTGTGGACAGCCAATTGATAGACACACGTCATTAACAACTTTAGAGAAGTCGGCAGGACGTTGGAATTTAAACAAATAAAACTGTAATGGCAATCTAGACTGAGTGAACGGTGAATGTTGTATACTGGCATGACCAGCACGGAAGGATAGTCAGGAGGAATGAGAGGAATGGTCATCCAATACCGAAGTGGCGAGGTTAATCGTTGCTGAAAAACATTCTGATGAGAAGATCGAAATACTTATGTCTCAGCGCAGTGATGTTGATCATAACACAACATTAACTTAACATAACATAGCATAATGCAACATTAACTTAACATAAAATAACATAATATAACATTATCTTAACATAATAACGTAATATAACGTTAACATAACATAACATACTATAACATACTATAACATTAACTTAACTTAACATAGCATTGAAGCAGTGATTATAAGGTGGAGGACAAATGGGAGTGTGTGGGAGAAGTCGAGGAGAAAGTGAAAAGGGTTAACTAAAATAGAATCACCGAGTCCACGGGGAAAAGTGATAAGTAGTAAGGAGAATAGAAAAATAGAGTCCACGGGGAAAAGTGATAAGTAGTAAGGAGAATAGAAAAATAGAGTCCACGGGGAAAAGTGATAAGTAGTAAGAAGAATAGAAAAATAGAGTCCACGGGGAAAAGTGATAAGTAGTAAGGAGAATAGAAAAATAGAGTCCACGGGGAAAAGTGATAAGTAGTAAGGAGAATAGAAAAATAGAGTCCACGGGGAAAGTGATAAGTAGTAAGAAGAATAGAAAAATAGAGTCCACGGGGAAAAGTGATAAGTAGTAAGAAGAATAGAAAAATAGAGTCCACGGGGAAAAGTGATAAGTAGTAAGGAGAATAGAAAAATAGAGTCCACGGGGAAAAGTGATAAGTAGTAAGGAGAATAGAAAAATAGAGTCCACGGGGAAAAGTGATAAGTAGTAAGGAGAATAGAAACATTGAGTCCACGGGGAAAGTGATAAGTAGTAAGAAGAATAGAAACATTGAGTCCACGGGGAAAAGTGATAAGTAGTAAGAAGAATAGAAAAATAGAGTCCACGGGAAAAGTGATAAGTAGTAAGGAGAATAGAAACATTGAGTCCACGGGGAAAGTGATAAGTAGTAAGGAGAATAGAAACATTGAGTCCACGGGGAAAGTGATAAGTAGTAAGGAGAATAGAAACATTGAGTCCACGGGGAAAGTGATAAGTAGTAAGGAGAATAGAATCACCGAGTCCACGGGGAAAGTGATAAGTAGTAAGGAGAATAGAATCACCGAGTCCACGGGGAAAGTGATAAGTAGTAAGAAGAATAGAAACATTGAGTCCACGGGGAAAGTGATAAGTAGTAAGGAGAATAGAATCACCGAGCCCACGGGGAAAGTGATAAGTAGTAAGGAGAATAGAAACATTGAGTCCACGGGGAAAGTGATAAGTAGTAAGGAGAATAGAATCACCGAGTCCACGGGGAAAGTGATAAGTAGTAAGAAGAATAGAATCACCGAGTCCACGGGGAAAGTTATAAGTAGTAAGGAGAATAGAAACATTGAGTCCACGGGGAAAGTTATAAGTAGTAAGGAGAATAGAAACATTGAGTCCACGGGGAAAGTTATAAGTAGTAAGGAGAATAGAAACCTTGAGTCCACGGGGAAAGTTATAAGTAGTAAGGAGAATAGAAATATTGAGTCCACGGGGAAAGTTATAAGTAGTAAGGAGAATAGAAACATTGAGTCCACGGTGAAAGTTATAAGTAGTAAGGAGAATAGAAACATTGAGTCCACGGAGAAAATAAGACGCAATTAGGAGTGAGGTAGAAATGTAAGACAGAATATGATTTGTTGGAAAAAGGGGGGGGGGGTGTGAGGAAAAACGATATGTGAGAAAGTCAGTCGAGATAGAACGAGGGCTCAGTGCGGGCAGTTGTTTTTCAACTGATACCATGAGCATGGTTCATGGTAAACAATAGGATAATAGAGTCAGTTTCGTTGTGTATGGCCGTTGCGTGAGGCGGACATTGCATCTGGAACAGAGCTTTGTAGAGTTATGTGTTTGTGTAAATTCAATCCGGAGACTGATTCTGTAATGTAGTTGTGCAAGTTAGACGCAACGAACAATTTAAGTGACAGTGAGCGAGACAGTCTCACAGCGTTCATACTCAATAAGAAGTAGGTTATTGTAATGTAGTTGTGCAAGTTAGACGCAACGAACTATTTAAGTGACAGTGAGAGAGACAGTCTCACAGCGTTCATGCTCCATAAGGAGTATGATTCTGTAATGTAGTTGTGCAAGTTAGACGCAAAGAACAATTTAGGTGACAGGGGGCGAGACAGCTTTTGCCGAGGCATGCTCAACAACGAGTGTGCTCTATCAAGGAGTTATGAAACTTAGAAACGACGAACGGTATATGTGAGATTGAGCGAGTCAGATATCGCCAACTTATGTGCTCAGCATTGAGGTACTATTATGAGCTAGGGGTGGAAGGCAGAAGCAACGAATTATTCAGGTGAAGGTAGGCGAGACAGCCATCGCCGGATTCATGCTCGATATCGTGGGTGCTGTTACAGGCATGAACAGACAACAGTGGGAGATTCATCGGCGCATACCAGTGGCCGATAGCTAATGGGAAGATTCCGCGCAGTGTCATCAATAGAGTCCGACTGAGCGGAGTCGGTCCAACATGAGGTCACCAAAATGCATGGTGGCTCTGAAGGGAGTATTGCAGTTCTGTACTACTGCGGCCCTTAGATAACAGCCCAGACAAGTTGGGGTACGCCTCGTAATTAACATGTAACGTGAGAAAGACCGCTAACAAGCATACTGTTGTTGTAATTGTGTAACTTGTTGTGAGAGGTTGATCTTCCAGAATTAGACCTCAAGTGTGTATTTTACATGGTGTTCCTGGACTACTTCTTAGAAAGCAATCTGTATTTGTCTGTGCCTAGCGAAGAACGGAAACTGGGAGGGGCCGTCAAGCACAGGCCCATAGACGCAGAGGTGGTCGCCACAACAGCGCGAAGTACAAGAATATACGATCACGACAGACGGACAAGTGGGTGTCCGGGCCATGTATGAGTTCAGCATCAGGCAAGCAGAAAGCAGATAAGCGACTACAGAATCCCGAGTCAAATCCAGCACACTCGGTCCAAGTCTGATACGGGGTCATGACGAGCTGTCTGGTGCAAGACACCACCGGGCAATCTACGTGCCTGCAACGCAACACCAGGCGTTGAGGTCACACGCCAAGTCGTTCCAACAAGTGTGTTCAAGTCAATCATAAGTTCTATTTAAGGTCAGCTTGGTCAGAAGTGTTGTGTTATATTTAAGAGGTGTCTGCTATAGTATAATATAACGTTAAACTTAACATAACATAATGTAACATTAACATAACATAACATAACATAATATAACATTAACTTAACATTACAGAATATAACATAAACTTAAGATAACATAACATAATATAGCATAATATAGAATTACCTTAACATAACACAATTAGAACACTAAGAGCACATTGATATCGAGCAAAACCACCGTGAGATTGAGCAAAAAAAAACCGTGAGATTGAGCAAAAACACGGTGTGATTGAGCAAAAACACCGTGAGATTGAGCAAAAACACCGTGAGATTGAGCAAAAACACAGTGAGATTGAGGAAAAACACTGTGAGATTGAGGAAAAACACCGTGAGATTGAGCAAAAGCACCGTGAGATTGAGGAAAAACGTTATGACGTCAGGTGATCATATAACTTCGGTGCACACAAACAACAAAAAGCTCGCTACTTTCATAAAAAAAACCATAAATATTATTCTTGGAGCACACCCTTGTTGGCTCGAAAGTTAAAGACAAGCCACATGCGAGAATTAATTCAAAATGTTACGTTCTTTGAGTCACAACAAAGAGAATAGTTGACTTCAGTACTAAATGATAAAATAGCGTCAGTGGGATTTGCTGGTTGTGGCGTGAGACAGCGGCACCAAGTACATGTATCCAAGCATGAGCTACCGCGGCTGCTGTGTTCCTCATACTTTTGTTTTGGCTCTGCCATGCTCCGATGGTGTAGAATGTACACCGCCTAAATTATTCACCAATGACGTGTAAAAATAATAATCACACGACAGAAGGAAGGATTACATAGATTGCTTGCATCCTAGAGTAATCTTCTCCGAGAAGCTTGTTCAGGAATGAAAAGCTATATTTGAAGATACGTACACCGCGACATGCCAGCAATGATTGACGTGGAGCCTGGGTGCGATGACTGGTCAGAATACCAGATATAAACACGAGATTTAGAGCTGCCACGTAGATCACAATCTGTCTAGTCGTGATATGCACTGCTTACACTCAATTATTTCCCCTTCCCGTGCACCGCACTTGTACTAAGATATATAACCGTGCTGATTCGTGCACTGGACATATTTGGAATCACTGGCTGGGGAAGGACATCATAGCCGCAACACGGTCCACACATATCGGTTGGCATAGATTATGTATCATCTTACCTCATCAAATCTATTATTCTTTTTCTTTTGCCTTCGTCTGCAAAAATACCACTTTATCGTCCATAATTAAGAAGACGTTAAAAAGGCGCAGATGTGTTGTGTTGTGCTTTACTGCAAACTGCGATCTTTCGACCCGAGTGTTTTCAGCATGGCATTGTTTAGCATGGACTGGCTTACCTCTTTGATTCCTACTTCATTGGTCACACAGCTCAGGTTTGCTTCTCTGATCCTGATGAAATCAGTCAGATATGGATTGCTGACCACTTACAAACTTGGTGATATTTGGTTATCTTGTCCCCAGTCAACCTCTTCTTCCTCTTCGTCTCTTTCTCTTCTACCAATTCGCGTGTGGAATGAGATAACAGAAAGAACTAAACAGAATGTTCTACTTCTCGCCCTTTGGTAGCTTCAAACAATGTCACTTGACATTGTAGCGGTTCTGTAATGTTGTCACTTGCCATTGTAGCGGTTCTGTAATGTTGTCACTTGACATTGTAGCGGTTCTGTAATGTTGTCACTTGACATTGGAGCGGTTCTGTAACGTTGTCACTTGACATTGTAGCGGTTCTGTAATGTTGTCACTTGACATTGGAGCGGTTCTGTAACGTTGTCACTTGACATTGTAGCGGTTCTGTAATGTTGCCACTTGACATTGTAGCGGTTCTGTAATGTTGCCACTTGACATTGTAGCGGTTCTGTAATGTTGTCACTTGACATTGGAGCGGTTCTGTAATGTTGCCACTTGACATTGTAGCGGTTCTGTAATGTTGTCACTTGACATTGTAGCGGTTCTGTAATGTTGTCACTTGCCATTGTAGCGGTTCTGTAATGTTGTCACTTGACATTGTAGCGGTTCTGTAACGTTGTCACTTGCCATTGTAGCGGTTCTGTAATGTTGTCACTTGCCATTGTAGCGGTTCTGTAATGTTGTCACTTGCCATTGTAGCGGTTCTGTAATGTTGTCACTTGACATTGTAGCGGTTCTGTAATGTTGTCACTTGACATTGGAGCGGTTCTGTAACGTTGTCACTTGACATTGTAGCGGTTCTGTAATGTTGTCACTTGACATTGTAGCGGTTCTGTAACGTTGTCACTTGACATTGTAGCGGTTCTGTAACGTTGTCACTTGACATTGTAGCGGTTCTGTAACGTTGTCACTTGACATTGTAGCGGTTCTGTAACGTTGTCACTTGACATTGTAGCGGTTCTGTAACGTTGTCACTTGACATTGTAGCGGTTCTGTAACGTTGTCACTTGACATTGTAGCGGTTCTGTAACGTTGTCACTTGACATTGTAGCGGTTCTGTAACGTTGTCACTTCATCTTATTCTGGAGAATTAAGAGCTTACTCTGGTTTTCTTCTTCTCTCTTCAAAATAAGCTCTGTATGGTAAGAAATCATACGACATTCTACCTATATGGACAAACCATTTTATTTGTTGTTTCTGTATGTAGCTTATGATCTGATCAATGGCTACTCTTTCTCTTATATCTGTATTTCTGATTCTGTCACTTCTGGTCATCCCACCAACTTGCCTCATCTCTGTGGTGCCCAGTCAAAGGCATAATTATGTGGGCACCACCACATCAAGGAGCAAGCAGCGAAAGAGGAGCTTTGACGTAATATGTCCAATCTGCACTTTATAATAATTAAATCGTTATCATCTTGACGATCGCATCATCATGAATCCATGATAAATTTTGTCTACCTAAAATGCTTTCTGGATCCATCAAATCTCTTCAAATGGGTACCAGAGATATTTCTGTGGAAAAGGAAAGGAAGCGGGAACTTGCCATCCCACATCATGAAGCTGAGGTTTAATACAATGACATCACCAATACTTTAATACAATGACATCACCAATACTTTAATACAATGACGTCACCATTACTTTAATACAATAAAGTCAACATTAATTTAATACAATGACGTCACCAATACATTTATAAACAATGACGTCATCAACACTTTAATACAATGACGTCACCAATATTTTAATACAATAAAGTCACCATTACTTTAATACAATAAAGTCACCATTACTTTAATACAATAAAGTCATCATTACTTTAATACAATAAAGTCATCATTACTTTAATACAATAAAGTCACCATTACTTTAATACAATAAAGTCACCATTACTTTAATACAATAAAGTCATCATTACTTTAATACAATAAAGTCACCATTACTTTAATACAATAAAGTCATCATTACTTTAATACAATAAAGTCACCATTACTTTAATACAATAAAGTCATCATTACTTTAATACAATAAAGTCACCATTACTTTAATACAATAAAGTCATCATTACTTTAATACAATAAAGTCACCATTACTTTAATACAATAAAGTCACCATTACTTTAATACAATAAAGTCACCATTACTTTAATACAATAAAGTCACCATTACTTTAATACAATAAAGTCATCATTACTTTAATACAATAAAGTTACCATTACTTTAATACAATAAAGTCACCATTACTTTAATACAATAAAGTCACCATTACTTTAATACAATAAAGTCACCATTACTTTAATACAATAAAGTCACCATTACTTTAATACAATAAAGTCACCAATAATTACAATAAAGTCACTATTACTTTAATACAATAAAGTCATCATTACTTTAATACAATAAAGTCACCATTACTTTAATACAATAAAGTCACCATTACTTTAATACAATAAAGTCACCATTACTTTAATACAATAAAGTCACCATTACTGTAATACAATAAAGTCACCATTACTTTAATACAATAAAGTCATCATTACTTTAATACAATAAAGTCACCATTACTTTAATACAATAAAGTTACCATTACTTTAATACAATAAAGTCATCATTACTTTAATACAATAAAGTTACCATTACTTTAATACAATAAAGTTACCATTACTTTAATACAATAAAGTCACCATTACTTTAATACAATAAAGTCACCATTACTTTAATACAATAAAGTCACCATTACTTTAATACAATAAAGTCACCATTACTTTAATACAATAAAGTCACCATTACTTTAATACAATAAAGTTACCATTACTTTAATACAATAAAGTCATCATTACTTTAATACAATAAAGTCACCATTACTTTAATACAATAAAGTCACCAATACTTTATTACAATAAAGTCACCATTACTTTAATACAATAAAGTCACCATTACTTTAATACAATAAAGTCATCATTACTTTAATACAATAAAGTCACCATTACTTTAATACAATAAAATCACCATTACTTTAATACAATAAAGTCACCATTACTTTAATACAATAAAGTCACCATTACTTTAATACAATAAAGTCACCAATACTTTATTACAATAAAGTCACCATTACTTTAATACAATAAAGTCACCAATACTTTAATACAATAAAGTCACCATTACTTTAATACAATAAAGTCATCATTACTTTAATACAATAAAGTCACCATTACTTTAATACAATAAAGTCACCATTACTTTAATACAATAAAGTCACCATTATTTTAATACAATAAAGTCACCAATAATTTAATACAATAAAGTCACCATTACTTTAATACAATAGTCACCATTACTTTAATACAATAAAGTCACCATTACTTTAATACAATAAAGTCATCATTACTTTAATACAATAAAGTCATAATTACTTTAATACAATAAAGTCACCATTACTTTAATACAATAAAGTCACCATTATTTTAATACAATAAAGTCACCATTACTTTAATACAATAAAGTCATCATTACTTTAATACAATAAAGTCACCATTACTTTAATACAATAAAGTCACCATTACTTTAATACAATAAAGTCACCATTACTTTAATACAATAAAGTCACCATTACTTTAATACAATAAAGTCACCATTGCTTTAATACAATAAAGTCACCATTACTTTAATACAATAGTCACCATTACTTTAATACAATAAAGTCACCAATACCTTAATACAAAACGGCATTTTCCTTTGGATGTTACTTTACCTTATGTCATGTTATGTTCAGAGTCACCTTTGCTGCTAGCAGGAAACATCCATTGGTGCCCCGATCTTCTTCAAATAGTCATCAGCGACTGACTCTCCCAGTTCGATGTTTTAAGAATAAAATTAAGAAAGCGTTGCTCTTGTATCTGTAAAATATTGTATTTTGTAATATATTCTGTCAATACAAATCTTTCCTACTTGATTCTTTGATTCTCCCAGCGCCTTTAGACATCTGATTGACATCGTTGTGTTTTTCCCCATCCAAAATCTGTCATTACAGTTTAGTATTTCAAGAACGTGATGATGATGATGATGATTTCAAGAGCGACGTGTGTTAGATTATTTCAAGCTGGTTTATGTGACTTGTTTTTTTCCTCTTTGCCTGCTCTGACAAGTGCTCTCTATGGTCGCACAATCTTTGCCTGTTTCCTCATGAGATCATCACATATAATAATCTGTTACGGAATTCTATTAAGGATCTGTTTGCTGGTAATATGGTTAACTATGAGACGCTCACGAGCGTACACGAGCATGTCATTTCAAGTACACGAATTGTTTTAATTATCTTGTTGCTGTCCTTATACCTTAAGCGCATAAGACGAATGAGGAAATATGACATCGCGTATATATAATCCCAGAACTGATCACCATGCTTTGTAATTCATGTTAGCTTGATCAGTGTGATATTTATGGCCCTACCCATGTAAGGTTCAATGAACGCTCTAAGTGAGGGCTGTACATTTTCAACTCTGTTTGGGTAGCCAGACTGAGATATATTCCAAGCATTTGTATGTCAATGACGACTGTTACGAAAGTTTAGTACAATACTTTCCGCATAATCTGAAGGGCAGCGCAATACCCAGCGGTTAGTGACCGGGAGTACTAAGGACAAGAAGTTGTGTTCGATCCTGATTGAGCGCTTCCAGGTTCATCCAGCATTAAATAGATACCAGATTTTATTTTCCTGGGCAAAAAAGCACAGCTGACATAAAACAGACAACACAATCTGAAACATAATATGATGAAGGTCTATACAAAAATATAGACACTAACACTCTATTCCCTATACGCCAAGTGCCGTGACGGAACTGTTTATTTGTTAATAATCTAAAAGCTATCGTTGAACTTCAATAAACTGAGATAGTAAGTATCAAGCTGTCGTGGTATCAACGACATAGAAATGTCTCAAAAGAAGCCACCCACACCAACAGTTATCTCCCATAAGCTGATCTTCAGGACGTAACACAGTCAGGACGAGCTCTGTGATGTGAAAATGGCGATCAAGAACTTTCTAAACGTGTTTCCATCTATTTTGTTTCAAAGACAACAATTATTTTAAACATTAATCTTCTGGACTCCTTCATGTTTCACCTTTAATACTGAGAATTTTCCGGCGCAGGCCGTAATCAATCAAATATTGGCTTTGCTGTTTATTTCTCATCATACAAGTATAACATGAACCTAAACTTTCGGTGCATTCGATTTGGGAACATTACAAACGGTGGAAACAAAATGTGAAGAGGTGCGCACTGCTAGATCAAAACAAGGCAAACACGTGGTATTTGGCCTATGGTCGGGGAGACTGCTTGCGACGGCATCCTGATAAGACGTTTGAAACAGCAACTTCCTTGCCAGCAGGTGATGGAAAGTAGTGTAGTCTGTTCAGAGAACGAAAGAATCTGAGGTTGGTTTGTATTTAGTTTCAGTTTGAGCGGGAGGGCACGCATGTATTCGACAGATTTGTTATACGCCATCAGAAGCACTGACTTATACATTTCTCTTTTCTTTTTTTGTTTGTTGTACGTCTCTTATCTATCTCGGCCCGTCTGTCTGCCTGTAAATATTTTCTGTATTTTGTTTGTTGTACGTCTCTTATCTATCTCGGCCCGTCTGTCTGCCTGTAAATATTTTCTGTATTTTGTTTGTTTTTAACGTCTCCAGTTTTCCTCTGACAATGTATAACATGTTTTTTCTGCATGGAATTATGGGACAGATCTATCGGTGATAGGTCATTGTTTTCACTGTTGCAGCGGCGAATGCCTTTTTTCCGACAGCGTCTTTCTAGTCTAGTTCGCTCACTGCCTTGTGAGAAGACTTGGGAGAGTTCGAAGGCTACGGGAATAAACCCAAGTAGAAAATCCGGAGGGAGGAACCCTATGGCAGTTGGTAGTGTATTATCAATCTTCTGGCATCCCCTGCAGCTGAACGTTGGTTCCGAACGTAAGGAAATCGTCCCTCCTTCGGAACGCGTCATAGAGGAGCCGAGGAGGGGGGGGGGGAGTAGTTCGTTTTGGGCAGAGCACTATCTCCATATTTTTGGCCCAGACATAGCAAGCAAGCTGACATGTCAGTTCCATCCTCGTTAGGACACACCAAAAGGAAAACACCATCTCTCATACTCGGTGCATGGAACGTTAGGACACAGCAGAAGGAAAACACCATCTCTCATACTCGGTACATGGAACGTTAGGACACACCAGAAGGAAAACACCATCTCTCATACTCGGTACATGGAACGTTAGGACACACCAAAAGGAAAACACCATCTCTCATACTCGGTACATGGAACGTTAGGACACACCAAAAGGAAAACACCATCTCTCATACTCGGTACATGGAACGTTAGGACACACCAGAAGGAAAACACCATCTCTCATACTCGGTGCATGGAACGTTAGGACACACCAAAAGGAAAACACCATCTCTCATACTCGGTACATGGAACGTTAGGACACAGCAAAAGGAAAACACCATCTCTCATACTCGGTGCATGGAACGTTAGGACACAGCAGAAGGAAAACACCATCTCTCATACTCGGTACATGGAACGTTAGGACACAGCAGAAGGAAAACACCATCTCTCATACTCGGTACATGGAACGTTAGGACACACCAGAAGGAAAACACCATCTCTCATACTCGGTACATGGAACGTTAGGACACACCAGAAGGAAAACACCATCTCTCATACTTGGTACATGGAACGTTAGGACACAGCAGAAGGAAAACACCATCTCTCATACTAGGTACATGGAACGTTAGGACACAGCAGAAGGAAAACACCATCTCTCATACTCGGTACATGGAACGTTAGGACACAGCAGAAGGAAAACACCATCTCTCATACTCGGTACATGGAACGTTAGGACACAGCAGAAGGAAAACACCATCTCTCATACTCGGTACATGGAACGTTAGGACACAGCAGAAGGAAAACACCATCTCTCATACTCGGTACATGGAACGTTAGGACACAGCAGAAGGAAAACACCATCTCTCATACTTGGTACATGGAACGTTAGGACACAGCAGAAGGAAAACACCATCTCTCATACTTGGTACATGGAACGTTAGGACACAGCAGAAGGAAAACACCATCTCTCATACTTGGTACATGGAACGTTAGGAATATGTGTCCTGGATTAAATAACACCAACCTAACAATGTAGCTTCCACATTTGGTAAACTTAAAGACAGAGCATGGGCCAACACCAAATTAACGCTCAGAATTGAGATTCAAATTTACCAAAAGTTGTGTGCTTAGTACACTTCTATACGGATCGAAAACTTGGACTACCTATGCAGGGCAGGAAAAACAAGGTTAAACAGATTTCTTCATGTGCGCTGCCTTAAAAAAAATTATGAACATCAAATGGCAGGACAAAGAAACACAACTCTAATTTACAAGGAACCAAAATGTTGTCTATCATGGCAACACTTAGAAGTCGTAGACTATGGTGGCTGAGTCATATAAGAAGAACGGGCAAACATTCGTATTTCCAAGCAAATATTTTATGGCGAACTTAAAGACAGAAAGAGACCAAAGGAGACCAGTCCTGAGATATAGGGATGTTTGCAGGACTCCCTTAAGGGAATTCTCTATCTGTGAAAGAAAATGGGTAAATATGTCTGCAGATCGTAGCTCATGGAGAACAAAAATAAAAAAGGCACAGCAACTTTCAAGGCAGTGTTGATATTAAATTCGGAAGACATACGACGCAGGAGAAAGGAGTCGAGGCTAGGCACCACAAATACAACTTGTTTTTTCTGCAGAGGGATCCGTCTGTCCAATATTGGCTGTTTCAGCCACGAGAAAAGCTGTCCAGCAAAGCAGCATCCAGCAAAAGACACTTATATTTTATCAAACTACTGACTTCTTACATCTCTTATTACCAACCGTTTGACAAGACGCTAAAGGCCACAAACACACACACACATACACACACACACACACACACACGCGCGCGCACACACAAACACAGACACAAAAACACATACACATTATTTATTATATAATTATAATTATTATATTATATTATATTATATTATATTATATTATATTATATTATATTATATTATATTATATTATATTATATTATATTATATTATATTATATTATATTATATTATATTATATTATATTATATTATATTATATTATATTATATATATATATTATATTATATTATATTATATTATATTATATTATATTATATTATATTATATATATTATTATATTATTATATTATTATTACTATCATCTTCATCAAGTACCGGGCCTGCTAGCGTAGGTGTCATGTCTCTCCACAGCTTTCGATCTCGACAGTTATTTATCATTTCTGTTGTTAGCCTTCTGCCAAGCCATTCTCTTAAGCTGTCTGTTATTTTTTTCTCTTTGCCTCCCTCTATCTCTTCTTCCCTCAATTTTTCCAGTTGTTACAATATATTCCAGTTGTTCACTTCTCATTCATAATCAGCATCACGTGCCATACCGGTTGGCGTAGGCGATCATGTCCCTCCACAATCTTCTATCTACAGTGCATCGTATCAGTTCTGTTGTTGACTGTTTTCCATGCCATGACACCAAGCTATCCAGTATTTTCACTCTTTGTCGTCCGCGATCTCTCTTTCCTTTTATTTTGCCAGTTGTAACCAGGTATTCCAACTTTCCTGTTCTCATTATGTGCCCGAAAAATGTTGATTGCTTCTTTCTGATGTTTTTTAAGAGCTCCCTTTTTGTGTTGGCCTCTTTGAGAACTTCCTCAGTGGTCTTTTTAGCTGTCCAGGGAACTTTCAACATTCTTCTGAGAAATCCCATCTCTGTGGCCTCTAACCGTCTTTTCATTTGTTTGTCTACTGTACATGATTGCTTCCATAGGTCAGAATTGGTTCTATATAGCACCGATGAACTCTCTTTCACATGTTTATTGACATAGATTTGTTGCATAATATATTTTTCATTTTCGGAAATGCTATTTTGGCCTGAGCTATTCAGTCTTTTATTTCTGTGGTGTATCTCCCATATGATGTTATTTTTGTGCCCAAGTTTTTGAAACGTTGCACTTGTTTCAGATTTGTCTCGTTTATTTTTATGCTGCATGATGGTGATGATTGTTTCTTCGATATAACCATTACTTCTGTTTTCTTACTATTCAGACTGAGACCTTTCTTGTTGCTTTCTTTTACTATTATGTCTATCATTTCTTGTAGTTCGTTCTCTTTCTCTGCTATTAAGACTGTGTCATCCGCATATCACAAATTATTTATGTTGTGACCGTTGACTTCAATTCCTTTTGTCTACTATTGATCTCATAATATATTCGCTGTAAAGTGAAAACAAATCTGGTGACAAAACACAGCCTTGTCTGACTCCTTGTTTTATATATTGGAATTGTCCTGTTTGGTTGTTAATTCGTATAGCCGCTGTTTGTTGCCAGTACATGTTTTTTATGATTCGCAGATCCTTGCCATCAATGTATAATTTCTCCAGCATATTGATTATTTCCACATGCTTTACTTTGTCAAATGCTTTCGTGTAGTCTATAAAGCACATATATATATCTTTCTTTACCTCTATAGATCTTTCTATCAATGTTCTTAAGATGTATATTGCATTATTGGTGCCCTTTCCTTCCACAAATCCACATTGTTCCTCACTTATTTCTGGTTTTATTTTGTTCCTTACACGTCTCATGATTATTCTTAGTAATATTTTAGTCATATGGCTCATGAGACTAATAGTGCGATGGTCTTCACAATCAGTGGCGCCTGACTTCTTCGGTATGACTACAAAGATAGATTTTAATAGATCTTCGGGTATGTGTCTCTTCTCATTACATAGCCAACAAAATGATAATTGTTTCTTCCTAATATTGGAAATTAGCTCTCTTTTTGCTTTGACCTCTCTCAGAACATCTTCATTACTTTTCTTAGCTGTCCATGGTATTCTCAACATTCTTCTGTAAAACCACATTTCTACAGACTCCAGTGATTTTCTTATATGTTGTCCTATTGTCCATGATTCGCATCCATATGTTAAGACTGGCTCTACGTAACATTTAAGAACTCTTGTGGCAATTCATGATTGTACAAAGAAGTTACGACGGTGGTTTTATGTTGCCTTCCGTCGGTTTGTTTACGGTTGGCTCCGCTAACCTTTGACCAAAAAGTCTTACCCACAAGGCAGTGGGGTTGTTTTACTTCGAGGTACACTCCCTTAGCCTTTTACTCTCCCGAGCTTACCTACAAGGCAGCAGGGCAGCCACAGGTTGTACTGTTTACTGCATACAGTAGCAGGTAAAATTACCCGACCTGACCATATTATTACTATATATCATAGATATTACTTATGATTATCTATTAATATTGGGACATCCCGCATCACAGCAACTCTGATAAAAACTTTATGCGTTTAGGCTACTTCAACGATAGTGATGTTTGTGTAAACATATGGCTTCAGTGATTTGCTAGTTGTTCACAAACCTGGCAGTATGTGCCATATCTGCTAGCGTATAGCATGTACTTCCACAACATTCTATCTCTACATTTGTTTCTCATTTCTGCTGTTTTTGACTTTCTACCAAACTATCCTCTTAAATTGATATGCTGTCTCTCCACTTTCTTTTATCTCGTGTTCCATATATTTGTCATGTTGTCCCAGTAGCCTATATTCCAGTTAATCCATTCTTAGGCGGACACAAGGTGATGATTGTTTCCACCTGATGTTGGTAATTAGCATTCTTGGGGACTTTGTGGATATCCTTATTTTCTCTTCTTTTTTCTTGTTGTTGTTGTTGTCTATGGTATTCTCATAAACTTGTCTAAAAACTACTTTACCATAGCCTACAAAGATTCACTTATTTATTGTTTATTTACAGCTGCCACTTCAATATTTCAAGATTGTTATGCACAATAGCTCCTATTGTTATCTTCATAACATATAACACATACCATAACAAATAACTTCATTTTGTTACATCAAAACTTTGTTCACTGTAGACTTTTCGTTCACTTTGTAGACTTTTCGTTCACTTTGTAGACTTCGCCTAAGCCGTTCGACACTTCACCTCCTTTGTGAATCTGCTATCTGGAGTTAGCTTTGTTCCAAGGTCTTCACTTCTTCTCATATTCACCCATATACTTGAACTGCGCCTATTTGAACACATAATTGTCGTTCATAGCAACCAATATAGGTGTCATTTAAATCGACAAAAATACGCATTTGTGCGACACAAAGAAAATATCTAGTTACAACATTTTTTTTTAAAGCAGTTCACAGTATTCCCAACACACAATATAGCGTCTACATCAGATCAAATGTAAGAGAAGCCATGATGCACAAGTAATTGGTGCACCAGCCTGCCGACAAATTGGTCAGGGTTCACTTCTCAATTGTTACGGTTATTTTCCAACTGAGCTCGTTCATGATCCACGCCGAGAGAGCTGTCGGATATCATGTTTCTCCATAACTCTCCATGATGTGCGCTCTTTCCACCGCTGATCCGTTCCCGTACAACGGCTGTCAAACCAGCCAGCAACTTTTCCCTTTGTCTACCTTTATCTCTTCAGCCGTCTATTTTTCCTATTGTTTCAAAGTATTCCAATTTGCCGCTTTTCCACACAGGTCCCACAAATCTGGACTATCTTTTCCTATATGTTGTTGTATAACCCAACCAGGCAAAAATACGTGCACTCTTGTGATGGGCGCAGTATCTATAAACTACGTAAATTAATAAATTAATGCGGGAAAGTATGAGGTTGCACATTTCCCACACACCACCAGGTGTCACGTGTACACGTTATATTATTTTACACACGTGACGCGTGTCACGCGTTACGAAATAGCATTTCAGAAAATGAAAAATATCTTATGCAACAAAACTATGTCAATAGAAATGAGAAAGAGAGTTCATCGATGCTATTTTGAACCAATTCTGACCTATGGAAGCGAATCATGGACAATAGACAAACAAAAGAAAAGACCATTAGAGGCCACAGAGATGGGATTTCTCAGAAGAATGTTGAAAGTTCCCTGGACAGCTAAAAAGACCAATGAGAAAGTTCTCAAAGAGGCCAATACAGAAAGGGAGCTCTTAAAAAACATCAGAAAGAAGCAATCAACATTTTTTGGGCACATCATGAGAAGAGGAAAGTTGGAATACTTGGTTACAACTGGCAAAATAAAAGGAAAGAGAGATCGTGGACGACAAAGAGAGAAAATACTGGATAACTTGGTGTTATGGCATGGAAAACAGTTAACAATAGAACTGATACGATGCACTGTGGATAGAAGATTGTGGAGGGACATGATCGCCAACGCCAACCGGTACGGTACATAATGATGATGATGACGCGTGTCAGTTAGTACATTACGCATTAAAATGCGTTACTTATTACTTTATGCATGCAATATGTGTTGTTTATTACTTTATGCATGCAATATGTGTTGTTTATTTCTTTATGCATGCAATACCGTACTACTAGCAGAAAATCCTAAAGACCTACAACAATTACTTAATGAAATAAACACGACAAGCAAAATAATATGGACAGGATATGAATACCAAAAAGACTAAAACTATTATCATAAACAAAGAAAATACTCAAAACCCACAGGTGAATATCAAAATTGAAGGAATAGACCTGGAGACAGTTCAGAACTATAACTACCTTGGACATACTATAACCAGTGATGGAAAATGTACAACTGAAATAAACAAAAGAATAGGAATGGCAAAAAGTAATTTTAATGTCATGAAGGACATACTAACATCAAAACAAATAACACCAGAGCTAAAACTAAGAATAGCAAAATGTTACATCTTCTCAATATTTCTATATGGTGCCGAAACATGGACATTAGACAAGAAAACAGAACAGAGAATTGAAGCCTTTGAAATGTGGATATATAGAAGAATAGGTAGAATTGGATGGAAGGAAAAGAAAACAAACGATGAAGTCTTAAAACGACTAAAAATTAAAAGAGAACTTCTGAACACAATTAGAACAAGACAAATGCGATTCTTGGGCCATGTTAAAAGACACAACAGCCTACTGAAAGTGATCCTGGAGGGGAAAATACAAGGTAAAAGAGGCAGAGGCAGACCAAGATTAACATGGACGAGTAACATCAAAAGATGGACAAATCAACCGATGACAACCTGCACCATCAAAGCAAGAGATAGAGCAGAATGGCGCTCCATGGTAGCCAACCTTCGCTGCTGAGACGGCAATCAATGATGATGATGATGATGCAATATGTGTTATTTATTACTTTATGCATGCAATATGTGTTATTTATTACTTTAGGCATTCAATATGTGTTATTTATTACTTTATGCATGCAATATGTGTTAATTATTAATTTATGCAAGCAATATGTGTTATTTATTACTTTATGCATGCAATATGTCTTATTTAGGCTAGGTCGTGTGCTGTCACCAGATTTGTTTAATATGTATAGAGAGATTATTTTAAGATCCATAATGGGCATGTCTGGAATAACAACCGGAGGTCATAACATAAATAATCTAAGGTATGCTGATGATACAGTCATAATCGCTAATAGTGAAAATGAGTTACAAGTAATGTTAGACATTATAGTGAAGAAAAGCAAAAATAAAGGACTCAGACTTAATAACAAAAAGACAGAAGTAATGGTAACAACAAAGAAAAAGACATCACCTCAGTGCAAAATAAAGACAAGTGGAACAATATTAAAGCAGGTAAATAAATTTAAATATTTGGCAACTTTGTTAACCTCAGACGGAATATGTACAAAAGAGGTGAGATGCAGAATGGCTCAGGCAAAAGCAGCTTTCCAAAAAATGAGGAAGATACTATGCAATCCATTTTTGACAATAGAAACAAGAAAAGAGTTCTTAAATGTTACGTAAAGCCAGTCTTAACATAAGGATGCGAATCATGGACAATAGGACAACAGACAATGAAATCACTGGAGTCTGTAGAAATGTGGTCTTACAGAAGAATATTGAGAGTACCATGGACAGCTAAGAAGAGTAATGGAGATGTTCTGAGAGAGGTCAAAGCAAAAAGAGAGCTAATTTCCAATATTAGGAAGAAACAATCATCATTTTTTAGCCATGTAATGAGAAGAGAACAGCTGAAATATATTGTAACAACTGAGAAAATTGAGGAACGAAGAAACAGAGGGAAGCAAAGAGAGAAAATACCAGACAGCTTAAGAGAATGGCTTGGCAGAACGTCAACAACAGAAATGATAAATAACTGTCCAGATCAAAAATTGCGGAGAGACATGATCACCTACGCCAGCATGTCCGGTACTTGATGATGATAATTATTAGCATTATGAAGAAAAGTTGTATTTTCTGCATGCTAAACAGTTCATATTTTTTTACCTTGGTATATCACAGTCAGCAGTATCACACACATATATTCTACTTCATATTACTCAGCATTATTAATATTGTATTAGTGCAAATTTTCAATGTTCTACCTGAAATAGTTTTTGTTTGACACTGACATTTCTATGACTGGTGTTTCGCTTCAACATGTTTGTATATGTTACTAAAAATTAAATAACAAAAGTAAACATATTCATACATTATAATCAGTGTCATCCATAAATATAATGGTCGAGCTGTGTAAATCCAAAATGTCAAGAAGGTGCTGTGAAAATTACATAGAGTAATGTTAAGAACACTCATTATAAAGTTTCATTCTCAAATTAGAGACTGCCCTTAACATGCCTGGTAGGGTACAGCGCCACCTTTACTCAATGTTTCTATTTTCGATTTGATTGTTAACTTTCTGTCAACCCTGGTGTAGACCAGAGAAATGGATCATGCATGTAGTATTGAATGGACATGACATTGCTGCCAGGCACTGGCGATCATGCTCCGCCACCTGTGCGGTGACTTTCTGTTTCCAGTTGGAGTACCGCCGTCTGTAAGAGTCGACAAGACATTCACCCATTAGCTTTCATATTTCTCTCTCTCTGATTCTTTTCTCTAGCGAAAATGAAATGCCTAACCTGTCCTCTCTCATAACGTGCCAAGAACCGTAACTGTCTTCTGAAATGATTTCCATGGCACTAGTTCGACTCTTATTATAAAACTTCTATTTTTGTCTTTCTCTCTGTCTATGACATTCAGAGCTTCTTTCTCTAAAACGACATTTTGATTTAGTTTACTTTCTGTGCCAGTAGCTAATTGTGATCGATCATTTTTCGCACACATAGTCAAGTAGGTAACAACTTGAGGTTTATAGAAGGAAAAACTTGGCCACGGCAGATTGCATACAATTTGAGAGAGGTTAACCTCATTTTAGGTTACCTAGAAACTACCAGGGAAACGGAATTTACTTCTTTCTAAATCCTGATAAGGAAATATAATTTATTATTTTTCACACGTGGTGCCGCGCTGTGATTTATAGTTCAAGATAACTTGGACCGATAACAAGGAACTAGGTGCGTTTATATTTTATATTCTCACTATTCATTTCTTTATTCTACGATTTTCAATTCTTGGCATCCCCTGGTTGTTATGTTGAAATTCTGAGGAAAATCGAGGTAACAGGAGCAGACAGAGGTTGAGAGATAAAGTGGGTCAAACAGATTCCAACAAAGGGATTTCATGTGCGTGGTTGTTTCTTTTATTTCGTGTCCATAGGAGTGCCACTCTGTGTGCTAAATTATGAGGAAAACAAAAATGACAAATGAGATGCTGTCTATTGAGGTATGGTGTACACATAAACATCTCTCATTCCACTCTTGCAATCGTAGTGAGAGAAATGATCAGTTCTCCCAAAGATGTGGACTCTGACCGAGAACTTTCTTCTCTCGAAGACCAGTAATTACAATTAGGTGTGTGTGTGTGTTAATATGTTAAAATTGATGATTTAATTAAGAATGTCATTAATTAAAATGAACAAACCCTGTGATGGGAGGAGCGAGTGGTGGGCTGTGACGTACACTCCTACAGGGTCTGGTGACAGCTTTACAAAAGAGGAACACAACAAAATACTGCGGTTTCGACCTACATGAACTGTCTTCAAAGAACGAGACCAAACACAAGCGAACAAGGGAGATAAACTCGACAACATCTATGATGTGCGACCACGAGAAGACAAAATCACTAAATATTGTTGTTGTATGTGTTGATCATGTTGTGGTTACATCAGTTTTTCTGCTGTCCTTACTCTATCGTTTCTAGTGACATTAATATGTGTCTTGTCTCAAATGTTGTGATCTCTCTATATGCAAGATGCCAACTATATCCGATTATGATTTATCAAAATATGCTTTTAATCACATGACGTTTCTATTATTTATAATGTTTTCTTGTTTGAACAATGGCAATAGTTGATATTGTGTAAACGTCCATCGGATAAGATTTGGAAAATATTAGCTACCAGGCAGTCTGCAACCGAAGAATATTTCAAACTGAAATCTCAAATCTGCTTGTTTAACACGTATCGCTACTATTCAGTAGATCTACGCCCTTATCATGGACTCCATCTTTGTCTAATAACGACCAAACCTTACCATTTTGTATCAAAACATATCTCGCCAGTGATCTACGCCCTTATCATGGACTCCATCTTTGTCTAATAACGACCAAACCTTACCATTTTGTATCAAAACATATCTCGCCAGTGATCTACGCCCTTATCGTGGACTCCATCTTTGTCTAATAACGACCAAACCTTACCATTTTGTATCAAAACATATCTCGCCAGTGGCGGGTCTGTTCATAAAACTAAGATTAGGTGTTGGCATTCTAAAGAAGGTGTCTACAAACATTTGTGATAAATAGACATTTAACTTAATCATTTGTAAATGTTACCGCCTGAGGTGCAAGGGGTCGTTTACAATCAAGCGCGTTTATGAAAATTTTGTATGCTGCTAGCCTTCATTACAGTAACATAATTACAAGCAAGCACAACTGAAACATTAATCGCATTAATATTGACTTTAAACATTCACTTAATATGTAAATATCCAACTAAAGGAAGTAATGGGCTACACGCAGACAACAGCGTAGATTTGGTCACGAAGACATCCAATGGTGGTCAAAAGCATGAAGCAGACAAACTAGGGACATAGTAGTCTGGGAGATTAGAGATACCGAGAAGAACAAATGTGTGCAAAAGGCAGCACTAGAGGTGCAGCAAGGTCAATGGACTACATGGGATGAGACCTTGCAGAGGAAGATAATGTGGAATGGCATATGGCATATATCATCGCTGCGGCTCTACTATATAATCAGATCAATCAATGTACGACCTTCTACCATCAGTCTGCAACCTAGTGAAGTGGAGAAAGACAGATGGCAATCGATGTCCTCTTTCCAATGGAAGACAAACGACAATCGATGTACTCTTTCCAATGGAAGACAAACGACAATCGATGTCCTCTTTCCAATGGAAGACAAACGACAATCGATGTCCTCTTTCCAATGGAAGACAAACGACAATCGATGTCCTCTTTCCAATGGAAGACAAACGACAATCGATGTCCTCTTTCCAATGGAAGACAAACGATAATCGATGTACTCTTTCCAATGGAAGACAAACGACAATCGATGTACTCTTTCCAATGGAAGACGATGGAGCATCTTCTTTCCTCGTGCAAGCGCCTGGCCAAGGGCGGTGCACGTGACGACACAACAAAGTGCTGCATGAGCTGGCTGCCATCGTAGACGTGACGACACAACAAAGTGCTGCATGAAGTGGCAGCCATCGTAGACGTGACGACACAACAAAGTTCTGCATGAGTTGGCTGCCATCGTGGACGTGACGGCACAACAAAGTGCTGCATGAAGTGGCAGCCATCGTAGACGTGACGACACAACAAAGTGCTGCATGAGCTGGCTGCCATCGTGGACGTGACGACACAACAAAGTGCTGCATGAGCTGGCTGCCATCGTGGACGTGACGACACAACAAAGTGCTGCATGAACTGACAGCCATCGTGGACGTGACGGCACAACAAAGTGCTGCATGAGCTGGCTGCCATCGTGGACGTGACGACACAACAAAGTGCTGCATGAGCTGGCTGCCATCGTGGACGTGACGACACAACAAAGTGCTGCATGAACTGACAGCCATCGTGGACGTGACGGCACAACAAAGTGCTGCATGAGCTGGCTGCCATCGTGGACGTGACGACACAACAAAGTGTTTCTGATGATCAGATTGCCTCCTACTGAGAAGCTCTGTATAAAGAGTTTCCATTAATTCTAATCTAATGTAAATGTTGACTATGGTTCCTCGCTTCTAATTTTCTTGTCAATATTTATTGCTATAAGCTTCTGATTCGTGTAATGCCAGTGGTTTTTATCCTCTCAACTTTTGTTGTATAACCTAAAGTTACGTTTTACATTGATAGTCCAACTTTGGGATGGCCATTGTACTATCAAATGCATTTGTTCTCAAATTGTGATTTATTTGTTGACCAGTAGGATGTCATTTGACCGATAGTGTAACATGTCTTTCTGCGTCTCGATTATTGGTTGTTTCTTGCCATGTGACCAGACCGCCAAGATTTTTAAATCCTTTCACTTCTTCTAGCCGTGCCTTGCCTAATTAACTACCACCAACGTTTACAGTATGTCACTCAGGAAAGACATCTGTCGTGTAGTGAAGAAGCGGCAGATTGCAGTCAGAGATTCATGGCTTACCTATGTTGTCATAGTCAGTGAGCGAGCTAAGACCATATACTCTACACTATCTCCCTGCTCTGGTCGAAAACTGGTTAACCAGAACGGTCCATTATGTAGAATTCGAATCTGGAAAGACCTTCGCCATATTATTTTTAGAGTAATGTGGTCGGTAGTACGTCAGTGTAGACTTTCTTTCCCAGAAAAATAATCCGTACCAATTTAAATCTGAGTGACCATGAAACCTGAGTGACCATGAAATCTGAGTGACCATGAAATCTGAGTGACCATGAAAGCTGAGAATCAGGATCGAACTTGACCTTTAGTACCCAGTTCGATAACCACTGAGCTACTGCAGCTCCACGTAAATAAATAGACTTAGTAAAAAGTAAAGTGCCCCCGTCACGCCACGTGACGTAAAAGGAATATGGTGTTAGTGACCATACATTTTACAGACCTTCGGCACATGAATTTTGGTGTACCGCTTTACTTTCCCAGAAAAAAATCAGGTACCCATTAAAGGCTGGGTGAACCCGAAAGCCGTCGGTTGGGATCGAACCCTACCTCTTGTCCTTTGTAGTCCAGTTCACTAACCACTGAGCTATCGCGGCTCCCGCAGAAATAGACTTACGCATTTACTATCTCTGGATTAACTTCTAAAGATATGCTTTGTCATTATGTATAACTTCACTATTGTTTTGTTTCAATGAAGCAATTGCGATCTCTTTTCTTTATTGTAATGTCTGTGGTGATTATGACTGAAGACAGATGATAATAAAATACATGTACTCTAATGGCATGACTGAAGACAGATGATAATAAAATACAGGTACTCTAATGGCATGACTGAAGACAGATGATAATAAAATACAGGTAATCTAATGGCATGACTGAAGACAGATGATAATAAAATACATGTACTCTAATGGCATGACTGAAAACAGATGATAATAAAATACAGGTACTCTAATGGCATGACTGAAAACAGATGATAATAAAATACAGGTACTCTAATGGCATGACTGAAGACAGATGATAATAAAATACATGTACTCTAATGGCATGACTGAAGACAGATGATAATAAAATACAGGTACTCTAATGGCATGTCTGTGACAGATGATAATAAAATACAGGTACTCTAATGGCATGTCTGTGACAGATGATAATAAAATACAGGTACTCTAATGGCATGTCTTTCACCTGTACGATGTTGAGCTTGATCTGATCTATTTTTGGATTCTCCCCCCCCCCCCCCTAAAAAAATACTTCTGCACACTTGATTGACGTGTGACATCTCCCAGGGATGAGGTAACCCCATTCTATTACAATGCTCTGTATAAAGTTGTCAATCATTATTCACTTAAAAACAACTTTCAATTAAAAGGTTTTATTTCTTAAAGCCTTGGATTGTCTCCTCTTCTATAAGGCCCAAATGTTTTACTCATTACTCTTCCCTTTATTTATTGATGCAGAAATAGAAAGAAACAGGAAAAATGTCTCGTCTTTGTCCTTTGTTTGTCAGTAGCACAAGTCAGGGACATGAACTATTATTTGATATTGCAGGCAGAGAGAATGGTTACATTATTGTTCATTATGTGGTGTTAAATCAGCAATGTTACAGTCTTCAGCCTCTCATAGAGAGAATAGAGACACACATAAGAGACAATTCCAAACTCATTGCCAAGATTAAGGCCTACATGACGAGTTTATTATATTGGAGAAGGAAAAAGAAAAATGACATAATGTGAGCATATCATATGATCTAACGTCTGGCCAACATCACTTTTAAGAGAACACCGAAAAGCAAAAATAGAAACTTTGCTGATTATATATATAACCCTATATGTGAAGCTATAGTCCGTTCAGAAATTCATAATAACACCTGAATTAATTTTGCGTGATAACCGCTTGTTATTTTGGTTTCAAATTTTGCATGCAATCTTAGAATATTGATGACGCAAAGATTTTGGTATTTTTTATTCCACAAACACAACAGATTTTGCACATCAGCGAATTCCTTTTATCTTTTATGACGATATCACACAAGTTGATTCAAATTTTAGAGTTTACAGTAATCGTGTTACATTTTCCAGTTCCCCAATTCTTGTCAGAGGCGTATCTACATAGTGCTTAATTGTGGGTGTTGTTCGTTATGTGTATTTGCAAACATGAATTCAATTGGTTACAATTAGTCTTGTCCTTCGGTCACCATTAGACCCCAGGACGTCCTAACTGCAGCTGGAATTGAATTCATCTTAATTTTAATCATTCAGAATCTGACGATTCCAAGAGGTTGATAATCATTACTGCCTGGACAAATAGTAATCCATCTCGTTTCCAGTACTCATCTTCCACCCGCAGCACATGTTCAACACACTTCTTCCAGAACGGAATGTCTATTTTTGAGAGAGACCCGCGTGTCAGAACTTCAACATCACACATTTTAAACGTCCTGTTCTGTTCTGCAACTTGTCCTTTGACGTGAGCCCAGACAAGTTCGATTGGATTAAGGTGCGCATGATATGCAGGGAGTCGAAGAGAGGTGTGGCCGTATTTCTCAATGATTTTGTCAACATGGTACACCTTTTTCTTATTCGTGTTCTTCACAAGTTGTAACAATTCGGGTTTTAAATATGTGTCGTCAAATCTGACATTTTCATTCGCAAGCCATGTCCTAATTTGCTCTTTTGTATTTGATGCAGTAGGCACATTTCTTGCTCTGATACGACATTGTGGTATGATGCATTATCCATGACTACTATGCATGAAAGTCTCTCCAGGATTGGTAAGAGATCGTTCTCCAACCAGTGCCTGAAAATGTTTCCATTCATTTCAGTATTGTAGTCCCTACCGTCGGTACTTTTTGATTGGAAAATAAGTCCCGCATCATGGACAAGGCCGTTTTCAGTGCTTCCAGCATGCGTTAATATAATGCGCTGGCCTTTGCTGCTCGGAATTGTTCTTTTGAGTTTATCATTTACTGACTGCCATTCTTTAGCATAGGTGTGGTGTGCGTTGACCGTTGATTCGTCCAAATATACAATATCATACCGTTCACTCCGCCGTTCACGGATCTGTCTCAGGTATTTGCTTCGAGCAATGACCAAGTGTGGTTTTTCACAAATAATATTCCTGCCCCCAACAGTTTTTCTGAAAGTGAAGCCGGCTCCTCGCACAATCTTCCATAGAAGAAGACTTTTAGAAATGTCAATATTGCAGTTTGCATGCAATTTTAATTTCAAATTCCTGAGAGTAACAAGTACATTATTAGCAAACATTTTCAATATCTCATGTTTTATGACATCCATGTCAAAGTTGTCGACTTTCGTTTTCCTTCCTTGATTGACATGAGTGCACTCTGAGTCTTGTTTAATCCAACGATAAAATGATGATCTATTAAGACCAAGCGCGAGTTGCGTTCGTCTCTCTGGGTCATGAATATCACAATATAAATGCCCCATCTTGGATTCCCTAAGCAAGTGCTGATATAGTAAAAAAGTAACCTTTTGCATAGTTATAAATTTGCATTTCAAACTCATTGTAATTTAGATATAAATGTTGGTATTTAAAGTCAACAAATTGTCTACTGAGTCTTCACAAAATTAATAAAGCCTTCCCTTCGGTAATTAATGCCAAGGACGTGGTGCGTCATGTCGTTCAATAACAATTCCGTTTTGTGCACGGGATTTTCCTGAAGTTAGTGTTTCTGCAATAGCCAAACTATTCTACTTCAACGACCGCACCAAATTAATGTATATATCCTAAAATGGTGTCAATTTCGAACAGGGTGAATTTAATATAGCCTAAAGAAGAAAACTTTTTAACTAGATCAAATTTCTCAGAGCAAAAAATATTTCTATAACGTCATCAATATTCTAAGATTGCATGCAAAATTTGAAAGGAAAATAACAAAAGGTTATCACGCTAAACTAATTCAGGTGTGATTATGAATTTTTGAACGGACTATAGTCATATCTCTTATCTTTGTGTGTGCATGTCTATGTTAGGCATGTATCATATCTTTGTGTGTGCGTGTCTATGTCAGTCATATCTCATATCTTTATGTGCATAATTATGTTAGTCATGTGTCATATATCTTGATGTGTGTCAGTGTTAGTCATGCCTCGTTTCGCTGTGTGCATGTCTATGTTAGTCACATCTCATATCTTTGTGTGTGCATGTCTGTGTTAGTCACCTCTAGTGACTCGAGCAGATGGTGCTCGTCAACCTGGGAGGGCCGACCATCTAAGGGCAGAATCCCCCTACAGAAAAGATCTGCTGCCTTGCAGGAAGATTGGGGACAATCAAAGGCTAAGGAATGCAAACCTGAATAAAATGCCGGCTGAAATTGGATGCACTGGGCCACTGGCGCAGAACACAGTGCAACGTATTAACGGGTGTTCAGTCAGAGTGGATGTGGCAGACTCTAATTGTGATGTTCTGTCTGTGGGGGCGATCAACACACTTAACCTGACAGCTGACTTCATGTGAGAGTCTGGAATCCTACTCTGATTGAGTCCTGATCGCAGAGAGAGAGAGAGAGAGAGAGAGAGAGAGAGAGAGAGAGAGTGAATTAAAAGTATACATGAATCAATTATTTGTTCATTTTAAAATAATACGAAAGATTTTGGTCGTTTTAACAAAAGAGAAATTTATGGGAGCAGACTTTCAGTCTTAACAAATAAATATCATTAAAACACTGACGATACAGCGCCATGTACGCTGCTGTCGTGTTTTCTGACATTTACGACAGTTAAGCGACGAGAGAAAATAGAGAGAACACGGAATATAGAGTACAGAAGACAGAATATAGAAGACATGCATACGTCACTCAGCCATTGGCATTTATGAGGGGACAAGTCAGTTAGATGAAACAACGAAACTAGTGAATTGAAATCAAGCAAGCACGAGAAAGAAAGATGCGGTTGAGAAGATGAATACAAATGTGTCTAAACATCGAGCTTTTGAAATTATTAGGAAATGTAGCTTGTGCCATCTGCTCAAGTGAGCGAGCACATTAGCAATGTTCCCATGATACCAGTTAAGCTAACTTATCTAATCCACAGCTCCTACGATGTCCTAATTGCGTCATAACTGAAGAAATTAACTTCCAATTTACCGCCGAATTGACTAGAACGTCATCCGTTTCCGGGCAGAACTCGGCACATACGGCGTGAGAAGTCATCCGTCTACCCACAAAACCAAACCGAGGAGCATGTCGTTAGTACTGGAAGGTGAAGAGTACATTAATCCGACATTAACTGTGTTAGTGCTTCGTCAGGTTTCAAGCTGGAGCCGGTTACCACGCGAGCACTGTTAACCTTGATACGTTCATAAAATAGGTTCAGTAAGGATCGCTGTTACGTTAAGTTCCAATCTTTGTTTCATTGTTGACATCTACACCGGACTTTTGATAATGGAACAATCGGATTTTTTAGTGACCCTTGAAAATAAGATAAGTAAGATTGAATATCGAATAGCAAGCCTTATTGGAGACGAACCTTACAACTTTGGTCTCACTTTTGAGAGAACGTTACATAAATTCTTGGCTGTTGAAAATAGAGAGTGAAGTGTATGTCATCAAGCGCACCTTAAGAAGAAACAGCAGGTGGACAGATGGCAGAGTTCTGCGCTCTACAATAAGTAGATCGATTCAGATTGCTTATGAAGAATGATGATATCGTATAACGAAGGGCAGTTCAGGTGCGTTCACTTTCGGTGCCACTTGGCCTTATGTCTTTTGGCGTGTGCTGTAGCGGCTATGATGGGGTTTCCAATCCCTATTTATCCCTGCGTTATCTTTATTGCCTCTCATGCTCTTCTCCTCACTTACCACCCCTATCTTCTCTCTCTTTTTCATTTTTCTCGTTTTCATTGTACCCCTATGGAGCACCTTTCATTCTTTCTCATGAAACCCTCTCTCTAATTTCCCACTGTTTGGCTCCTTTTTTAATATTCCAGTTATATTCTACCTGCTATATAATTCTCTATAATAATATAATTCTTTATTCTTTATTAATAATATATCCAACATCTACGTACATTCTAGCCACCGTTTCTTTCCGTCATTTTTTAGATCAATGTTTGATTTCTGAGCTTGGCTTGCTTTCTTTAAATGTAACAGTTTTGTGCGTTATACGTGATGAAGGTTTTTTTGCGAAACGTCGTAGCTTCTCTTTTCTTTCCATTAGCCTAATTGCTCCATGCTGCTTCTTGCTGCTCCATGCTGCTTCTTGCTGCTCCATGCTGCTTCTTGCTGCTTCATGCTGCTTCTTGCTGCTCCATGCTGCTTCTTGCTGCTCCATGCTGCTTCTTGCTGCTTCATGCTGCTTCTTGCTGCTTCATGCTGCTTCTTGCTGCTCCATGCTGCTCCATGCTGCTTCTTGCTGCTTCATGCTGCTTCTTGCTGCTCCATGCTGCTTCTTGCTGCTCCATGCTGCTTCATGCTGCTTCATGCTGCTTTTTGCTGCTCCATGCTGCTTCATGCTGCTTCTTGCTGCTCCATGCTGCTTCTTGCTGCTCCATGCTGCTTCTTGCTGCTCCATGCTGCTTCTTGCTGCTCCATGCTGCTTCTTGCTGCTTCATATTATGTTTATTTTACATGGTTCCGCGAAGACGAGACAGAATGATCCATCCTGACGGATCGTGACGAGTGCAACGTTTTGTAAAGGACATGCAACCCATCCAACTTTTCATCTTCTTTTTGCTTTCTTTTCTTATAGCAGCAACACTTCTTCTAATGTGTTCATCCAATCCTACTTTCTCACATTTTGCTTTCGTCTGCACAAATACTACTTTCTCACGTTTTGCATTCGTTTGCACCAATCCTACTTTCTCACATTTTGCTTTCGTCTGCACAAATACTACTTTCTCACGTTTTGCATTCGTTTGCACCAATCCTACTTTCTCACATTTTGCTTTCGTCTGCACCAATCCTACTTTCTCACATTTTGCTTTCGTCTGCACCAATCCTACTTTCTCACATTTTGCATTCGTTTGCACCAATCCTACTTTCTCACATTTTGCTTTCGTCTGCACAAATACTACTTTCTCACATTTTGCTTTCGTTTGCACCAATCCTACTTTCTCATAATTTGTTTTCGTTTGCACCAATCCTACTTTCTCACATTTTGCTTTCGTCTGCACAAATACTACTTTCTCACATTTTGCATTCGTTTGCACCAATCCTACTTTCTTACATTTTGCTTTCGTTTGCACCAATCCTACTTTCTTACATTTTGCTTTCGTTTGCACCAATCCTACTTTCTCACATTTTGCTTTCGTTTGCACCAATCCTACTTTCTCATAATTTGTTTTCGTTTGCACCAATCCTACTTTCTCATATTTTGATTTCGTTTGCACCAATCCTACTTTCTCCAAAATATATATTTGTGTGTGTGTGTGGAAGTGAAAGGCTGTGTATGTGACATCTGAAATGAGATTCGGCTTGCAAGATTTGTAAATCACCCAGTTTGATCGTTAGTGAGATTTATTAACATTTAGCCTTGTTGGCTAAAAAATCTAAAAATCTGAGGTGGAAAAAGCTATAAAAACAATGAAAAGGGGAAAAGCAGCAGGACCGGAAAGCATACAGATAGAGATGATACAGGCACTTGAAGATTTTGGCATTGAAGTGATTACAGACATATGCAACGACATATACCACACAGGTTACATACCAAATGAACTAAAAACATCAACTTTCATTGCATTGCCTAAAAGAATGGTGCAGTTGAATGCAGTGACTTTAGAACAATAAGCCTAATGAGCCATGTTACAAAAATCTTGCTAAAAGTTATACAAGGAAGGATTCAGAATAAAATCAATACTGAATTAGATGAGCAGCAATTTGGATTTAGGAAAAATAGCGGGACAAAAGAAGCCATATTCTGCATGATAACATTAATCGAAAAATACACAGAAGTAAACAAACCAATGTATGCCTGCTTCATAGACTACACCAAAGCTTTTGATAGAGTACACCCCTAACAACTTATATAATGCCTAAAAGAGATACACCTAGATGACATGGATATACGACTAATATGCAATCTATACCGGGAGCAAACAGCAATAATAAAATATAACAAAGAGTTCTCTACACCCATTGATATAAAAAGAGGAGTAAGACAAGGATGCATCCTATCACCAAGCTTGTTCAATCTATACACTGAGCAAATCTTTAAAAACATCATAGAGATGCCAGGCCTACAAATTAATGTAAATATAATCAATATTTACAGATATGCTGACGATACTGTACTACTAGCAGAAAATCCTAAAGACCTACAACAATTACTTAATGAAATAAACACGACAAGCAAAAAATATGGACTAGATATGAATATCAAAAAGACTAAAACTATGATCATAAACAAAGAAAATACTCAAAACCCACAAGTGGATATCAAAATTGAAGGAATAGACCTTGAGACAGTTCAGAACTATAACTACCTTGGACATACTATAACCAGTGATGGAAAATGTACAACTGAAATAAACAAAAGAATAGGAATGGCAAAAAGTAATTTTAATGTCATGAAGGACATACTAACATCAAAATAAATAACACCAGAGCTAAAACTAAGAATAGCAAAATGTTACATCTTCTCAATATTTCTATATGGTGCTGAAATATGGACATTAGACAAGAAAACAGAACAGAGAATTGAAGCCTTTGAAATGTGGATATATAGAAGAATAGGTAGAATTGGATGGAAGGAAAAGAAAACAAACGACAAAGTCTTAAAACAACTAAAAATGAAAAGAGAACTTCTCAACACAATTAGAACAAGACAAATGCGATTCTTAGGCCATGTTAAAAGACACAACAGCCTACTGAAAGTGATCCTGGAGGGGAAAATACAAGGTAAAAGAGGCAGAGGCAGACCAAGATTAACATGGACGAGTAACATCAAAAGATGGACAAATCAACCGATGACAACCTGCACCATCAAAGCAAGAGATAGAGCAAAATGGCGCTCCATGGTAGCCAACCTTCGTTGCGGAGACGGCACTCAATGATGATGAGCCTTGTTGCAGGTACACATAGAATTATGAATGATCTTGCTGCGTTACGTTACCACACAATGTTCACTGCCAAAAACCCCGTGGCAATAAAACAAAGTGCCAGTAAGAGCTAAAACTGTGTGAGAGCTTCATTTAGTTTACTTCTTCGTGGCTTTTGTTTCCCTTGTCAGGAACATTGTATTCCAGAGCTCCTGGTTAGAGTTGTAATAATGTGTCACTTTCTGTTGCCAATATCACATAATTGTAGGCCTAATAATCTATGATTTAATGTTCATAATATCACATAGTTGTAGGCCTAATAATCTATGATTTAATGTTCATAATATCACATAATTGTAGGCCTAATAATCTATGATTTAATGTTCATAATATCACATAATTGTAGGCCTAATAATCTATGATTTAATGTTCATAATATCACATAATTGTAGGCCTACTAATCTATGATTTAATGTTCATACTATCACATAATTGTAGGCCTAATAATCTATGATTTAATGTTCATAATATCACATAATTGTATGCTTAATAATTTATGATTTAATGTTCATAATATCACATAATTGTAGGCCTAATAATCTATAATTTAATGTTCATAATATCACATAATTGTAGGCCTAATAATCTATGATTTAATGTTCATAATATCACATAATTGTAGGCCTACTAATCTATGATTTAATGTTCATAATATCACATAATTGTAGGCCTAATAATCTATGATTTAATGTTCATAATATCACATAATTGCAGGCCTAATAATCTATGATTTAATGTTCATAATATCACATAATTGTAGGCCTACTAATCTATGATTTAATGTTCATAATATCACATAATTGTAGGCCTAATAATTTATGACTTATGTTCATAATATCACATAATTGTAGGCCTAATAATTTATGACTTATGTTCGTAATATCACATAATTGTAGGCCTAATAATTTATGACTTATGTTCATAAAATCACATAATTGTAGGCCTAATAATTTATGACTTATGTTCATAATATCACATAAATGTAGGCCTAATAATTTATGACTTATGTTCATAATATCACATAATTGTAGGCCTAATAATTTATGATTTAATATTCATTATATCACATAACTGTAGACCTAATAATCTATGAGTTAATGTTGACAAAATAAAAAATGTATTTATCAGTTATTTCCATCCACTGGCCGTTAATTGAGCAAATACTTGATCGCTTGGAGTAGCCATTTTCTTCAATTCTCTCTCTCTTTCTCTCTCTCTCTCTCTCTCTCTCTCTCTGTCTTTCTGTCATTAACCTTATATTGACCTGTAGTTGACTGCCTCCTAACACTGCTCATATTTCAATCTTGATCTCACGTGTAGATCTCGACTCACATTTCGAAACTCTGTGTACCAGCTATTAATCTTGTGGTAGAAAACCTGGTTCCAATAATTTCAATGATGGTGTGAATGCTACCTTACGTCATTTAGCTCGAACAGCGGCACACTCTTTTCAGTTTTCTTAACAGCTAATTAATCTTTCAAACAATTATTGTCTTTCGCCTCCTATAAGACTAGTCAACGTATTTGATTTGTACAACATTACGGACCACTGTAAAGTTTGCTACCTGTAGACAACATTTTTCAGTAGCGTTGGTTGTATCATTTCCTGTTTTCTAAAACTGAATAGCTGAAACCGTTCATTTATAAAATTGTTCTCCATGAAATAGAACAAGTGAAGAGTTCATTTGACACTTTAAAGCACGTGTCCAATATGGCGTCAGTGCTATTACTTTATAATGATTATGTTATGGGTGACATGGTCGGTATCAAGCCGCCCGCTTTTCTCCAGGAATGCCACTTCATGCCTAGGTGAACCTCTAGACTTTGTAGTCCAGTTTATGCCTAGGTGAACCTCTAGACTTTGTAGTCCAGTTTATGCCGAGGTGAACCTCTAGACTTTGTAGTCCAGTTTATGCCTAGGTGAACCTCTAGACTTTGTAGTCCAGTTTATGCCTAGGTGAACCTCTAGACTTTGTAGTCCAGTTTATGCCTAGGTGAACCTCTAGACTTTGTAGTCCAGTTTATGCCTAGGTGAACCTCTAGACTTTGTAGTCCAGTTTATGCCTAGGTGAACCTCTAGACTTTGTAGTCCAGTTTATGTCTAGGTGAACCTCTAGACTTTGTAGCCCAGTTTATGCCTAGGTGAACCTCTAGACTTTGTAGTCCAGTTTATGCCTAGGTGAACCTCTAGACTTTGTAGTCCAGTTTATGCCTAGGTGAACCTCTAGACTTTGTAGTCCAGTTTATGCCTAGGTGAACCTCTAGACTTTGTAGTCCAGTTTATGCCTAGGTGAACCTCTAGACTTTGTAGTCCAGTTTATGCCTAGGTGAACCTCTAGACTTTGTAGGCCAGTTTATGCCTAGGTGAACCTCTAGACTTTGTAGTCCAGTTTATGCCTAGGTGAACCTCTAGACTTTGTAGTCCAGTTTATGCCTAGGTGAACCTCTAGACTTTGTAGTCCAGTTCATTACCCACAGATCTCGTTGTTCTACATTACTAGTTAACTACCCAACAAGCTCGTTGTTCTACATTACTAGTTAACTACCCAACAAGCTCGTTGTTCTACATTACTAGTTAACTACCCACAAAGCTCGTTGTTCTACATTACTAGTTAACTACCCACAGATCTCGTTGTTCTACATTACTAGTTAACTACCCACAGATCTCGTTGTTCTACATTACTAGTTAACTACCCACAGATCTCGTTGTTCTACATTACTAGTTAACTACCCACAGATCTCGTTGTTCTACATTACTAGTTCACTACCCACAGATCTCGTTGTTCTACATTACTAGTTAACTGCCCACAGAGCTCGTTGTTCTACATTACTAGTTAACTACCCACAGATCTCGTTGTTCTACATTTCTAGTTCACTTCTCACAGAACTCATAGTTCTAGATTACTATTCTGAAGTGATTAATCGATTCACAATTTTCGATGGGAGTCAAATTTAAGTTATATGTGAATTTCAATGCCCGTAGAAAAAGAAATTCAAGCGTTCTTGTGCTATTTCAAATGGATTTTTTATGTGATTTTTATAGTTTGTGCGAATAGTACCATACATCATTGTGCTATTTAGATATTACGATCACGAACGAAAATGTCAAAAAGCGGGGGAAATCTACAACACAAAGAAAACAATCAGAACGTTTAATAGGCACTTGGAACATCTGCCGATTAGGGGATAAAAGTACAGAAATAGTTGAATTTATGAAGAAAAGGAATATAAAAATCTTAGGATTAGCTGACACAAGAAAGAGAGAACATGATCTATATATAACAAACACATTTAATCAGCACAATCGTAACCAAATACCTACTTGGTATAAATGGAATGACATGGACAAGGCCTCCCAAATCGATTTTATTTTGACTAGAAGACATCAAAAGAGGGACATAACAGACTCAAGATCTAACCCCAAATGCAATATTAGATACAGACCATAAGCCTGATTTACTATTGCAGAAAAAAATTGGTTAGGAAACTACAGATGACAAGACCTCAAGCACAAAGAATCGATCTAAAAGCAATAAAGAATGTAAACATACAAAAAGAAATATAAGAATCCGTAACCAACAAATACCAAACCCGAATACAACCTACAAACATAGAAGAAGCATGGAAACAGTTTAAAGAAGGTCTAATAGAGTCAACACAAGAGAAATGTGGTCTGAAAAATATAGGAAAGAGCAGAAAGAAACTAACAAGATGGTGGAATGAAGTAGTAAGATCAGCAGTGAAACACAAGAAAGACAAGTATAAAACGTGGCAAAAGACAAAAACAACAGAAGACTACAATCACTATAGACAAGCCAGAAATGATAGCAAAAAGATGCTAGAACAAACAAAAGCAGACTCATGGAAAGCATTTGGTGAAGAATTAGCAAAAACATGTAGAGAAGAACCCAGAGAATTTGTCAAAAGTGTAAAAGCAATTAGAGTAAGAAATAATGATTATAACCCAACCACTATAATAAACGACAAGAACGGTAGACCAATCAGCAGCAGGAAAAACATAATAATCAGATGGAGAGAATACTTTAAGGAACTATTAAACCAGGGAAATACAAACGGAAATACAGAGTTTAAACATATGCTGTATGATGAACAGGAACCGAATATACTTAAAGCAGAAGTAGAATGGGCATTGAAACAGAATAAAAAGAACAAAGCAGCTGGTATAGATGGAATAACAACAGAAATGCTACTAGCCTGTAAGGAAACAGCTATAGTTTGGCTTACTATCATATTCAATATGGCTTGGGAAGAAAGAAAAGTCCCAGACGATTGGCAAAAAGCTATCATTGTCCCATTTTGGAAGAATAAAGGAAGTAAAAGGGAGTGTGAAATGTACAGAGGAATATCCCTATTGAGTCAAGTTGGTAAAATGTTTGCTAAAATATTAGAGAGGAGAGTAAGATACATAATAGAACCTCAATTAAGTAATAATCAATTCGGATTCAGAAAAGGTAAAAGCTGTACTGATGCTATATTTACATTGAGACAACTATGTGAAAAAACAATAGAATTGACAGAAACCTAAATATAGTGTTTATAGATCAGGAAAAAGCATTTGATCGTGTAGACAGAAGCAAACTTTGGCAAACTTTAGAAACATACGGGGTAGCAGGACAACTACTAGATAATATAATAGCATTATACAAAAACAGTCAAAGTGCCGTCAGAACATCGGAAGGTCTGTCAGAATGGTTTCAGGTTACAACAGGAGTAAGACAAGGATGTGTCCTCTCACCACTCCTCTTTTTCATATATATGGACAAAATAAATCAGGAAACAACCAACAAGGACAAATCAAATAATAACATAGAGGTAGAAATCTCCAACATCAATGAGCTACTCTTCACAGATGACCAATGCCTAATATACGAGGATGAAAACCTGCTACAACAGCATTTAACATCTCTAGATAAAAGCTGCACAAACTACAGTATGAAAATTAACACAGCAAAAACAGAGGCTATAAGAATAAGCAAAGACACCCATTAAACATCAAGACCAAAGATAATGAAATAAAACAAGTAGAGGAATTCAAGTATTTAGGCACAATGTTCACAGAAGATGGAAAACTAGACAGAGAAATTGGCATGAGAATACAAAAAGCGAATGCTGTCACATATCAGCTTTCACCATTGCTAAGACATCCAAACATTTCTATGCCAGCTAAACAACAAATGATAAAATAGCATCTTCATACCAACTTTGTGCTATGAAAGTCAAACATGGACCCTTTCTAAATCACATTTAAGAAAGATCAATAAATGTGAGATGCGATGCTTGAGAAAAGTAACAAACAACACAAGAAGAGATAAAATACCAAATGAAACCATAAGAAAAATGGTAGGAACAAAACCCTGCCAAGAATATATAGAACAACAACAACTTAAATGGTTTGACCACCTGGTCAGAATGAATCCTCACCAATTACCATCAAGGGCGTTCTTCTCGAGAATGCATGGAAAAAGACCAAGAGGAAGACCCAGAAGAAGATGGATAGATGCAGTGACAGAGACATGTAACAACAAAGGAAAATCAATAATTCAGACAATTCGAGCAGCACAAGAACGACAAATGATATAAACCACGACACCTTTTAGGTATCAGTGAAAAGAGAAAAGAAGAAGAAGTGATTAATCCGATCACTAAAATGATGGTTCGATCTGGCTCCTCTAAGTTTGCCACAAACACCCAACCCAACTCCTAGAAACCATGAATACATTCTATGTTGTACCACTTCCATTCTAAACCATGAATACATTCTATGTTGTACCACTTCCATTCTAAACCATGAATACATTCTATGTTGTACCACTTCCATTCTAAACCATGAATACATTCTATGTCGTACCACTTCCATTCTAAACCATGAATACATTCTATGTTGTACCACTTCCATTCTAAACCATGAATACATTCTATGTTGTACCACTTCCATTCTAAACCATGAATACATTCTATGTTGTACCACTTCCATTCTAAAATGGCGACAGAGCGCAGCAATCATCCGGCTATGAATAAACTGTAAAATGTCGGATTTGCTCCGCCTTTTGTTTTGTTTCGCCAGTGCACCTCCCCTCAGTCACAGCGCATTAGTTCTCTGTTACTCTTCCTCCGAGGTGTCTGGTGCAGGTAGACACAGCATACGTTCACGCACGCCCAGATTTGAATGCGAGCCTTTCTGTTTTTTCTCCCCTTACTTTTATCGACATGCTAACTGCCTGCGTTTGGTGCGTAATGAAGCGAGGGCTTACCCGCGCAGAAAACAGTTAAGTGTCTAAACACGTGCGCCTGAATAAAAATAGCTCTCTTAAAGACGGGAGCGAATCAGGCATAACGTTTCGCCGTTCAGACTGAGAGTTGTGCGAGGGTTCTGAAGTGTGTCTAGCTTCTGCTACATGCATTCATCATCGCCATCGACAATTACAACACAGCACTGACTTGGACACTTGTTATTAATGAGTGTTATTTTCTTCTGCAATTTCATATTTTACTCGAAAAACGGCGTTTAAAATCTCAAACATGAAGACATGTCTCGATTTTCATGCGGAGACACCTAAGCAGAATACATTACATTCACTTGTAAAACTAATGATTTTGTCGGAGTGGTTCCAAATCACAACACCACTAAAATATTAGAGCTCTTCAATTTGTCTTTGTGTCTGAAAGTAACATTTTACTAGGCTTACACTTACATAAAGACATCTTCTACATGTCTTACATGTATAGATCGCGGTTAGATCACGTGTAAGACAGTGATGCGTACTATCCCCTCGACTGTTTATTACATACATGGACTACATATGCAAGCTAGCCAACCCATCAGGGACAGAGGAGATCAACGAGCTTCTATTTGCAGACGATCAGGCACTAATACATGGAGAAATAGAAGACCCACAAGAACACCTAAATAGACTCAACAGCACTTGCACGAAATACAACATAAAAATCAACATTAACAAAACTGAAGTCATGAATACCTCAAAAGAGAAACAGAACATCAACATAACTATAGACGGCAGACAACTAAAACGAAGGTTTTCATTTTTTAAAACTTAAGTAAAGAGCCCCGTCACGCCAAGTGACATATAGGGAATATGGTGTTAGTGACCATAATTTTGTACAGACCTTCGGCATATCGTTTGGTCGGTAGTAAGCCCGTGCCGCTTTACTTTCCTAGAAAATTTTCCGCTACCCATTTAAGACTTGGTGAAACCGGAGCCGGCGGTCATGATCGAACCCGATGGCTTGTCCTTTGTAGTCCAGTTGACTAACCACTGAGCTATCCCGGCTACCTTCTAAAACAAGTAAAAAAAGGTTCCCTTCACGCCTTGCAAGGCTTATGGGGAATATGGTGTTAATTACTATATGTGATCATATTTTTCTATGACCACGGCACATTTTTGGGTGATGTGGTAGGTATCACGCCAGGCCGCCTTTACTTGCTACAAAAATCTCTGGAACCAAGTTTTAGATGTTGGGTGAACCCCGGAGCTTTGTCAGTCCGAAAAAAAAAAATCAGCCACTGCTGGGGATCGAACATGGGCCCTTCTGGTCAGGAAGCGAGCACACTAACCACTCAGCCACCGAGTCGAGCACACTAACCACTCAGCCACCAAGTCGAGCACACTAACCACTCAGCCACCGAATAGAGCACACTAACCACTCAGCCACCAAGGCGAGCACACTAACCACTCAGCCTCCGAGGCGAGCACACTAACCACTCAGCCACCGAGACAATGCTAGAACAAAAAAGCTAGGAATAACTCTCACCATTTAATATATACAAACAACAGATAAAATGGTTTGGTCACGTGGCAAGGCTGAAAGATCAAAGCACAACACGACGAGCCTTCAATAAACGTTGCGAGAACACCAAACCCAAGGGCCGACCAAGAAAAAAGATGGATTAACAAAATATTAGAAAATCTAAGAAACACAACAGCAGAAGAGGCGAACAGAAGAGCAAAAGAGCGCAAATTATATCTCCACTCAACGCTGAAAGGCAGATGAGGAAAGCAGAAGAAGAAGAAAAAGTGAATTTATAATTCTCTTGAGTAGAAAGTATCACTGCTGCATGTGAGGTATCCTCAAAAAGAACACATTTTCTATCCGATGTTATATTTGTATTATTGTGATGCAAACAAGTGAGGTACATTTGTTCCAGCGTTTAGTTGCAGTGAGAAAGTACATTCAAATACTTTCAGTCTGCTTGTGACCTACTTGTATCAGTGACTGCTTGGTTCTCTCGGTGAAGATAAAGTAAGCATCAACATGGGTGCTGACAGCGTGAGTGATGGCCCACATGTTCAATGGCTGGCTTCTCTTGCATGTTGTATAAACAGAGGTAGGCTGATTTCTTTCTTTTTTTTTTTTAGATGAGACGAAAAAAAGCAACAAGTATAAAACATTGTGACACACATTTAAACACACCCCTACACACAAGTATCATATATGCCGGGATATAAGGCAATCCCCTTTTTGTTTATGCATTTCTGGGAGGAGGGGAGGAACAACTTTATCACTAAATATCGTAATGAATTGACAAACAATTGACAGTTTCAAATATAAAGTCATAGGTCTACTATGAGCTGACATTTATACAAATGAAAATAAATAAAACCTGACTATTCGTGGTGGGTATAAGATGCACCCTGCTTTTTCAAACGTATTTTTAAAAGGAAAAACAAGTGTCAAATACGTAAAAAAATACGGTATATATATATATATATATATATATATATATATATATATATATATATATATATATATGGATCATACTCCCTGAGGCATGTGGTGATTTAAATAGTAATTACCACTCATCTTTCTTCCTCATTACCAATCCTAGAGCTAAAGGCAAACAAACTTCCCTCTGATCTCGAATTTTCCTGTCGCGTCATTTCTCATTGTCACAGAAAATGTGATCATTACACTCTGAGTTCGTTTTGAAGGTGAACGGAGGTGCGCCACCATCAACAAGCTCACATTATCCTTAGTCCTTATCATTAGTCCTTATTAAGTTACAGTAAATGCAATTTTCATTTTTATGAATATATCTACGTATTTTATTTATTGTTTTCTTGCTTTAACTTAATATTTAAAACATTTATTTGTGCTTTTACTTTACTAAGTCAAAGGTTAAAGTTGATCGAATAAGGGTGTTTTGTGTGTAAACGGATTTCTTCACTTTCCATTCTTCTAAAAGTGAACAAAATATTTGGACTTGCAACGATGAGAGTTTGAACTGTCTTCTGGAATGAGTTTCATTGAGAGACGTCACCGAACATGGCATGTAGAGACTGTAGGGGTTCATTGAGATGTTTGCCAGTTGCTCTTCAGCTGAACAGATTCTCTCTTGCTTGAACCAACATAGATTAGTATTTATTATTGTTTATGATTAAATAGCTACGGTCGAGTTGACAATACGGTCATTGACAAAATATTCCAATTAAAATGAAAGACATTAATTCTGATAGTGAAAAAAACAGAAGTAATGATTGCAACAACAACAAATAAAAACACCTCCTAAATGCACAATTAAGGTGAAAATGAAAGCATCACATGAGGTCAATGAGTTTCAATACCTGGGAACAGTTAGATGGTGGATATAAACAGACGTGAAGTGCAGATTAGGTCAGGCAAGGACCACATTCTAAGGAACTAGAAACACACTATAACATCTGTTTTTGTTAATGGTACTAAAATTAAAACACTGAAACCGGTATAGACATATACATTCGACTGCTGGGTAAAGGAAACTTTGGGAGAGAAAAAGTGAGTCCTACTACAGCAGTGCGTTTTACATCAAACATGAACTATCAGTTGTAACATTTACTCGTCTAAAAATAAGATTTTCATAACAGAATATGTAGACTAATAATACAGGAACGAAAGTCTGTCTTATAATGAGCGTGGGAATGCAATCAATTGCCATAGCTTTATATAATACCCCCCCCCCCCCCCCAAAAAAAAAATTCCTGATAAACATGGCGGCAAGTGTACGCTGATAAAGGGAATCATAGATGACATCGACTTCCGTTCCCAAGATGGTGGAACTATTTCACGTTCTCTCGATCGCTGCAGAAAGTGCATTTGGGGTCTGATTAATTTCGGCCCTCCATTGCACTTTTCTGCGTTAAAGTCAAAATGATGATCTACTTAGCACATCTGCGCCGATGAAGCGGAGTAGTACGCACGGCAATATTCCTTTTTGACAAATCAAGTGTTGTGAATGCGACCTTCCACCGTCTCTAGAGTTGATCTATCGTTGTGTATGCTACGTCATCATAATGGCTCATCGTATATCTCAAGACCGGTCATACGCTAATCTTACGGTCTGTTGTTTGATGTGCGACGGGGATCTGACGACTGACTGTGTTTTATATGTTCGGATTTGGAGTCAAAAACGATGTCTTAACATCATCAATCGCTATACATTTTAAAAAAATATGACGATCATCATTTTCAGGAGGACGTGAATATCTGGCCAATATGGTGGATAGGCGGCAGGAACCGTTGAGGGCAATATATGAAGGTGTTCCTTGTTGCAGTCTCCTCATATTCCATGTCCTGCTTGTTGTAGGAGCTACTGAGTTATGTGCTCTGTGTAAACCGTGAGCTGTGTGTTTCATCCGTTTTGATCGTGTTTCGATATTCCAATGCTTTACGATGAATGATGTTATCGTATGACAGGGAACATTTGGCTATGTTCATTTTCTGTGCGGTTTCACCTAATGTCTTTTAGGGTGTGCTGAGACTGCTATGATGGGGACTACAGCTACATTTCTTTGTTTGGGAGATGAGATAGTAATTCGGATGATTCCACTGGCACGGGCTGTTGAGCAATTATGGATTTTAATTTGTTTGCAGTGATACCGGGGCCTTCCATAACCAAAGAACCAAAGGGAATCATAGGAGGAAGAGGTATATATTACAGCACACAGAAAAAAAAAATAGAATTATCGCCTCGGAACTTTCCCTTTATAATAATATTCATTCATTATTATTTGTCTCCAGTACGCTGATAAGGGTACCGACGAGGCGTTGGATATGTGGCACTTAAATAGAAGTAAATGATAAGGAATCATTGGGCTAGAACCAAGAAGCAAAGACAACATGTCATTAGTTTTCCACTCAGACGTGTCACGGGGTAGTCATTCAAGATAAGTATGGACTGGTTATAGATGTAATAATTAAATATATGGCGTTCAGTGATTCAGGTGAGCAAATAATTGGAAATCCGAGACTAGATCGTTTCTTCAAGCTCAGACAAAAACACGCTACACACATATTCACACGCAGTCACACGCACACACACACACACACACACACTCACACACACACACATGCAAACACAAAAATTAACGATAATAATTTTTTATCCAAAATGCGTTGTAGCTAAACACATTAGGTGGAAATTGATGAAAACATTAGTCCAGTGGGAAATCTATGAGAAGATATATATGAGTGAGGAAAAGATGCAAAAAATTAGTCGAGTGAGAAAAAGATGAAAAAAATTAGACGAGTGAGAAAAAGCTGAAAAAAATTAGACGAGTGAGAAAAAGATGAAAACATTAGACGAGTGAGAAAAAGATGAAAACATTAGACGAGTGAGAAAAAGATGAAAAAAATTAGACGAGTGAGAAAAAGATGAAAACATTAGACGAGTGAGAAAAAGATGAAAACATTAGACGAGTGAGAAAAAGATGAAAAAAATTAGACGAGTGAGAAAAAGATGAAAACATTAGACGAGTGAGAACAAGATGAAAACATTAGACCAGTGAGAAAAAGATGAAAACATTAGACGAGTGAGAACAAGATGAAAAAAATTAGACGAGTGAAAAATAAATGAAAACATTAGACGAGTGAGAAAAAGATGAAAAAAATTAGACGAGTGAGAAAAAGATGAAAACATTAGACGAGTGAAAAATAAATGAAAACATTAGACGAGTGAGAAATAAATGAGAATATTAGACGAGTGAGAAATAAATGAAAACATTAGACGAGTGAAAAATACATAAAAATATTAATCGCTTCCAAAATGATAAACCTCGTTCTTGTTATAAAGTACCCTTCTGCATCTTCAGTATCTTTATGTAACAGTATATATCTCTCTCGATATCTCTCTTTCTCTCACTTTTTGTGTCTCACTATCTTTGTTAAACTCTTTAAAAATAACATTTTATCCCCCAAAATTGCACATATTGCACAAAAAAGGCACACAGGGACGTTACTAGTACACACAAATGACGAGTTGTAAAATTGAACTTTCTCTGGCTGACTTTCAAAACTTCAGCGAAGACGGTAATTGGATGCCGATCACAGATGCAGTCATGCTTAAGTCCCCGGAATGAAATCCTGACAAATATGGATTACTGGGACTCACTTCCGGCAGGAATTTAAGAGACAAGGTTCTAGCGGCCGCTTTTTTTGGAGCTAATGGCAAACAAAATATGAAGATTACAGAAATACCTCTGGCAAATTGCTTTCTCGTAACACGGTACAAGAATACGCATTTTTACGAAACACCAGGGAGGGGCGGATTGGAGAGTCTATGAGAAGCAATGGAAGGATAAAAAAAAACAGTGCAACAGGAAGCTGTAAATGGAGAGTCATAAATAAGTAAACAAGTAACTTAAAGACTCATTTAATAAACTTATACACGCAATGTTAAGCTGTTGGCTGTGTGGGAATTGATATTTATTGTACCAGTTGTCTAAGTGGCAGGACAAATATGTCAATAGTTTTTTAGAGGAGAAGTGGTACTGATTGTACATGTACGTTAGAGGAGAAGTGGTACTGATTGTACATGTACGTTAGAGGAGAAGTGGTACTGATTGTACATGTACGTTAGAGGAGAAGTGGTACTGGTTGTACATGTACGTTAGAGGAGAAGTGGTACTGGTTGTACATGTATGTTGGAGGAGAAGTGGTACTGGTTGTACATGTATGTTGGAGGAGAAGTGGTACTGGTTGTACGTGTGTGTTGGAGGAGAAGTGGTACTGGTTGTACGTGTATGTTGGAGAAGTGGTACTGGTTGTACATGTGCGATATTGGAGAAGTGGTACTGGTTGTACATGTATGTTGGAGGAGAAGTGATACTGGTTGTACATGTATGTTGGAGGAGAAGTGGTACTGGTTGTACATGTATGTTGGAGGAGAAGTGATACTGGTTGTAAATGTATGTTGGAGAAGTGGTACTGGTTGTACATGTGCGATATTGGAGAAGTGGTACTGGTTGTACATGTGCGATATTGGAGAAGTGATACTGGTTGTACATGTGCGATATTGGAGAAGTGATACTGGTTGTACATGTGCGATATTGGAGAAGTGATACTGGTTGTACATGTGCGATATTGGAGAAGTGATACTGGTTGTACATGTGCGATATTGGAGAAGTGGTACTGGTTGTACATGTATGTTGGAGGAGAAGTGATACTGGTTGTACATGTGCGATATTGGAGAAGTGGTACTGGTTGTACATGTATGTTGGAGGAGAAGTGATACTGGTTGTACATGTGCGATATTGGAGAAGTGGTACTGGTTGTACATGTATGTTGGAGGAGAAGTGGTACTGGTTGTACATGTGCGATAATGGAGAAGTGGTACTGGTTGTACATGTATGTTGGAGGAGAAGTGATACTGGTTGTACATGTGCGATATTGGAGAAGTGATACTGGTTGTACATGTGCGATATTGGAGAAGTGATACTGGTTGTACATGTATGTTGGAGGAGAAGTGATACTGGTTGTACATGTATGTTGGAGGAGAAGTGATACTGGTTGTACATGTATGTTGGAGAAGTGGTACTGGTTGTACATGTGCGATATTGGAGAAGTGATACTGGTTGTACATGTATGGTGGAGGAGAAGTGATACTGGTTGTACTTGTATGTTGGAGGAGAAGTGATACTGGTTGTACATGTATGTTGGAGGAGAAGTGATACTGGTTGTACATGTATGTTGGAGAAGTGGTACTGGTTGTACATGTGCGATATTGGAGAAGTGATACTGGTTGTACATGTGCGATATTGGAGAAGTGATACTGGTTGTACATGTGCGATATTGGAGAAGTGATACTGGTTGTACATGTATGTTGGAGGAGAAGTGATACTGGTTGTTCATGTGCGATATTGGAGAAGTGATACTGGTTGTACATGTATGTTGGAGGAGATGTGATACTGGTTGTACATGTGCGATATTGGAGAAGTGATATTGGTTGTACATGTATGTTGGAGGAGAAGTGATACTGGTTGTATATGTGCGATATTGGAGAAGTGATACTGGTTGTACATGTATGTTGGAGGAGAAGTGATACTGGTTGTACATGTATGTTGGAGAAGTGGTACTGGTTGTACATGTGCGATATTGGAGAAGTGATACTGGTTGTACATGTATGTTGGAGGAGAAGTGATACTGGTTGTACATGTGCGATATTGGAGAAGTGATACTGGTTGTACATGTATGTTGGAGGAGAAGTGATACTGGTTGTACATGTATGTTGGAGAAGTGGTACTGGTTGTACATGTGCGATATTGGAGAAGTGATACTGGTTGTACATGTATGTTGGAGGAGAAGTGATACTGCTTGCACATGTATGTTGGAGGAGAAGTGATACTGGTTGTACATGTGCGATATTGGAGAAGTGATACTGGTTGTACATGTATGTTGGAGGAGAAGTGATACTGGTTGTACATGTATGTTGGAGAAGTGGTACTGGTTGTACATGTGCGATATTGGAGAAGTGATACTGGTTGTACATGTATGTTGGAGGAGAAGTGATACTGGTTGTACATGTATGTTGGAGAAGAAGTGGTACTGGTTGTACATGTATGTTGGAGAAGAAGTGGTACCGGATGTACATGTACGTTAGAGGAGAAGTGGTACTGGTTTTACATGTACGTTAGAGGAGAAGTGGTACTGGTTGTACATGCATGTTGGAGGAGAAGTGGTACTGGTTGTACATGTACGTTAGAGGAGAAGTGGTACTGGTTTTACGTGTATTTTGGAGGAGAAGTGATACTGGTTGTACATGTATGTTGGAGAAGAAGTGGTACTGGTTGTACATGTATGTTGGAGAAGAAGTGGTACCGGATGTACATGTACGTTAGAGGAGAAGTGGTACTGGTTTTACATGTACGTTAGAGGAGAAGTGGTACTGGTTGTACATGCATGTTGGAGGAGAAGTGGTACTGGTTGTACATGTACGTTAGAGGAGAAGTGGTACTGGTTGTACGTGTATGTTGGAGGAGAAGTGGTACTGGTTGTACATGTATGTTGGAGGAGAAGTGGTACTGGTTGTACATGTTTGTTGGAGAAGAAGTGGTACTGGTTGTACATGTATGTTGGAGGAGAAGTCGTACTGGTTGTACATGTACGTTAGAGGAGAAGTGGTACTGGTTGTACATGTACGTTAGAGGAGAAGTGGTACTGGTTGCACATGTACGTTAGAGGAGAATTGGTACTGGTTGCACATGTACGTTGGAGGAGAAGTGATACTGGTTTTACATGTACGTTAGAGGAGAAGTAGTACTGGTTTTACATGTACGTTGGAGGAGAAATGTTACTGGTTTTACACGTTCTCTAAGACGTGAAGTAGCGTGTATTTGTTGTACAAATTCTCAAATAGGCAACTTGCTATATAAATAGTTAGAACAGCATGCATGTTTCGTACAGGATCTTCAAGAAATAACCAAATGTATATGTTGTACAGGTACTGTAGGAGAGTACAAACTGTATTTGTTTTACAGCTATTCCCAAACTCAACATAATTTTCTTTGAAACTGTTTGGTGCATTGCTGTGCATTTTTTAATGCAGCCTTAGATTCTCCCCGACTGTAATACAATATTTGTATCTGTTGTAAAACTGATCTAGTTTAGAATTGTGATTATATAGATTATATACAAAATGGCTTTATGGACAGAGAATTGAATGTTTTTCTGTCGATCTTTCCCCTGCCAAAAAGTGCACATTATAAACTTTCTAGTGAATAAACCAAGCTTGGAAAACTTCAAAGCGTGCTAATTACCTGTTTGAACTTGGTTGGTGACCTTATGAATACTGAATCATCAATATACGTGAATGATGCTGTTAATAATCATAGTAAAAACGTATCTTATTTTATTTTTTCTGAAGGGCTCAAATAGTGAACTGTCTAGATTTTCTAAATCATAAAGAATTTAAAGTGTAAATTCATCGCCATGCAAAAAGTAACTTTAATGTTGTACAGACACTTCTACAATGAAACTATGAGAGGTCGATTATACCACAACATACAAGAACTAGAGAAGAGAGCACAGGCTGTAGATAGGAAATCTTTTATCCGGTGGATAAACCAGGATTTTGAATCTCAATAAAGCTACCATCAATCAAGGGAGAAGAAAAAAAGAGGACGATTTTAACAAACATGTTAATAGACATAAGACTTTGAAAATGTTTCAGGCAATTCAGCTCGTTACTCTGCACAAGCTAAACGTTCAGTTACAATCGGAATGCGGTATTCAAGTTTCAAAACTTCTGTGTAGAAAGTTGTAAGAAGCGCTGGTTTCACTTTTGGAAAATCTGAAGACGACAGGAACATTGTGAAGAGCCACGATTGATTGCTTCTGGGAGTAAATTCCTGAGACAGGTTCGAGTGAGAAGGATGGCTACGTCATCGTGTATCTGGATAAAGGTTGGGCTAATGCCCACCATGCTTCTGAGAAACAATGAGAATTGTTTGACAGAGAAAAGAAAAATACCAGGCGGAAAGGGCAGCTCGCTATATTAGCACACGCTGCCAGCCGAAGGAATAGAGTTATCACACAGGCAGTGCGTATTGTTCAAGCAAAGTCTAAAGATGGTAGGGATACCACTTTGGAATGAATGGATACATTTTCGATGATTGGATAGAGAACACTATCCTACCCACCCTGGATAGACCGTCTTGCCTGGTAATGTACATTGCATCTTTCCATCATGCTGTAGAGCTGTTAAACAAGGTTCCATCTTCATTAAGCACAACAGATCAAATCAAGACTTGGCTTGCAAAAGAAAATGATCCGTTTCACACAATCAGTTGAATTCAGAGCTTCTGCCGCTTATGAAACAAAGGAAAATGTAAAGTGAATGTAAAGTAAATGAAGTATAGCCGGGACAAGCAGACAGAGATTAAAATGGACTACAACATACTGGACAGAAGAACCTTAGAGCATCAAGGAAACGGACAAGGTGAATTGGAGATCAATGGTAACCTGCCTACGATGTGGAGATGGCACAAGATGATAACGCAATGATATTTTCATTTAATTTTACTTTCATCAACTTTGAGTTGAAGAGACAGATTTCAAAATGACAAGCGTCAACTTCAGGCTAAACTACTGCAACAGTCTAATCAATAACAAGTTTGATATACAGCAACACAAGTTGGATTGTCATCTAAAATAGGAAGCATTCATGGTTAGCCGACCTCACAGCAACACAAGTTGGATTGTCATCTAAAATAGGAAGCATTCATGGTTAGCCGACCTCACAAGAGAAGCTGAGTGATTGCGTTTAGAAATGGTTATAATAGTGACGTATTTAGTGTATACTTTTTTTATACAAGAAAAAGAGTTTTTAAATGTTACGTAGAGCCAGTCTTAACATATGGACGCGAATCATGGACAATAGGACAACAGACTAGAAAATCACTGGAGTCTCTAGAAATGTGGTTTTACAGAAGAATATTGAGAGTACCTTGGACAGCTAAGAAGAGTAATGAAGATGTTCTGAGAGAGGTCAAAGCAAAAAGAGAGCTAATTTCCAATATTAGGAAGAAACAATCATCATTTTTTGGCCATGTAATGAGACGAAGACCCAGGGAGACACTGAGAAGAACATTGATGAGAGAGGCAAGAGCAGCAGGATTCGGCTCCTTCAATGAGATAGATCAGCTTGCACAGAACAGAGACAAATGGCGAGATTTGATAAAATATCTTTAAAAGAAAACTGCTAGAACAAAAATTCAGATAGGAGGAGTATCTTGGTCTACGCCCTATGGACCGGCTACGGCTCGAAAGGTCAATAGATAGATAGATAGATAGATAGAAAGAGAAGAGAACAACTGAAATATATTGTAACAACTAGAAAAATTGAGGGACGAAAAAAGATAGAGGGAAGTAAAGAGACAAAATAACAGACAGCTTAAGAGAATGGCTTGGCAGAAGTTCAAAAACAGAAATGATAAATAGCTGCCGAGATCGAAAGTTGTGGAGAGACAAGATTACCTACGCCAGCAGGCCCGGTACTTGATGATGATGATTTAGTGTATGACTACTGTTAGAATAGACTATGATAGTGATGTATTTAGTAATTGACTACTGGTTAGAATAGACTATGATAGTGATGTATTTAGTATTTGACTACTGGTTAGAATAGGCTATGATAGTGACGTATTTAGTATTTGACTACTGGTTAGGATAGACTATGATAGTGATGTATTTTATATGACTACTGGTTAGATACGACTATGATAGTGAGTATTTAGTATTTGACTACTGTTTAAAATAGACTATACTACTGACGTATTTAGTATATGACTACTGGTTAGAATAGACTATGATAGTGATGTATTTAGTATTTGACTACTGGTTATAATAGACTGTGATAGTGACGTATTTAGTATTTGACTACTGGTTAGAATGGACTGTGATAGTGATGTATTTAGTATTTGACTACTGGTTAGAATAGACTATGATAGTGATGTATTTAGTATATGACCACTGGTTAGAATAGACTATGATAGTGATGTATTTAGTATTTGACTACTGGTTATAATGGACTGTGACAGTGATGTATTTAGTATTTGACTACTGGTTATAATAGACTGTGAAGTGACATATTTAGTATTTGACTACTGGTTAGAATGGACTGTGATAGTGACGTATTTAGTATTTGACTACTGGTTAGAATGGACTGTGATAGTGACGTATTTAGTATTTGACTACTGGTTATAATGGACTGTGATAGTGACGTATTTAGTATTTGACTACTGGTTAGAATAGACTATGATAGTGATGTATTTTATATGACTACTGGTTAGATATGACTATGATAGTGATGTATTTTATATGACTACTGGTTAGATATGACTATGATAGTGATGTATTTAGTATTTGACCACTGGTTAGAATAGCCTATGATAGTGATGTATGTTATATGACTACTGGTTAGATAAGACTATGATAGTGATGTATTTAGTATTAGACTACTGGTTACACCAGACTATGATGGTGACGTATAAAGATGAGAGTGATTATAGCATTGATACATGTGTGAGAATTATGATAATATTTATACAAATATCTATCTCTCTCTCTGCGATCAAGACTCAATCAGAGTAGGATTCCAGACTCTCTCATGAAGTCAGCTGTCTGTTTAATCGAATCGATTACCCCATAAAGTTTTTCTTCCAGGGAGGTGGGCGTGGACCACATTGCTCTTCTCAGGTCTGTGTACTGGGGCAATCCTGTAGACACGTTTTGTAGTCATTTTGTCCAGTGTACCGTGGCATAGGCTGGTTGCACCTATTTTGAATTTGGTGAACATGCGATTTCTCATTCTATTGTGACCAGTGCGTAGGCGAAGTATGATGACTTGATCCCTCCTTGATAGTTGGTGGTATCCGTCACTCTCGTTATGCTTTGGGTGTTCTCGTTTCCATTTTTCATGGAACTGACCCTTGAGGATGGATTTGGTTACATTATAACTGAGCGGATGGTTCTCTTGTGGTAATCTCCCTCCCTCATTAGCTAATTTGTCTGCGCGTTCGTTCCCGTGTATATTACAGTGTGATGGTATCCACTGAGAGACTACTCTCTGGAAGTTATTGCATAGTTGGTCCAGGGTTGTTCTCAAGTCATCTACTTCATTGTTCTTGGGCCTTTTTAGAGCTGATAGTACTGATAGTGCATCAGTCAGAATCACTAATTTATTGTGCATGTCATTTTTGGGTAGGTATCGTGTGTGTGTTTTTCTACTGCGTGTTTTCTTTCTGTGTCTGATTGGGTGCCTTTTCTCATGATTCCTTCTATATTTTCCTTAAGTTCTGGTATTTTATGCTTTCCATGAGGAGACATATCAGATGGGTGATATCTCAAGGGTTTCGATACTGTTTGGGAAAGTACTGGGTCTCCAGTAGTTAGTTCATGGGCAATTGCAGTGAAGTTGCTCCTCTTTAGTTGTACAATTCCGGAACAAGTTATACTTTGGTGCATGGGGTGGCTAAGGAACCTTCTATATTTCTCCGCTTGTTGCAATACTTTAGTGACCCGTCTGTCATCTAAGGGTTGTAAACCTGTTACTGTTTCTTGAGTCTTGATAGGTGTAGATTTCATAGCACCAGTGATGATACGGGCAGCTTGGTTCTGTGTTCTGTTAATTTTGCTAAGGTGTGATTTGGAAGCCACAACCCAGGCTGTGACTCCATACTCTAGAGCTAGTCTGACTCTTCCTACCTATAGTCTTTTCAAAATATTGTTGTCTGCCGCCCCCAGTCCGTTCCTGCCAATTTCTTCATAATATTTGTTCGTTTTCTGGATTTTTTTCTTGCTCTGTCTATCTGATTGTTCCAAGTCATTCTGCGATTCATGGTGACGCCAAGATATGTTGGGTTTTGGTCAATAGGAAGTGTATGGTCTTTTATCTTCAAGTTTGCAGAGAGTGTGTTTCTTGATAGGCTGAAAATTGTATATGTAGTTTTTTTCGTTGATTGGTACGAACCACGTGTTCGTCCATTTTTCAAGTTCACCTAGGGCATATTGCGCCCTGGATCCAGCCACCGACATACTTTCCTCGCGAGCCCATAACGCCAGATTATCTGCGTATATTGCTGAGTGTATTCTGGGTGGAATGTCCATTACGATGTCATTTATGAAAATTAAAAAGAGTGTTGGGGACAAGACTCCGCCTTGTGGGACACCTTGTTCGATAGAGACCTTCTTACTTAGTTGACCTTGAACTTGTTCTCTGGCCGTTCTATCCTGAAGGTATTGAGAGAGCCAATTGAATAAACGACCCTGGATGCCAAGTCTACAAAGCTTGTTCTTTAAACCCCATCGCCATACCCTATCAAAAGCCTTCTCCATGTCGACCCACACTGCTAGTGTGTGTTTTGTTTCTTGTAGAACATCCTCTATTTCCTGTGCAATGTAGGTGACCAGATCTTCAGTTGATCTGTGCTGACGGAAGCCACTTTGTTGTGGTACGATTTGTTGTTTTGTCTCCAAATGCCACATAAGTCTTCTGTTAACCAGACTTTCCATGAGTTTACTCAGGCAGCTCAGTAGGCTAACATTTGAGACTGTTCTAAGACAGGACTTAGAAGAGAAGAGACTCATGAAAAAGGATGGTAAACCCTGTGGACCAGCGAGCCTGACCTGTTCATTATGTGACCGCGTGTGTTTGTCAAACATTGGTAGAATTAGCCACGAGAGAAGCTGTTCGGCAAAAACAATACCTCAAAAAAATACGCAATAGCCTCCACTAGACCGTCTGACAAGACGAAAAGGGCCATATATCAGTAGGCTAATTGGTCTATAGCTACTTGGGTCTAGTGGGTCTTTTCCACGCTTGAGGATGGGCACCATAATAGCTTCTTTCCAGATTGCCGGCACGTGACCTCTCTTACAGCTAGCATTTATTATCCTTAGAAGCTGGCTCTTGGCGTTCTGTCCCAGATTTAGGAGCATTTCGTTGGAGATTCCATCTTTACCAGGGGAATTTTTGAGCTTCAATCTTATGAGGGCAACATGTAATTCAGTTGGGGTAAAGACGGTCGTCTGATGCTCTTCTGGTGCTAAAGGCATGTGTTTTGCATCTTGGTTTTCCCGTCTTGCAGCTTTCTATTTGTCTATTGGAATGTTTATTCTACTAATGTTTTTGTAAGTCTCTATCAGTAGATTTGCTGCCCTTTTGCCTGTGAGGATGTTCTGATTGTGTGCTAATGATATTGGAGGTTGGCAGTTGTTTTCGTCACTCAGAGCTTTCGCAAGTTTCCATAGTTTATGACCATTTTTGTCTAGATTAAGGCTCTCTGTTTTGTCTATCCAGCTCTGTCTTGCTGATATCATGACCTCACGTCTGTATTTGGCCGAGGCTGCTTTGTAGGCAATGTTGCTCTCTGTGCTGTGTGATGTTTCAGCTAGTTCTCTGGCAGAGTCCAGTTCCTCTTCTAGTTTTTGTATTTCCTTGCTCCAGTATGGCTTGTAGTTTCTTCTGGCTCCTCTAGGGATTGATTCTTTAGCAGCTCTCAGGATTCCATTTGTTAACCGCTCTATCATATTATTGACCTTCTTTTCGTGGGTGTTAATAGGCACAGTATATGCATCAGTGAGCCTTGCAAACTTTGCCCAATCTGCTCTCTTATAGTTCCAGCGGGGAAGAGGCATTTGCAACTCCTGTTTGTGAGCAAGAGTCACTGAAAGTTTGACTGGTCTATGGTCACTATCTCCAAGTTGGTTCAACACTTTTCTGGTTATTTTGATAGATATGTCTCCAGTTGCAAACGCTAGGTCGGGAGTGGAAGTTGTTTTCCATCTTCTTGAGTAGAAGGTTGGGGGTCCTCCCTAGAGTTTATGAGGAGTAGGTTGTTGTATATTTCCCATTCTTCCACTTCTTCACCTCGAACATTGGACTCCTTATATCCCCATCTTTCAGAGTGGCTGTTAAAGTCTCCTACTACCAGACACTTTGATGGTGTTATTTCCATTGACTCCAGCTTCAGTAATTTGTCATTTGGACAATATATATTAAATATCCTTATACTCGCGGAGTTAATGTATAGGTCAGTACCAATGATCTCTGCCTCTCCGTTTGTGACTACATCGATCAGTTTTGCTTGGATGGAATTTTTAATAAGTATAAGAATTCCACCTTTGTGACCTTCCCTGTCTTGTCTAAATGTTTGGTAGCCCCTGATCATAAATCTGTGCTGTGGATTAAGATGTGTTTCCTGGATGCAGGCAACGTCAATCTCCTCTGCTAGTCTGATTGTTAGAGCTTTGTTTTTTGTGGTATATCCGCATTCAAGTGTATTATATTCAGCTGTTTCTTGAAGCCTTTCCGGTCAGCGGTAGTTTCTATCATAATTAGAGTCTGTTAGATTCAGTCTGATTGATTACTTGCTAAAACGTTGCACTGTGTTCTGCGCCAGTGGCCCAGTACATCCGATTTTAGCCAGAATTTTATTCAGGTTTGCTTTCCGTAGCCTTTGATTGTCTCCAATCTTCCTGCAAAGCAACAGATTGTCTTTTCTGTAGGGAGATTCTATCCATAGATGGTCGGCCCTCCCAGGTTTACGAGCACCATCTGCCCAGGCCTGATGTAGTAATTAGTTGGTGATTAGACCATCACCATCACACATCAAACAACAGACTATAAAACCCTCCTAACTATCACGAACTTCCGGGAGTCTCACCGATGCTGACAAGTCATGTTATGACAAGTATTTTAAACTAAAAGTTCTAGTGGACGCATGATTGTTTACTAATTTGGTTCATTTAAGACAACGTCCACAAGAGTCAGAGTGAAATGAATCTCCATTGTCGCCAACCTTCGATGCAGGGAGAAAGCACGACAAGATTGTGTTCTGAGCTTATACTCCAGGCATTGTGCTAGTAAAAGCTAAACTATAATGGCCGCCGTTGAGAATGAACAAAATTCTGCAAATTCAAATCTTTGCCGTTGGGCTTTGTTCAAACGTAAACAGCGTCCATCTTGGTGCGTTCATCTTGGTGCGTCTCCATACAAATATGAGAATGATTATAACATAAATATAAATATTAGAACGACTACAACATTGATACAAATGTGAGAGTAACTATACCATAGATACAAATATGAGAATGATTATAATATAGATACACATATGAGAATGATTATAACATAGATACAAATATGAGAATGATTATAACATAAATATAAATATTAGAACGACTACAACATTGATACAAATGTGAGAGTAACTATACCATAGATACAAATATGAGAATGATTATAATATATATACAAATATGAGAATGATTATAACATAGATACAAATATGAGAATGATTATAATATAGATACAAATATGAGAATGATTATAACATAGATACAAATATGATAATGATTATAACATAAATATAAATATTAGAACGACTACAACATTGATACAAATGTGAGAGTAACTATACCATAGGTACAAATATGAGAATGATTATAATATATATATACAAATATGAGAATGATTATACCATAGATACAAATATGAGAATGATTATAAGATACAAATATGAGAATTATTATAACATAGATACAAATGTGAAAGTGATTATATCATAGATACAAATGTGAGAGTGATTATAGCATAGATACAAATGTGAGAGCGGTTATAACATAGATACACATGTGAGAGTGACGATAACAAAGATTATGGTTCTGAACATATCATATTGATGTTAACAATAATGAATATGTGATAGTGGTGTTAGCAATAATGAAAATATGATAGTGATGTTAACAACAAAAATGTGATGATAATAATGATAATAAAGATACAAATGTGAGAGCGATGATGATAACAAAGACAGCGAAGGCAAATGACATTTTTGGTGAACGATAAAACAGCCAACAGGTCACTGAACATGCGCACCCGTTTTAATTAATTTAGTCTATTTTTAGCATATTCATTGGAAGAAAATTACTTTGCAACCTTTAGCCTCCAGGAACGAAACATTAAAAAAATTTAATAACATTGAAGTTTTCCGAAAAAACGTGTGGTTGCAATGTAATATTCTTTTTGTGGAGTTGGAATGTGCTCAAACAACATTAAGGTAATCAAACTAACGAAAGAAAAATGTTGAGCACACCAAACCAATTTTTTGTATTTAAATTATTCTCAATACGAGACTAGGTGAAGGCATGTTCTGTCAACATGCGCGAGTTAGCAGGTTGACGAGGAGATAACGGAGTGCTAGTCAGAACAGAGTGCGTTCATACTCGCAGGCTCAGCCGATCAAACTTAGCACAAACAAGGAGGCGGAGTTTGAGTTTACAAACATGGCTGAATCGCTTTTGCGATTTTTTAATTTAAAAAAAAGTCGTTGTATGTTTCTTTTAGGCATCGTCATAAGTGTTTTCATTGTGCCTCTTTTAGACATTGTCATAGGTGTTTTCATTGTGTCTCTTTTAGACATTGTCATAGGTGTTTTCATCGTGTCTCTTTTAGACATTGTCATAGGTGTTTTCATTGTGTCTCTTTTAGACATTGTCAAAGGTGTTTTCATCGTGCCTCTTTTAGACATTGTCATAGGTGTTTTCATTGTTACTCTTTTAGACATTGTCATAGGTGTTTTCATTGTGCCTCTTTTAGACATTGTCATAGGTGTTTTCATTGTTTCTCTTTTAGGCATTGTCATAGGTGTTTTCATTGTTTCTCTTTTACACATTGTCATAGGTGTTTTCATTGTGTCTCTTTTAGACATTGTCATAGGTGTTTTCATTGTGTCTCTTTTAGACATTGTCATAGGTGTTTCCATTGTTTCTCTTTTAGACATTGTCATAGGTGTTTTCATTGTGTCTCTTTTAGACATTGTCATAGGTGTTTCCATTGTGTCTCTTTTAGACATTGTCATAGGTTTTTCCATTGTGTCTCTTTTAGACATTGTCATAGGTGTTTCCATTGTGTCTCTTTTAGACATTGTCATAGGTGTTTCCATTGTGTCTCTTTTAGACATTGTCATAGGTGTTTCCATTGTGTCTCTTTTAGACATTGTCATAGGTGTTTCCATTGTGTCTCTACAAGACATCGTCATAAGTTTATCCATTTTGTCTATAATAGACATCATCATAAGTGTTTTCATTGCGTCTCTTTTAGACATCGTCATGGGTTTTTTCATTATTTCTCTATTAGACATCGTCATTGGTGTATTCATTGTGTCTTCACGATACAAAGTAAGAAGTGTCTAATTGTGTTCCCACGATACATTGTAAGAAGTGTCTAATTGTGTTCCCACGATACATTGTAAGAAGTGCCTAAATCTGTACCCACGATACATTGTAGGAAGTGTCTAATTGTGTACCCACGATACATTGCAGGAAGTATCTAAATCTGTACCCACGATACATTGTAAGAAGTGTCTAAATCTGTACCCACGATACATTGTAAGCAGTGTCTAAATTGTGTACGCCCGATACATTGTAGGAAGTGTCTAAATGTGTACCCACGATACATTGCAAGAAGTGTCTAATTGTGTATCACCGACACATTGTAAGAAGTGTCTAAATCTGTACCCACGATACATTGTAAGAAGTGTCTAAATCTGTACCCACGATACATTGTAAGAAGTGTCTAAATCTGTACTCACGATACATTGAAAGAAGTGTCTAAATGTGTACCCACGATACATTGTAAGAAGTGTCTAAATGTGTACCCACGATACATTGTAAGAAGTGTCTAAATGTAAACCCACGATACATTGTAAGAAGTGTCTAAATCTGTTCCCACGATACATTGTAAGAAGTGTATAATTGTGTACCCACGATACATTGTAAGAAGTGTCTAAATGTGTACCCACTATACATTGTAAGAAGTGTCTAAATGTGTACCCACGATACATTGTAAGAAGTGTCTAAATCTGTACCCACGATACATTGTAAGAAGTGTCTAAATCTGTACCCACGATACATTGTAGGAAGTGTCTAAATCTGTACCCACTATACATTGTAAGAAGTGTCTAAATGTGTACCCACGATACATTGTAAGAAGTGTCTAAATGTGTACCCACGATACATTATAAGAAGTGTCTAAATCTGTACCCACGATACATTGTAAGAAGTGTCTAAATCTGTACCCACGATACATTGTAAGAAGTGTCTAAATGTGTACCCACGATACATTGTAAGAAGTGTCTAAATGTGTACCCACGATACATTGTAAGTTGTGTCTAAATCTGTACCCACGATACATTATAAGTTGTGTCTAATTGCTTGTCCCTGAAACGTTTCAGTATTTTTAAACAGTCAAAACAAGATGTCGCAGGGCATGTTTTGTATAAAACATTTAGTGAACAATTTCGAAGCAACAAATGACGGGTATAACTAATTATCTTTAATTTGACTAAGAGGATTGCAACTGTTTGTTATATTTTGTAGCGAATTTGAGTTTCATATTCGTAAGAAAACATCTTTAGCAATGTGAGCGATACGATAGTCCGTTCAGAAATTCATAATCGCACTTGAATTAGTTTTGCATGATAACCGCTTCTTATTTTGGTTTCAAAATTTGCATGCAATCTTAGAATATTGATGACGCACAGATTTTGGTATTTTTTATTCCACAAACACAACAGATTTTGCACATCAGCGAATTCCTTTGATCTTTTATGACGATATCACACAAGTTAATTCAAATTTTAGAGTTTACAGTAATCGTGTTAAATTTTCCAGTTTACTGCAATTCTTGTCAGAGGCGTATCTACATAGTGCTTAGTTGTGGGTGATGTTCGTTATGTGTATTTGCAAACATGAATTCAATTGGTTACAATTAGTCTTGTCCTTCGGTCACCATTAGACCCCAGGACGTCCTAACTGCAGCTGGAATTGAATTCATCTTAATTTTAATCATTCCGAATCTGACGATTCCAAGAGGTTGAGAATCATTACTGGCTGGACAAATAGTAATCCATCTCGTTTCCAGTACTCATCTTCCACCCGCAGTACATGTTCAACACACTTCTTCCAGAACGGAATGTCTATTTTTGAGAGAGACTCGCGTGTTAGAACTTCAACATCACACATTTTAAACGTCCTGTTCTGTTCTGCAACTTGTCCTTTGGCGTGAGCCCAGACAAGTTCGATTGGATTAAGGTGCGCATGATATGCAGGGAGTCGAAGAGAGGTGTGGCCGTATTTCTCAATGATTTTGTCAACATGGTACACCTTTTTCTTATTCGTATTCTTCACAAGTTGTAATAATTCGGGTTTTAAATATGTGTCGTCAAATTTGACATTTTCATTCGCAAGCCATGTCCTAATTTGCTCTTTTGTATTTGATGCATTAGGCACTTTGTCTTCCTCTGATACGACATTGTGGTATGATGCATTATCCATGACTATGGATGAAGGTCTGCAGGATTGGTAAAAGATCGTTCTCCAACCAGTGCCTGAAAATGTTTCCATTCATTTCAGTATGGTAGTCCCTACCGTCGGTACTTTTTGATTGGAAAATAAGTCCCGCATCATGGACAAGGCCGTTTTCAGTGCTTCCAGCATGCGTTAATATAATGCGCTGGCCTTTGCTGCTCGGAATTGTTCTTTTGAGTTTGTCATTTACTGACTGCCATTCTTTAGCATAGGTGTGGTGTGCGTTGACCCATGATTCGTCCAAATATACAATATCATACCGTTCACTCCGCCGCTCACGGATCTGTCTCAGGTATTTGCCTCGAGCAATGACCAAGTGTGGTTTTTCCTGAGAGTAACAAGTACATTATTAGCAAACATTTTCAATATCTCACGTTTTATGACATCCATGTCAAAGCTGTCGACTTTCCTTTTCCTTCCTTGATTGACATGAATGCACTCTGAGTCTTGTTTAATCCAACGAGAAAATGACGATCTATTAAGACCAAGCGCGAGTTGCGTTCGTCTCTCTAGGTCATGAATATCACAATATAAATGCCCCATCTTGGATTCCCTAAGGAAGTGCTGATATAGTAAAACAGTAACCTTTTGCATAGTTATAAATTTGCATTTCAAACTCATTGTAATTTAGATATAAATGTTGGTATTTAAAGTCAACAAATTGTCTACTGAGTCTTCACAAAATTAATAAAGATACGCCTTCCCTTCGGTAATTAATGCCCAGGCCGTGGTGCGTCATGTCGTTCAATAACAATTCAGTTTTGTGTACGGGATTTTCCTGAACTTAGTGTTTCTGCAATAGCCAAACTATTTTACGTCAACGACCGCACCAAATTAATGTATATATCCTAAAATGGTGTCAAATTCGAACAGGGTGAATTTAATATAGCCCAAAGAAGAAAACTTTTAGACTAGATCAAATTTCTCAGAGCAAAAAATATTTCTATAACGTCATCAATATTCTAAGATTGCATGCACATTTTGAAACCAAAATAACAAGCGGTTATCACGAAAAACTAATTCAGGTGTGATTATGAATTTCTGAACGGACTATATCACGAAAACTAGTATTTATCTTCACATTTATTACGTGTATCTTTGACTTTAATATGCTCCGTTTATTACTTACTACATGTGATTGCACTTAATCTGCAGAGATACATAAACAAATGTGTGGTCTTGTGCACAGGCATACTCATATATCTGTAACTAGTCAGTCTATAGCATAATTTTATTTGGAAAGTTCATAGAAAGAAATGTTGTACAACTTAGTCGTTTTTACTGGTTATTTAATGTGGACCGCTAAAGACAAACTTGAACAAGATATACCAGTAATCTCGATTTTCATACCAGAAGCATTAAATACTTCTCATTCGTTTAAATTCTCGATCTTTCTGGTTATTATTTCAAATTATCGGGGCACTGGGTGGTTCAGATGTAACACGTTGACCTCAGGACAGTATGGTTTCTGGACCGAATCCCGCCATGAGCGATGGAAATTGGTATCTCGGAATCCACGGTCTCATCACAGCCGAGACCCATGCCTGGTGTAGTGAATAGCCGTCTCGGATCCGACACAAACAAGAGGTCCCGGTTGACTTTGAGCGCGATAAAGAGTTCTTGTAAGATAAATGTCGAGTAGATTAGGCCAAAATGGTTGCTGGTTCACGTATTTGAGGAACAAAACAAAAGCAGAACGACGATTCGGTTCAGTAGGCCTTCGGCTGGAACAATAAACTATATATATATAGATGCACCCACAAATCTAACTTCATGGCGCTAATTACTAGACTATCTAAAAGGAAAATAAGTGTGCCACTTCCCTGTAGTCCAAAGCTTGAACTACCGACTGCGCTATAATCACGAAGGTCGGCTGACGGAGCGGACGCTGGAATCAAGTATCTATCTATCTAGTGTCCTTTCGAGCCGAAGACGGCACATAGGGCAGAACCACAATCTCAAAAACAGAAACCTTGCGTGCCAAAATGGCACATATTGCAGAGATCGCTGCTTCTAAAATCTATGGTTCCGTTTCCATAACAATACTTTTTACAATGACAGCTTGTCAAGGCATCGATCAATCTCCTTAGTCGCCTCTTACGACATGCTTGGAAGGACACAGTGTCACTATTCTTTACTCATAACGAGGCCCCGGTAACACACGGGAACCAAGTATGGGAAGGGTTTTTAATATGTAGACGGGCTACTGGTTCCTAGACTCTACTTATACTGGAAACGCAACTATGAGTGTTAATACCAATAAGTATAACCACACGAATAAAGTACATATATAAAATATACGACAAGGCTACATACGCAAACACAACATATACACACATAGCCATATGCATAGATGCACTCATGTGTATACATATATATGTGTAAAAACCCACATATCTGCACTTATACGAATGCATACATAACCATACATACATAAGCACATACGTCCGTGTACACTTCAACTCAGCACATCCACAAACGCCCAAACGCTCATATATGTATACATACATGTTGACATATATATATATATATATATATGTATGTGCATATGAAAATAAATTGTGTATTGCAGGCTTCCAATGTGTATGAGTGTATATATTCATGCCTAGTGGGGACAACGATCCCAACTGGACTATAAGCCGATTCTCCAGGACGATCCGGCTGCGATTGCTGGAGTAGCATGAGATAATGACAGTGATTCGCATATCAGGTCTACCTCTATGGCCTGAGGAATTGAAATGGAATGCCTCCGGAGTGCCGGTCTTCTGTTAAACATCACTAAGACACTCACATAATCGTTGTCCAGATTTGCCAATATTGGTCATAATGCTGACATAAGTAAGTAAAGACTAAAGATCTCCCGTCACGCCAAGTGGCGTATAGGGAATATGGTGTTAGTGACCATAAATTTAACAGACCCTCGGAACATGATTTTTGGGGTAATGTGGTCAGTATTACGCCCGTGCCGCTTTACTTTCCCTTAAAAAATCCGCTACCCATTTAAGGCTGGGTGAACCCGGAAGCCGTCGGTTGCGATCGAACCCTTCTTGTACTTTGTAGTCCAATTCACTAACCACTGAGCTATCGCGGCTCATAATGCTGACATATTATGGCATAAATAATATTATGGGGCACGGATGTGAAATCAAGTTATGGTATACACACAACAGATAAACAGGTACCGAGGAGCATGTGGAATCAGTGAATCACAACGAGATTAGGCTAATAATAACTTTTGACGAATGACCTTTGCCATATCTTAATTTATCTGCTGCAGCATCATAACAATATCATCATCTAAGCAACATCATTATGAGAACAATAATAACATCAGAACAACGTTATCATCAGAACAACATCAACGTCAAAGGTACAACGAGATTAGAACACCATCATCATCACGGCAACATCAACATGAAAACAATAACAATATCAGAATTGCATTAGCATTTGAATAACATCAACATTAGAACATCAACTCCAAAGTTACATCAAGTTTAGAACAATATCAATATTATTAAAACATCAACATCAGAACAACATAAACACCACAACATGAAAGAACAAAGTCATTATCAGAAAACATTAACATCAGATTAATATGAGAACAACCTTATTATCGTCAAAAGTATCAACTGTAGCTTTACTCTTAACATACGAGCTCAAAGGTCACGTTTCAACGTGCTGCTTTATTCCTGTTATTATTTTGTTAATACTATTACCTTGTTAAGACTGCCTCTTGTTAAATTACTAGATTCATATCCCGAGTGGAGCAATCATTTTTTTCCCAGTGATCTATGACCTCAGGGTGAGAGAGATCAAATGCAACACGATGTTGGATCAATAATCGTGTCGCGTCGAAGAGGATAATACGCAGGTCCAGTACTCTTGTTGAGAATCTAAAACATCAATTAGGAACTGTCAAATGAAATAAAGGCAGGTTCAGTCGCACTACTAGCCATGCAGCTCTTATAAGAAACATAATCAATTGTGTTTAACCAAGAAACTAAAAAACATATATTGCCGTGAAATATATACCGAATCAATTAATAAAAAATTGTATTGAGAAAACAAATAGAAAAAAAAAGAATTAAAACCAACACTAAAGGAAATAGAATGGGATATAAGAAGTCCATAGAAAGAGAAAGATTATAAATGAGATGTGATAATAGTAGAGTTGATGAAAATAGGATGAAAACAGAGCGTTAAAGGTGCACTATATAAAAAGATTTAGTACAACTTAATGACTGAAAGATTGAATACGGACAATATATATTCCAATACCAACAAAGGCAGCCCAAAAGAATGCAACAAGTACATAATATCTGCACGAAAGTCTTGCTGCAATGAGAGAAGTCTACAGAAGACTGGAGCAGAAATCAACATAGTTAAAACTGCTCCAAGGGGCAGAGTATAAAGTGACCATACGTTTAATATCAGTCGTGTTTTAAATGTGGTGTAATGGACATGTAATACAAAATAGATCAGTTAGCATGCCTTCTTGACTTCATTAGGCTGTGTATGACACAAGTGTGGAGAAATAATCATAGATATCGGGTCATTACCTCACCAAGCGCATATGATACAAATCTCTGATAACGGCCAAAAGCTGATGTGAAAAATAAAAAATGATACATATAGACCAATAAATTAGACAGCGGGTGTATGTTATCACTTTATGTTTTCAAAATATACGCGCAGAAAAAATAAGGAACGTTAGCGAAGCGAATAATAAAGAACAATGTGACGCTCTTACTGTTGAGTGCCATGCAATGGCAGAAATACGATACGCTGGTGATAGAACATTGTTATCCAACTGATTAAATGGAACTAAGAGATTGATAGCATCATCATCGTGTGCGATAGCGGTTAGTGTAGGTGATCATGTCCTGCCACAATTTTCTGTTCACATGCATCGTATCAATCCTTGTTGTTGACTGTTTTCCATGCCACGACACCCAGGAACTTCTTTCTTTGTCATCCGCGATATCATTTTCCTTGCATTTTGCCAGTTGTTGCCAAGTATCCCAACTTTCCCATTCTCATGATCTGCCTGAAAAATGTCGATTGTTTCTTTATGATGCTTTTTAAGAGCTCCCTTTTGTGTTGGCCTCTTCGAGAATTTGTTTTGACAGCATCAGTTAAATAAAATAAAACACACACACACACACATTTCTTTACAGAATTTATTCCATTTCTGTGGTCTACCGGGGATCTTCTACGATTTGCATCTATAATCTCAGATAACAGAGAAAAGAGGACATGGATCACAGAATTACTACAGAACAATATCTGAAAATATTAAACCGTTTTGAATACCTTGGTTACTGTCAACAGAAGATGAAAAGATTACACCGGATATCAAAAGCGGACTGAATATAGTAAAAGAGTAAAGTACCCCCGTCACGCCAAGTGGCGTATAGGGAATATGGTGTTAGTGGCCATAAATTTTACAGACCTTCGGCACATGATTTTTGGGGTAATGTGGTCAGTATTACGCCCGCGCCGCTTTACTTTCCCAGAAAAATCCAGTACCCATTTAAGGCTGGGTGAACCCGGAAGCCGTCGGTTGGGATCGAACCCTACCCCTTAGGACTGAACATATCTACGAGTAAAATAAAATAAATGTTCAACAATTGGCATAGAACTAATATTGCCACAAAATTGATGTCTCTAAGTGCCTGTATCGATAGCAACATATGCTGTGTAGCGTTGGGACTATTGACAGATCTCATGGAAAATACTTTAATGCCTTGAATGCAAGTGTTGCAGAGGAATTGCGGGAAAAACAAACAAATCTAATTTGTAACAAGTTATTAGATGAGTACACGATTTGATAAAGAACATATCAACATATACATATATGTACATTCGTTACAGTCATTGAGGTGATTAATCAGCTGATCTTGACAAATAGATTTAATGTTGGTGTCTCCAGTAACAGGTTGGTTCCTCCTTTCTTGCAAACAAATACTAATAATTCATTAATATTATCTATTAGTTTCCAGTGGTTTAGACTGGAGATAAATAATAATAAATGAATATTTTTATAAAGGGAAACTTCCGAGGCGATAATCAGCGAATCAATTCAGAGGAAGAGGTATGTTTACAACACTCGGAAACAATGACAAATAATCAAGAACAGAAAAAAAAAAACAAAGAACAGTATATGGTCCAAAGCAGGATCGAACCCGTACTCCTTGGCACAGCGCCTTGCCACGAGAAGCCAAACGTTAGGGAACACTGCCAATTCGGCTAACTAAAAAATTAGCCATCATTGGCGATGTCTTTCACGCAGGTGTTCTCATGACTATGGCATAGGGCTGCAATCATAACTCGAGAATAAATTGTGTATCTGATTTTTTCCTATTAAGAGAAGTGTCTCCCGGATAGGGTAAGGCTGAATACTTGCGTTGCAGACAAACATTTAGGACGAAACAGCACGAATAGTAGTTTCCAGTGGTTTAGGCTGGAGACAAATAATAATAAATGAATATTATTATAGAGGGAAACTTCCGAGGCGATAATCAGCGAATCAATTCAGAGGAAGAGGTTTGTTTACAGCACTCGGAAAAAATGACAAATAATTAAGAACAGAAAAAAAAGAACAATATATGGTCCGAAGCAGGATCGAACCCGTACTCCTTGGCACAGCCCGAGTTCTTTAAACAAACATCTTCCTCTGAATTGATTCGCTTCCTCATTTTCTTGCAGTTCCCTTGCTCTCTTTCACAATTGTCTTCTAGCAAGATGAGAAAAACATCTTGGCCGTTTCGTCATCGAGGAAGCATTTGCTTAATGATAAGAGTCTGTATAGAACGAACAAGTCCTATAAAGTGTCTTCCAGACACAGACAGATCTAGCCAGTCTTTGAGCCAGACTTTGTTGAGTGACTTTAATGTTGGTTTCCACTGAGGGAACTTTTATTTTTCAACATTTCATCAGGCTCAGTCAAAAGACAGATTTCATGTGAAATATTTCTCAAAATCTTCACATTTAGGGCTAATTTAATTGAAATTGATTTTCAAAATAATATATCACACACGGCACTCGCCTAGAGTTCGTTGTCTGAAGTACACTTGTGCATGTCGTGATTGCTACTTCATTACCTAGTCATCGTTACAATAAGCAGCTTAGCCGCCATAGCCCTAGGATGCAGTAAAATTGTTGCCATGGCAACGTAAATATCTGTTATTATTTCACACCAGTAATTATTCTGTTTGATAGATAGTAATGAATGTCACTCCCCAACCCCACCTCCCCCCCCCCAAACGGCACATGCACAAATAATAAAATCTTGTAGGCGTCACAAACCCTTACACTCTCGAGACATAAGTTATGTAAGAACCAATGGAATACTCAGTCGATTTTTACTTCCGTTTTATTTAGAGACGTTTGCGTGTACGCGTAAGATGATGTTTGCTGCTTCTTATTATACTGTTATTTTGTTGTGGAGAGACATGATCACCTACGCCGGCAAGTACCGTCTTTGATAACTATATGAGTTTAAGTACCGTCTTTGATAACTATATGAGTTTAAGTACCGTCTTTGAAAACTATATGAGTTTAAGTACCGTCTTTGATAACTATATGAGTTTAAGTACCGTCTTTGATAACTATATGAGTTTAAGTACCGTCCTCGGGTCGATCCAGTTTAAACACATTTGTCCTTGACCATTGGCCTCGTAACGGAGAGGTTACTGTGGAACGCTGCCCAAACAGATATGTCGACAAGAGGTTACTGTGGAACGCTGCCCAAACAGATATGTCGACAAGAGGTTACTGTGGAACGCTGCCCAAACAGATATGTCGACAAGAGGTTACTGTGGAACGCTGCCCAAACAGATATGTCGACAAGAGGTTACTGTGGAACGCTGCCCAAACAGATATGTCGACAAAGAGGTTACTGTGGAACGCTGCCAAAACAGATATGTCGACAAAGAGGTTACTGTGGAGCGCTGCCCAAACAGATATGTCGACAAAGAGGTTACTGTGGAACGCTGCCCAAACAGATATGTCGACAAAGAGGTTACTGTGGAACGCTGCCCAAACAGATATGTCGACAAAGAGGTAACTGTGGAACGCTGCCCAAACAGATATGTCGACAAAGAGGTTACTGTGGAACGCTGCCAAAACAGATATGTCGACAAAGAGGTGACTGTGGAGCGCTGCACAAACAGATATGTCGACAAGAGGTTACTGTGGAGCGCTGCCCAAACAGATATGTCGACAAGAGGTTACTGTGGAGCGCTGCCCAAACAGATATGTCGACAAAGAGGTTACTGTGGAGCGCTGCCCAAACAGATATGTCGACAAAGAGGTTACTGTGGAGCGCTGCCCAAACAGATATGTCGACAAAGAGGTTACTGTGGAGCGCTGCCCAAACAGATATGTCGACAAGAGGTTACTGTGGAGCGCTGCCCAAACAGATATGTCGACAAAGAGGTTACTGTGGAGCGCTGCCCAAACAAATATGTCGACAAGAGGTTACTGTGGAGCGCTGCCCAAACAAATATGTCGACATAGAGGTTACTGTGGAACGCTGCCCAAACAGATATGTCGACAAAGAGTTTACCGTGGAGCGCTGCCCAAACAAATATGTCGACAAAGAGGTTACTGTGGAACGCTGCCCAAACAGATATGTCGACAAGAGGTTACTGTGGAGCGCTGCCCAAATAGATATGACGGCAAGAGGTTACTGTGGAACGATGCACAAACAGATATGTCGACAAGAGGTTACTGTGGAACGCTGCCCAAGAAGATATGTCGACAAGAGGTTACTGTGGAACGCTGCCCAAACAGATATGTCGACAAGAGGTTACTGTGGAGCGCTGCCCAAACAGATATGTCGACAAAGAGGTTACTGTGAAACGCTGCCCAAACAAATATGTCGACAAGAGGTTACTGTGGAGCGCTGCCCAAACAGATATGTCGACAAGAGGTTACTGTGGAGCGCTGCCCAAACAGATATGTCGACAAGAGGTTACTGTGAAACGCTGCCCAAACAAATATGTCGACAAGAGGTTACTGTGGAGCGCTGCCCAAACAGATATGTCGACAAGAGGTAACTGTGGAACGCTGCCCAAACAGATATGTCGACAAGAGGTTACTGTGGAGCGCTGCCCAAACAGATATGTCGACAAGAGGTTACTGTGGAACGCTGCCCAAGCAGATATGTCGACAAGAGGTTACTGTCGAACGCTGCCCAAACAGATATGTCGACAAGAGGTTACTGTGGAGCGCTGCCCAAACAGATGTGTCGACAAGAGGTTACTGTGGAGCGCTGCCCAAACAGATATGTCGATAAGAGGTTACTGGGGAACGCTGCCCAAACAGATATGTCGACAAAGAGGTTACTGTGAAACGCTGCCCAAACAGATAAGTTGATAAGAGGTTACTGTGGAGCGCTGCCCAAACAGATATGTCGACAAAGAGGTTACTGTGGAACGCTGCCTAAACAGATATGTCGACAAGAGGTTGCTGTGGAGCGCTGCCCAAACAGATATGTCGACAAGAGGTTACTGTGGAATGATGCCTAAACAGATATGTCGACAAGAGGTTACTGTGGAACGCTGCCTAAACACATATGTCGACAAAGAGGTTACTGTGGAACGCTGCCTAAAAAGATATGTCGACAAGAGGTTACTGTGGGGCGGTGCCAAAAAAGATATGTCGAAAAGAGGTTACTGTGGAACGCTGCCTAAACAGATATGTCGACAAGAGGTTACTGTGGAACGCTGCCTAAACAGATATGTCGACAAAGAGGTAACTGTGGAACGCTGCCTAAGCAGATTTGTCGACAAGAGGTTACTGTGGAGCGCTGCCCAAACAGATATCTCGACAAAGAGGTTACTGTGGAGCGCTGCCCAAACAAATATGTCGACAAGAGGTTACTGTGGAGCGCTGCCCAAACAAATATGTCGACAAAGAGTTTACCGTGGAGCGCTGCCCAAACAAATATGTCGACAAAGAGGTTACTGTGGAGCGCTGCCCAAATAGATATGTCGGCAAGAAGTTACTGTGGAACGATGCACAAACAGATATGTCGAAATGAGGTTACTGTGGAACGCTGCCCAAGAAGATATGTCGAAAAGAGGTTACTGTGGAACGCTGCCCAAACAGATATGTCGACAAGAGGTTACTGTGGAACGCTGCCCAAGAAGATATGTCGACAAGAGGTTACTGTGGAACGATGCACAAACAGATATGTCGACAAGAGGTTACTGTGGAACGCTGCCCAAATAGATATGTCGGCAAGAGGTTACTGTGGAACGATGCACAAACAGATATGTCGACAAGAGGTTACTGTGGAGCGCTGCCCAAACAGATATGTCGATAAGAGGTTACTGGGGAACGCTGCCCAAACAGATATGTCGACAAAGAGGTTACTGTGAAACGCTGCCCAAACAGATAAGTTGATAAGAGGTTACTGTGGAGCGCTGCCCAAACAGATATGTCGACAAAGAGGTTACTGTGGAACGCTGCCTAAACAGATATGTCGACAAGAGGTTGCTGTGGAGCGCTGCCCAAACAGATATGTCGACAAGAGGTTAATGCGGAATGATGCCTAAACAGATATGTCGACAAGAGGTTACTGTGGAACGCTGCCTAAACACATATGTCGACAAAGAGGTTACTGTGGAACGCTGCCTAAAAAGATATGTCGACAAGAGGTTACTGTGGGGCGGTGCCAAAAAAGATATGTCGAAAAGAGGTTACTGTGGAACGCTGCCTAAACAGATATGTCGACAAGAGGTTACTGTGGAACGCTGCCTAAACAGATATGTCGACAAAGAGGTAACTGTGGAACGCTGCCTAAGCAGATTTGTCGACAAGAGGTTACTGTGGTGCGCTGCCCAAACAGATATCTCGACAAAGAGGTTACTGTGGAGCGCTGCCCAAACAAATATGTCGACAAGAGGTTACTGTGGAGCGCTGCCCAAACAAATATGTCGACAAAGAGTTTACCGTGGAGCGCTGCCCAAACAAATATGTCGACAAAGAGGTTACTGTGGAGCGCTGCCCAAATAGATATGTCGGCAAGAAGTTACTGTGGAACGATGCACAAACAGATATGTCGAAATGAGGTTACTGTGGAACGCTGCCCAAGAAGATATGTCGAAAAGAGGTTACTGTGGAACGCTGCCCAAACAGATATGTCGACAAGAGGTTACTGTGGAACGCTGCCCAAGAAGATATGTCGACAAGAGGTTACTGTGGAACGATGCACAAACAGATATGTCGACAAGAGGTTACTGTGGAACGCTGCCCAAATAGATATGTCGGCAAGAGGTTACTGTGGAACGATGCACAAACAGATATGTCGACAAGAGGTTACTGTGGAACGCTGCCCAAATAGATATGTCGACAAGAGGTTACTGTGGAACGATGCACAAACAGATATGTCGACAAGAGGTTACTGTGGAACGCTGCCCAAACAAATATGTCGACAAGAGGTTACTGTGGAGCGCTGCCCAAACAGATATGTCGACAAGAGGTTACTGTGGAACGCTGCCCAAGCAGATATGTCGACAAGAGGTTACTGTCAAACGCTGCCCAAACAGATATGTCGACAAGAGGTTACTGTGGAGCGCTGCCCAAACAGATGTGTCGACAAGAGGTTACTGTGGAGCGCTGCCCAAACAGATATGTCGACAAGAGGTTACTCGGGAACGCTGCCCAAACAGATATGTCGAAAAAGAGGTTACTGTGGAGCGCTGCCCAAACAGATATGTCGACAAAGAGGTTACTGTGGAGCGCTGCCCAAACAGATATGTCGACAAAGAGGTTACTGTGGAGCGCTGCCCAAACAAATATGTCGACAAGAGGTTACTGTTGAGCGCTGCCCAAACAAATATGTCGACATAGAGGTTACTGTGGAACGCTGCCCAAACAGATATGTCGACAAAGAGTTTACCGTGGAGCGCTGCCCAAACAAATATGTCGACAAAGAGGTTACTGTGCAACGCTGCTGAAACAGATATGCCGACAAGAGGTTACTGTGGAGCGCTGCCCAAATAGATATGACGGCAAGAGGTTACTGTGGAACGATGCACAAACAGATATGTCGACAAGAGGTTACTGTGGAACGCTGCCCAAGAAGATATGTCGACAAGAGGTTACTGTGGAACGCTGCCCAAACAGATATGTCGACAAGAGGTTACTGTGGAGCGCTGCCCAAACAGATATGTCGACAAACAGATTACTGTGAAACGCTGCCCAAACAAATATGTCGACAAGAGGTTACTGTGGAGCGCTGCCCAAACAGATATGTCGACAAGAGGTTACTGTGGAGCGCTGCCCAAACAGATATGTCGACAAGAGGTTACTGTGAAACGCTGCCCAAACAAATATGACGACAAGAGGTTACTGTGGAGCGCTGCCCAAACAGATATGTCGACAAGAGGTTACTGTGGAACGCTGCCCAAACAGATATGTCGACAAGAGGTTACTGTGGAGCGCTGCCGAAACAGATATGTCGACAAGAGGTTACTGTGGAACGCTGCCCAAGCAGATATGTCGACAAGAGGTTACTGTCGAACGCTGCCCAAACAGATATGTCGACAAGACGTTACTGTGGAGCGCTGCCCAAACAGATGTGTCGACAAGAGGTTACTGTGGAGCGCTGCCCAAACAGATATGTCGACAAGAGGTTACTGGGGAACGCTGCCCAAACAGATATGTCGACAAACAGGTTACTGTGAAACGCTGCCCAAACAGATAAGTTGATAAGAGGTTACTGTGGAGCGCTGCCCAAACAGATATGTCGACAAAGAGGTTACTGTGGAACGCTGCCTAAACAGATATGTCGACAAGAGGTTGCTGTGGAGCGCTGCCCAAACAGATATGTCGACAAGAGGTTACTGTGGAATGATGCCTAAACAGATATGTCGACAAGAGGTTACTGTGGAACGCTGCCTAAACACATATGTCGACAAAGAGGTTACTGTGGAACGCTGCCTAAACAGATATGTCGACAAGAGGTTACTGTTGGGCGGTGCCCAAAAAGATATGTCGAAAAGAGGTTACTGTGGAACGCTGCCTAAACAGATATGTCGACAAGAGGTTACTGTGGAACGCTGCATAAACAGATATGTCGACAAAGAGGTAACTGTGGAACGCTGCCTAAGCAGATTTGTCGACAAGAGGTTACTGTGGAGCGCTGCCCAAATAGATATGACGGCAAGAGGTTACTGTGGAACGATGCACAAACAGATATGTCGACAAGAGGTTACTGTGGAACGCTGCCCAAGAAGATATGTCGACAAGAGGTTACTGTGGAACGCTGCCCAAACAGATATGTCGACAAGAGGTTACTGTGGAGCGCTGCCCAAACAGATATGTCGACAAAGAGGTTACTGTGAAACGCTGCCCAAACAAATATGTCGACAAGAGGTTACTGTGGAGCGCTGCCCAAACAGATATGTCGACAAGAGGTTACTGTGGAGCGCTGCCCAAACAGATATGTCGACAAGAGGTTACTGTGAAACGCTGCCCAAACAAATATGTCGACAAGAGGTTACTGTGGAGCGCTGCCCAAACAGATATGTCGACAAGAGGTAACTGTGGAACGCTGCCCAAACAGATATGTCGACAAGAGGTTACTGTGGAGCGCTGCCCAAACAGATATGTCGACAAGAGGTTACTGTGGAACGCTGCCCAAGCAGATATGTCGACAAGAGGTTACTGTCGAACGCTGCCCAAACAGATATGTCGACAAGAGGTTACTGTGGAGCGCTGCCCAAACAGATGTGTCGACAAGAGGTTACTGTGGAGCGCTGCCCAAACAGATATGTCGATAAGAGGTTACTGGGGAACGCTGCCCAAACAGATATGTCGACAAAGAGGTTACTGTGAAACGCTGCCCAAACAGATAAGTTGATAAGAGGTTACTGTGGAGCGCTGCCCAAACAGATATGTCGACAAAGAGGTTACTGTGGAACGCTGCCTAAACAGATATGTCGACAAGAGGTTGCTGTGGAGCGCTGCCCAAACAGATATGTCGACAAGAGGTTACTGTGGAATGATGCCTAAACAGATATGTCGACAAGAGGTTACTGTGGAACGCTGCCTAAACACATATGTCGACAAAGAGGTTACTGTGGAACGCTGCCTAAAAAGATATGTCGACAAGAGGTTACTGTGGGGCGGTGCCAAAAAAGATATGTCGAAAAGAGGTTACTGTGGAACGCTGCCTAAACAGATATGTCGACAAGAGGTTACTGTGGAACGCTGCCTAAACAGATATGTCGACAAAGAGGTAACTGTGGAACGCTGCCTAAGCAGATTTGTCGACAAGAGGTTACTGTGGAGCGCTGCCCAAACAGATATCTCGACAAAGAGGTTACTGTGGAGCGCTGCCCAAACAAATATGTCGACAAGAGGTTACTGTGGAGCGCTGCCCAAACAAATATGTCGACAAAGAGTTTACCGTGGAGCGCTGCCCAAACAAATATGTCGACAAAGAGGTTACTGTGGAGCGCTGCCCAAATAGATATGTCGGCAAGAAGTTACTGTGGAACGATGCACAAACAGATATGTCGAAATGAGGTTACTGTGGAACGCTGCCCAAGAAGATATGTCGAAAAGAGGTTACTGTGGAACGCTGCCCAAACAGATATGTCGACAAGAGGTTACTGTGGAACGCTGCCCAAGAAGATATGTCGACAAGAGGTTACTGTGGAACGATGCACAAACAGATATGTCGACAAGAGGTTACTGTGGAACGCCGCCCAAATAGATATGTCGGCAAGAGGTTACTGTGGAACGATGCACAAACAGATATGTCGACAAGAGGTTACTGTGGAACGCTGCCCAAATAGATATGTCGACAAGAGGTTACTGTGGAACGATGCACAAACAAATATGTCGACAAGAGGTTACTGTGGAACGCTGCCCAAACAAATATGTCGACAAGAGGTTACTGTGGAGCGCTGCCCAAACAGATATGTCGACAAGAGGTTACTGTGGAACGCTGCCCAAGCAGATATGTCGACAAGAGGTTACTGTCGAACGCTGCCCAAACAGATATGTCGACAAGAGGTTACTGTGGAGCGCTGCCCAAACAGATGTGTCGACAAGAGGTTACTGTGGAGCGCTGCCCAAACAGATATGTCGACAAGAGGTTACTCGGGAACGCTGCCCAAACAGATATGTCGAAAAAGAGGTTACTGTGGAGCGCTGCCCAAACAGATATGTCGACAAAGAGGTTACTGTGGAGCGCTGCCCAAACAGATATGTCGACAAAGAGGTTACTGTGGAGCGCTGCCCAAACAAATATGTCGACAAGAGGTTACTGTTGAGCGCTGCCCAAACAAATATGTCGACATAGAGGTTACTGTGGAACGCTGCCCAAACAGATATGTCGACAAAGAGTTTACCGTGGAGCGCTGCCCAAACAAATATGTCGACAAAGAGGTTACTGTGGAACGCTGCTGAAACAGATATGTCGACAAGAGGTTACTGTGGAGCGCTGCCCAAATAGATATGACGGCAAGAGGTTACTGTGGAACGATGCACAAACAGATATGTCGACAAGAGGTTACTGTGGAACGCTGCCCAAGAAGATATTTCGACAAGAGGTTACTGTGGAACGCTGCCCAAACAGATATGTCGACAAGAGGTTACTGTGGAGCGCTGCCCAAACAGATATGTCGACAAACAGATTACTGTGAAACGCTGCCCAAACAAATATGTCGACAAGAGGTTACTGTGGAGCGCTGCCCAAACAGATATGTCGACAAGAGGTTACTGTGGAGCGCTGCCCAAACAGATATGTCGACAAGAGGTTACTGTGAAACGCTGCCCAAACAAATATGTCGACAAGAGGTTACTGTGGAGCGCTGCCCAAACAGATATGTCGACAAGAGGTTACTGTGGAACGCTGCCCAAACAGATATGTCGACAAGAGGTTACTGTGGAGCGCTGCCCAAACAGATATGTCGACAAGAGGTTACTGTGGAACGCTGCCCAAGCAGATATGTCGACAAGAGGTTACTGTCGAACGCTGCCCAAACAGATATGTCGACAAGAGGTTACTGTGGAGCGCTGCCCAAACAGATGTGTCGACAAGAGGTTACTGTGGAGCGCTGCCCAAACAGATATGTCGACAAGAGGTTACTGGGGAACGCTGCCCAAACAGATATGTCGACAAACAGGTTACTGTGAAACGCTGCCCAAACAGATAAGTTGATAAGAGGTTACTGTGGAGCGCTGCCCAAACAGATATGTCGACAAAGAGGTTACTGTGGAACGCTGCCTAAACATATATGTCGACAAGAGGTTGCTGTGGAGCGCTGCCCAAACAGATATGTCGACAAGAGGTTACTGTGGAATGATGCCTAAACAGATATGTCGACAAGAGGTTACTGTGGAACGCTGCCTAAACACATATGTCGACAAAGAGGTTACTGTGGAAAGCTGCCTAAACAGATATGTCGACAAGAGGTTACTGTTGGGCGGTGCCCAAAAAGATATGTCGAAAAGAGGTTACTGTGGAACGCTGCCTAAACAGATATGTCGACAAGAGGTTACTGTGGAACGCTGCATAAACAGATATGTCGACAAAGAGGTAACTGTGGAACGCTGCCTAAGCAGATTTGTCGACAAGAGGTTACTGTGGAGCGCTGCCCAAACAGATATCTCGACAAAGAGGTTACTGTAGAGCGCTGCCCAAACAAATATGTCGACAAGAGGTTACTGTGGAGCGCTGCCCAAACAAATATGTCGACAAAGAGTTTACCGTGGAGCGCTGCCCAAACAAATATGTCGACAAAGAGGTTACTGTGGAGCGCTGCCCAAATAGATATGTCGGCAAGAAGTTACTGTGGAACGATGCACAAACAGATATGTCGACAAGAGGTTACTGTGGAACGCTGCCCAAGAAGATATGTCGACAAGAGGTTACTGTGGAACGCTGCCCAAACAGATATGTCGACAAGAGGTTACTGTGGAACGCTGCCCAAGAAGATATGTCGACAAGAGGTTACTGTGGAACGAAGCACAAACAGATATGTCGACAAGAGGTTACTGTGGAACGCTGCCCAAATAGATATGTCGGCAAGAGGTTACTGTGGAACGATGCACAAACAGATATGTCGACAAGAGGTTACTGTGGAACGCTGCCCAAATAGATATGTCGACAAGAGGTTACTGTGGAACGATGCACAAACAGATATGTCGACAAGAGGTTACTGTGGAACGCTGCCCAAACCAATATGTCGACAAGAGGTTACTGTGGAGCGCTGCCTAAACAGATATGTCGACAAGAGGTTACTGTGGAACGCTGCCCAAGCAGATATGTCGACAAAGAGGTTACTGTCGAACGCTGCCCAAACAGATATGTCGACAAGAGGTTACTGTGGAGCGCTGCCCAAACAGATGTGTCGACAAGAGGTTACTGTGGAGCGCTGCCCAAACAGATATGTCGACAAGAGGTTACTCGGGAACGCTGCCCAAACAGATATGTCGAAAAAGAGGTTACTGTGGAGCGCTGCCCAAACAGATATGTCGACAAAGAGGTTACTGTGGAGCGCTGCCCAAACAGATATGTCGACAAGAGGTTACTGTGGAACGCTGCCCAAACAGATATGTCGACAAGAGGTTACTGTGGAACGCTGCCCAAACAAATATGTAGACAAGAGGTTACTGTGGAACGCTGCCCAAACATATATGTCGACAAGAGGTTACTGTGGAACACTGCCCAAACAGATATGTCGACAAGAGGTTACTGTGGAACGCTGCCCAAACAGATATGTCGACAAGAGGTTACTGTGGAACGCTGCCCAAACAGATATGTCGACAAAGAGGTTACTGTGGAACGCTGCCAAAACAGATATGTCGACAAAGACTTTACTGTGGAGCGCTGCCCAAACAGATCTGTCGACAAAGAGGTGACTGTGGAGCGCTGCACAAACAAATATGTCGACAAGAGGTTACTGTGGAGCGCTGCCCAAACAGATATGTTGACAAAGAGGTTACTGTGGAGCGCTGCCCAAACAAATATGTCGACAAGAGGTTACTGTGGAGCGCTGCCCAAACAAATATGTCGACATAGAGGTTACTGTGGAACGCTGCCCAGTCAGATATGTCGACAAAGAGTTTACCGTGGAGCGCTGCCCAAACAAATATGTCGACAAAGAGGTTACTGTGGAACGCTGCCCAAACAGATATGTCGACAAGAGGTTACTGTGGAGCGCTGCCCAAATAGATATGTCGGCAAGAGGTTACTGTGGAACGATGCACAAACAGATATGTCGACAAGAGGTTACTGTGGAACGCTGCCCAAGAAGATATGTCGACAAGAGGTTACTGTGGAACGCTGCCCAAACAGATATGTCGACAAGAGGTTACTGTGGAACGCTGCCCAAACAGATATGTCGACAAGAGGTTACTGTGGAGCGCTGCCCAAACAGATATGTCGACAAGAGGTTACTGTGAAACGCTGCCCAAACAAATATGTCGACAAGAGGTTACTGTGGAGCGCTGCCTAAGCAGATATGTCGACAAGAGGTTACTGTGGAACGCTGCCTAAGCAGATATGTCGACAAGAGGTTACTGTGGAACGCTGCCTAAGCAGATATGTCGACAAGAGGTTACTGTGGAGCGCTGCCTAAGCAGATATGTCGACAAGAGGTTACTGTGGAACGCTGCCTATGCAGATATGTCGACAAGAGGTTACTGTGGAGCGCTGCCCAAACAGATATCTCGACAAAGAGGTTACTGTGGAGCGCTGCCCAAACAAATATGTCGACAAAGAGGTTACTGTGGAACGCTGCCCAAACAAATATGTCGACAAGAGGTTACTGTGGAGCGCTGCCCAAACAAATATGTCGACAAGAGGTTACTGTGGAGCGCTGCCCAAACAAATATGTCGACAAAGAGGTTACTGTGGAACGCTGCCCAAACAGATATGTCGACAAATAGTTTACCGTGGAGCGCTGCCCAAACAAATATGTCGACAAGAGGTTACTGTGGAACGCTGCCCAAACAAATATGTCGACAAAGAGTTTACCGTGGAGCGCTGCCCAAACAAATATGTCGACAAAGAGGTTACTGTGGAACGCTGCCCAAACAGATATGTCGACAAAGAGGTTACTGTGGAGCGCTGCCCAAACAAATATGTCGACAAGAGGTTACTGTGGAACGCTGCCCAAACAGATATGTCGACAAAGAGGTTACTGTGGAACGCTGCCCAAACAGGTATGTCGACAAGAGGTTACTGTGGAGCGCTGCCCAAATAGATATGTCGGCAAGAGGTTACTGTGGAACGATGCACAAGCAGATATGTCGACAAGAGGTTACTGTGGAACGCTGCCCAAGAAGATATGTCGACAAGAGGTTACTGTGGAACGCTGCCCAAACAGATATGTCGACAAGAGGTTACTGTGGAACGCTGCCCAAACAAATATGTCGACAAGAGGTTACTGTGGAGCGCTGCCCAAACAGATATGTCGACAAGAGGTTACTGTGGAACGCTGCTCAAGCAGATATGTCGACAAGAGGTTACTGTCGAACGCTGCCCAAACAGATATGTCGACAAGAGGTTACTGTGGAGCGCTGCCCAAACAGATGTGTCGACAAGAGGTTACTGTGGAACGCTGCCCAAACAGATATGTCGACAAGAGGTTACTGTGGAGCGCTGCCGAAACAGATATGTCGACAAGAGGTTACTGTGGAACGCTGCCCAAGCAGATATGTCGACAAGAGGTTACTGTCGAACGCTGCCCAAACAGATATGTCGACAAGACGTTACTGTGGAGCGCTGCCCAAACAGATGTGTCGACAAGAGGTTACTGTGGAGCGCTGCCCAAACAGATATGTCGACAAGAGGTTACTGGGGAACGCTGCCCAAACAGATATGTCGACAAACAGGTTACTGTGAAACGCTGCCCAAACAGATAAGTTGATAAGAGGTTACTGTGGAGCGCTGCCCAAACAGATATGTCGACAAAGAGGTTACTGTGGAACGCTGCCTAAACAGATATGTCGACAAGAGGTTGCTGTGGAGCGCTGCCCAAACAGATATGTCGACAAGAGGTTACTGTGGAATGATGCCTTAACAGATATGTCGACAAGAGGTTACTGTGGAACGCTGCCTAAACACATATGTCGACAAAGAGGTTACTGTGGAACGCTGCCTAAACAGATATGTCGACAAGAGGTTACTGTTGGGCGGTGCCCAAAAAGATATGTCGAAAAGAGGTTACTGTGGAACGCTGCCTAAACAGATATGTCGACAAGAGGTTACTGTGGAACGCTGCATAAACAGATATGTCGACAAAGAGGTAACTGTGGAACGCTGCCTAAGCAGATTTGTCGACAAGAGGTTACTGTGGAGCGCTGCCCAAATAGATATGACGGCAAGAGGTTACTGTGGAACGATGCACAAACAGATATGTCGACAAGAGGTTACTGTGGAACGCTGCCCAAGAAGATATGTCGACAAGAGGTTACTGTGCAACGCTGCCCAAACAGATATGTCGACAAGAGGTTACTGTGGAGCGCTGCCCAAACAGATATGTCGACAAAGAGGTTACAGTGAAACGCTGCCCAAACAAATATGTCGACAAGAGGTTACTGTGGAGCGCTGCCCAAACAGATATGTCGACAAGAGGTTACTGTGGAGCGCTGCCCAAACAGATATGTCGACAAGAGGTTACTGTGAAACGCTGCCCAAACAAATATGTCGACTAGAGGTTACTGTGGAGCGCTGCCCAAACAGATATGTCGACAAGAGGTAACTGTGGAACGCTGCCCAAACAGATATGTCGACAAGAGGTTACTGTGGAGCGCTGCCCAAACAGATATGTCGACAAGAGGTTACTGTGGAACGCTGCCCAAGCAGATATGTCGACAAGAGGTTACTGTCGAACGCTGCCCAAACAGATATGTCGACAAGAGGTTACTGTGGAGCGCTGCCCAAACAGATGTGTCGACAAGAGGTTACTGTGGAGCGCTGCCCAAACAGATATGTCGATAAGAGGTTACTGGGGAACGCTGCCCAAACAGATATGTCGACAAAGAGGTTACTGTGAAACGCTGCCCAAACAGATAAGTTGATAAGAGGTTACTGTGGAGCGCTGCCCAAACAGATATGTCGACAAAGAGGTTACTGTGGAACGCTGCCTAAACAGATATGTCGACAAGAGGTTGCTGTGGAGCGCTGCCCAAACAGATATGTCGACAAGAGGTTACTGTGGAATGATGCCTAAACAGATATGTCGACAAGAGGTTACTGTGGAACGCTGCCTAAACACATATGTCGACAAAGAGGTTACTGTGGAACGCTGCCTAAAAAGATATGTCGACAAGAGGTTACTGTGGGGCGGTGCCAAAAAAGATATGTCGAAAAGAGGTTACTGTGGAACGCTGCCTAAACAGATATGTCGACAAGAGGTTACTGTGGAACGCTGCCTAAACAGATATGTCGACAAGAGGTTACTGTGGAGCGCTGCCCAAACAGATATCTCGACAAAGAGGTTACTGTGGAGCGCTGCCCAAACAAATATGTCGACAAGAGGTTACTGTGGAGCGCTGCCCAAACAAATATGTCGACAAAGAGTTTACCGTGGAGCGCTGCCCAAACAAATATGTCGACAAAGAGGTTACTGTGGAGCGCTGCCCAAATAGATATGTCGGCAAGATGTTACTGTGGAACGATGCACAAACAGATATGTCGAAAGAGGTTACTGTGGAACGCTGCCCAAGAAGATATGTCGAAAAGAGGTTACTGTGGAACGCTGCCCAAACAGATATGTCGACAAGAGGTTACTGTGGAACGCTGCCCAAGAAGATATGTCGACAAGAGGTTACTGTGGAACGATGCACAAACAGATATGTCGACAAGAGGTTACTGTGGAACGCTGCCCAAATAGATATGTCGGCAAGAGGTTACTGTGGAACGATGCACAAACAGATATGTCGACAAGAGGTTACTGTGGAACGCTGCCCAAATAGATATGTCGACAAGAGGTTACTGTGGAACGATGCACAAACAGATATGTCGACAAGAGGTTACTGTGGAACGCTGCCCAAACAAATATGTCGACAAGAGGTTACTGTGGAGCGCTGCCCAAACAGATATGTCGACAAGAGGTTACTGTGGAACGCTGCCCAAGCAGATATGTCGACAAGAGGTTACTGTCGAACGCTGCCCAAACAGATATGTCGACAAGAGGTTACTGTGGAGCGCTGCCCAAACAGATGTGTCGACAAGAGGTTACTGTGGAGCGCTGCCCAAATAGATATGTCGACAAGAGGTTACTCGGGAACGCTGCCCAAACAGATATGTCGAAAAAGAGGTTACTGTGGAGCGCTGCCCAAACAGATATGTCGACAAAGAGGTTACTGTGGAGCGCTGCCCAAACAGATATGTCGACAAAGAGGTTACTGTGGAGCGCTGCCCAAACAAATATGTCGACAAGAGGTTACTGTTGAGCGCTGCCCAAACAAATATGTCGACATAGAGGTTACTGTGGAACGCTGCCCAAACAGATATGTCGACAAAGAGTTTACCGTGGAGCGCTGCCCAAACAAATATGTCGACAAAGAGGTTACTGTGGAACGCTGCTGAAACAGATATGTCGACAAGAGGTTACTGTGGAGCGCTGCCCAAATAGATATGACGGCAAGAGGTTACTGTGGAATGATGCCTAAACAGATATGTCGACAAGAGGTTACTGTGGAACGCTGCCTAAACACATATGTCGACAAAGAGGTTACTGTGGAACGCTGCCTAAACAGATATGTCGACAAGAGGTTACTGTTGGGCGGTGCCCAAAAGATATGTCGAAAAGAGGTTACTGTGGAACGCTGCCTAAACAGATATGTCGACAAGAGGTTACTGTGGAACGCTGCATAAACAGATATGTCGACAAAGAGGTAACTGTGGAACGCTGCCTAAGCAGATTTGTCGACAAGAGGTTACTGTGGAGCGCTGCCCAAATAGATATGACGGCAAGAGGTTACTGTGGAACGATGCACAAACAGATATGTCGACAAGAGGTTACTGTGGAACGCTGCCCAAGAAGATATGTCGACAAGAGGTTACTGTGGAACGCTGCCCAAACAGATATGTCGACAAGAGGTTACTGTGGAGCGCTGCCCAAACAGATATGTCGACAAAGAGGTTACAGTGAAACGCTGCCCAAACAAATATGTCGACAAGAGGTTACTGTGGAGCGCTGCCCAAACAGATATGTCGACAAGAGGTTACTGTGGAGCGCTGCCCAAACAGATATGTCGACAAGAGGTTACTGTGAAACGCTGCCCAAACAAATATGTCGACTAGAGGTAACTGTGGAGCGCTGCCCAAACAGATATGTCGACAAGAGGTAACTGTGGAACGCTGCCCAAACAGATATGTCGACAAGAGGTTACTGTGGAGCGCTGCCCAAACAGATATGTCGACAAGAGGTTACTGTGGAACGCTGCCCAAGCAGATATGTCGACAAGAGGTTACTGTCGAACGCTGCCCAAACAGATATGTCGACAAGAGGTTACTGTGGAGCGCTGCCCAAACAGATGTGTCGACAAGAGGTTACTGTGGAGCGCTGCCCAAACAGATATGTCGATAAGAGGTTACTGGGGAACGCTGCCCAAACAGATATGTCGACAAAGAGGTTACTGTGAAACGCTGCCCAAACAGATAAGTTGATAAGAGGTTACTGTGGAGCGCTGCCCAAACAGATATGTCGACAAAGAGGTTACTGTGGAACGCTGCCTAAACAGATATGTCGACAAGAGGTTGCTGTGGAGCGCTGCCCAAACAGATATGTCGACAAGAGGTTACTGTGGAATGATGCCTAAACAGATATGTCGACAAGAGGTTACTGTGGAACGCTGCCTAAACACATATGTCGACAAAGAGGTTACTGTGGAACGCTGCCTAAAAAGATATGTCGACAAGAGTTTACTGTGGGGCGGTGCCAAAAAAGATATGTCGAAAAGAGGTTACTGTGGAACGCTGCCTAAACAGATATGTCGACAAGAGGTTACTGTGGAACGCTGCCTAAACAGATATGTCGACAAGAGGTTACTGTGGAGCGCTGCCCAAACAGATATCTCGACAAAGAGGTTACTGTGGAGCGCTGCCCAAACAAATATGTCGACAAGAGGTTACTGTGGAGCGCTGCCCAAACAAATATGTCGACAAAGAGTTTACCGTGGAGCGCTGCCCAAACAAATATGTCGACAAAGAGGTTACTGTGGAGCGCAGCCCAAATAGATATGTCGGCAAGATGTTACTGTGGAACGATGCACAAACAGATATGTCGAAATGAGGTTACTGTGGAACGCTGCCCAAGAAGATATGTCGAAAAGAGGTTACTGTGGAACGCTGCCCAAACAGATATGTCGACAAGAGGTTACTGTGGAACGCTGCCCAAGAAGATATGTCGACAAGAGGTTACTGTGGAGCGCTGCCCAAACAGATGTGTCGACAAGAGGTTACTGTGGAGCGCTGCCCAAACAGATATGTCGACAAGAGGTTACTCGGGAACGCTGCCCAAACAGATATGTCGAAAAAGAGGTTACTGTGGAGCGCTGCCCAAACAGATATGTCGACAAAGAGGTTACTGTGGAGCGCTGCCCAAACAGATATGTCGACAAAGAGGTTACTGTGGAGCGCTGCCCAAACAAATATGTCGACAAGAGGTTACTGTTGAGCGCTGCCCAAACAAATATGTCGACATAGAGGTTACTGTGGAACGCTGCCCAAACAGATATGTCGACAAAGAGTTTACCGTGGAGCGCTGCCCAAACAAATATGTCGACAAAGAGGTTACTGTGGAACGCTGCTGAAACAGATATGTCGACAAGAGGTTACTGTGGAGCGCTGCCCAAATAGATATGACGGCAAGAGGTTACTGTGGAACGATGCACAAACAGATATGTCGGCAAGAGGTTACTGTGGAACGCTGCCCAAGAAGATATGTCGACAAGAGGTTACTGTGGAACGCTGCCCAAACAGATATGTCGACAAGAGGTTACTGTGGAGCGCTGCCCAAACAGATATGTCGACAAACAGATTACTGTGAAACGCTGCCCAAACAAATATGTCGACAAGAGGTTACTGTGGAGCGCTGCCCAAACAGATATGTCGACAAGAGGTTACTGTGGAGCGCTGCCCAAACAGATATGTCGACAAGAGGTTACTGTGAAACGCTGCCCAAACAAATATGTCGACAAGAGGTTACTGTGGAGCGCTGCCCAAACAGATATGTCGATAAGAGGTTACTGTGGAACGCTGCCCAAACAGATATGTCGACAAGAGGTTACTGTGGAGCGCTGCCCAAACAGATATGTCGACAAGAGGTTACTGTGGAACGCTGCCCAAGCTGATATGTCGACAAGAGGTTACTGTCGAACGCTGCCCAAACAGATATGTCGACAAGAGGTTACTGTGGAGCGCTGCCCAAACAGATGTGTCGACAAGAGGTTACTGTGGAGCGCTGCCCAAACAGATATGTCGACAAGAGGTTACTGGGGAACGCTGCCCAAACAGATATGTCGACAAACAGGTTACTGTGAAACGCTGCCCAAACAGATAAGTTGATAAGAGGTTACTGTGGAGCGCTGCCCAAACAGATATGTCGACAAAGAGGTTACTGTGGAACGCTGCCTAAACAGATATGTCGACAAGAGGTTGCTGTGGAGCGCTGCCCAAACAGATATGTCGACAAGAGGTTACTGTGGAATGATGCCTAAACAGATATGTCGACAAGAGGTTACTGTGGAACGCTGCATAAACAGATATGTCGACAAAGAGGTAACTGTGGAACGCTGCCTAAGCAGATTTGTCGACAAGAGGTTACTGTGGAGCGCTGCCCAAACAGATATCTCGACAAAGAGGTTACTGTGGAGCGCTGCCCAAACAAATATGTCGACAAGAGGTTACTGTGGAGCGCTGCCCAAACAAATATGTCGACAAAGAGTTTACCGTGGAGCGCTGCCCAAACAAATATGTCGACAAAGAGGTTACTGTGGAGCGCTGCCCAAATAGATATGTCGGCAAGAAGTTACTGTGGAACGATGCACAAACAGATATGTCGACAAGAGGTTACTGTGGAACGCTGCCCAAGAAGATATGTCGACAAGAGGTTACTGTGGAACGCTGCCCAAACAGATATGTCGACAAGAGGTTACTGTGGAACGCTGCCCAAGAAGATATGTCGACAAGAGGTTACTGTGGAACGAAGCACAAACAGATATGTCGACAAGAGGTTACTGTTTAACGCTGCCCAAATAGATATGTCGGCAAGAGGTTACTGTGGAACGATGCACAAACAGATATGTCGACAAGAGGTTACTGTGGAACGCTGCCCAAATAGATATGTCGACAAGAGGTTACTGTGGAACGATGCACAAACAGATATGTCGACAAGAGGTTACTGTGGAACGCTGCCCAAACAAATATGTCGACAAGAGGTTACTGTGGAGCGCTGCCTAAACAGATATGTCGACAAGAGGTTACTGTGGAACGCTGCCCAAGCAGATATGCCGACAAGAGGTTACTGTCGAACGCTGCCCAAACAGATATGTCGACAAGAGGTTACTGTGGAGCGCTGCCCAAACGGATGTGTCGACAAGAGGTTACTGTGGAGCGCTGCCCAAACAGATATGTCGACAAGATGTTACTCGGGAACGCTGCCCAAACAGATATGTCGAAAAAGAGGTTACTGTGGAGCGCTGCCCAAACAGATATGTCGACAAAGAGGTTACTGTGGAGCGCTGCCCAAACAGATATGTCGACAAGAGGTTACTGCGGAACGCTGCCCAAACAGATATGTCGACAAGAGGTTACTGTGGAACGCTGCCCAAACAAATATGTAGACAAGAGGTTACTGTGGAACGCTGCCCAAACATATATGTCGACAAGAGGTTACTGTGGAACGCTGCCCAAACAGATATGTCGACAAGAGGTTACTGTGGAACGCTGCCCAAACAGATATGTCGACAAAGAGGTTACTGTGGAACGCTGCCAAAACAGATATGTCGACAAAGACTTTACTGTGGAGCGCTGCCCAAACAGATCTGTCGACAAAGAGGTGACTGTGGAGCGCTGCACAAACAGATATGTCGACAAGAGGTTACTGTGGAGCGCTGCCCAAACAGATATGTTGACAAAGAGGTTACTGTGGAGCGCTGCCCAAACAAATATGTCGACAAGAGGTTACTGTGGAGCGCTGCCCAAACAAATATGTCGACATAGAGGTTACTGTGGAACGCTGCCCAGTCAGATATGTCGACAAAGAGTTTACCGTGGAGCGCTGCCCAAACAAATATGTCGACAAAGAGGTTACTGTGGAACGCTGCCCAAACAGATATGTCGACAAGAGGTTACTGTGGAGCGCTGCCCAAATAGATATGTCGGCAAGAGGTTACTGTGGAACGATGCACAAACAGATATGTCGACAAGAGGTTACTGTGGAACGCTGCCCAAGAAGATATGTCGACAAGAGGTTACTGTGGAACGCTGCCCAAACAGATATGTCGACAAGAGGTTACTGTGGAACGCTGCCCAAACAGATATGTCGACAAGAGGTTACTGTGGAGCGCTGCCCAAACAGATATGTCGACAAGAGGTTACTGTGAAACGCTGCCCAAACAAATATGTCGACAAGAGGTTACTGTGGAGCGCTGCCTAAGCAGATATGTCGACAAGAGGTTACTGTGGAACGCTGCCTAAGCAGATATGTCGACAAGAGGTTACTGTGGAACGCTGCCTAAGCAGATATGTAGACAAGAGGTTACTGTGGAGCGCTGCCTAAGCAGATATGTCGACAAGAGGTTACTGTGGAACGCTGCCTAAGCAGATATGTCGACAAGAGGTTACTGTGGAGCGCTGCCCAAACAGATATCTCGACAAAGAGGTTACTGTGGAGCGCTGCCCAAACAAATATGTCGACAAAGAGGTTACTGTGGAACGCTGCCCAAACAAATATGTCGACAAGAGGTTACTGTGGAGCGCTGCCCAAACAAATATGTCGACAAGAGGTTACTGTGGAGCGCTGCCCAAACAAATATGTCGACAAGAGGTTACTGTGGAGCGCTGCCCAAACAAATATGTCGACAAAGAGGTTACTGTGGAACGCTGCCCAAACAGATATGTCGACAAAGAGTTTACCGTGGAGCGCTGCCCAAACAAATATGTCGACAAGAGGTTACTGTGGAACGCTGCCCAAACAAATATGTCGACAAAGAGTTTACCGTGGAGCGCTGCCCAAACAAATATGTCGACAAAGAGGTTACTGTGGAACGCTGCCCAAACAGATATGTCGACAAAGAGGTTACTGTGGAGCGCTGCCCAAACAAATATGTCGACAAGAGGTTACTGTGGAACGCTGCCCAAACAGATATGTCGACAAAGAGGTTACTGTGGAACGCTGCCCAAACAGATATGTCGACAAGAGGTTACTGTGGAGCGCTGCCCAAATAGATATGTCGGCAAGAGGTTACTGTGGAACGATGCACAAGCAGATATGTCGACAAGAGGTTACTGTGGAACGCTGCCCAAGAAGATATGTCGACAAGAGGTTACTGTGGAACGCTGCCCAAACAGATATGTCGACAAGAGGTTACTGTGGAACGCTGCCCAAACAAATATGTCGACAAGAGGTTACTGTGGAGCGCTGCCCAAACAGATATGTCGACAAGAGGTTACTGTGGAACGCTGCTCAAGCAGATATGTCGACAAGAGGTTACTGTGGAACGCTGCCCAAACAGATATGTCGACAAGAGGTTACTGTGGAACGCTGCCCAAACAAATATGTCGACAAGAGGTTACTGTGGAGCGCTGCCCAAACAGATATGTCGACAAGAGGTTACTGTGGAACGCTGCTCAAGCAGATATGTCGACAAGAGGTTACTGTCGAACGCTGCCCAAACAGATATGTCGACAAGAGGTTACTGTGGAGCGCTGCCCAAACAGATGTGTCGACAAGAGGTTACTGTGGAGCGCTGCCCAAACAGATTTGTCGACAAGAGGTTACTGGGGAACGCTGCCCAAACAGATATGTCGACAAAGAGGTTACTGGGAAACGCTGCCCAAACATATATGTCGATAAGAGGTTACTGTGGAGCGCTGCCCAAACAGATATGTCGACAAGGAGGTTGCTGTGGAACGCTGCCTAAAAAGATATGTCGACAAGAGGTTACTGTGGAGCGCTGTCCAAACAGATATGTCGGCAAGAGGTTACTGTGGAACGCTGCCCAAACAGATATGTCGGCAAGAGGTTACTGTGAAGCGCTGCCCAAACAAATATGTCGGCAAGAGGTTACTGTGGAACGCTGCCCAAACAGATATGTCGACTAGAGGTTACTGTGGAACGCTGCCCAAACAGATATGTCGACAAAGAGGTTACTGTGGAACGCTGCCCAAACAGATATGTCGACAAAGAGGTTACTGTGGAACGCTGCCCAAACAGATGTGTCGACAAGAGGTTACTGTGGAATGCTGCCCAAACAGATATGTCGACAAAGAGGTTACTGTGGAGCGCTGCCCAAACAGATGTGTCGACAAGAGGTTACTGTGGAGCGCTGCCCAAACAGATGTGTCGACAAGAGGTTACTGTGGAGCGCTGCCCAAACAGATATGTCGACAAAGAGGTTACTGTGGAACGCTGCCCAAACAGATATGTCGACAAAGAGGTTACTGTGGAACGCTGCCCAAACAGATATGTCGACAAAGAGGTTACTGTGAAGTGCTGCCCAGTCAGATATGTCGAAAAAGAGGTTACTGTGGAGCGCTGGCCAAACAGATATGTCGACAAAGAGGTTACTGTGAAGTGCTGCCCAGTCAGATATGTCGAAAAAGAGGTTACTGTGGAACGCTGCCCAAATAAATATGTCGACTAGAGTCTACTGTGAAAGGCTGCCCAAATAAATATGTCGACCAGAGGTTACTGTGAAACGCTGCCCAAATAAATATGTCGACCAGAGGTTACTGTGAAACGCTGCCCAAATAAATATGTCGACTAGAGGTTACTGTGAAACGCTGCCCAAATAAATATGTCGACTAGAGGTTACTGTGAAACGCTGGCCAAAACAAATTCAGGACATTCGAAATGCCGCTGCTTACATTGCCCTTCCGAATTCAACATCAGCTAAACTGGCAAGTCTATAAGCACGCTCATTACCTTATACATCCACATGCCCTGGCAAGAAAATGAAGCAGGCTTTTGTTAGACCAAACCTCCCGAGAGACTCCACATGAACAGCTGAATGGGGTAACTTGACCTTTTACCATTTGCTTTTTCTAAATAAATGATGTTCTCATAGCTCTATATTTAAAACTGAGTGCTACTGAATGAAAGGGAGAGATTAGACATATACACGTTTACATCTAGAACTATCAATGTTGTTATTTAATTGGTGTTCTGATTGCTTATCTCATTATATCGGAAGATATCTGTAGTTTTCATGTTCCAAATCACACGTGAGAGTTTCTGTAGCATTTTCAGTTAGTAGATTAATTTTAGTTCAATAACGGTAGATATTTTACCCTTCAAAAATTCTGCCCGGACTGCGGCATACAGCATGCTCTTTTTCTACCTCCAAATGCCAAAAGTTCTTGTATCTATCGTGTGTAACAGGAGAGGTGAATTAAAGTATGAGACAGGTAACTCAGTCGATACTCATTTCTTAACAGACTATCATCATCATCACGTACCGGGCCTACTGGCGTGGGTGATCATGTCACCACAACTTTCAATCTCGACAGTTCTTTATCCTTTCTGTTGTTGACCTTCTGCCAAGGCATTCTCTTAAGCTGTCTGGTATTTTCTCTCTTTGCTTCCCTCTAGCTCTTCGTCCCTCAATTTTTCCAGTTGTTACAATATATTCCAGTTGTTCTCTCCTCATTACGTGGCCAAAAAAAGATGATTGTTTCTTCCTAATATTGGAAATTATCTCTCTTTTTACTTTGACCTCTTCCAGAACATTTTCATTACTCTTCTTAGCTGTCCATGGTATTCTCAACATTCTTCTGTAAAACCACATTTCTACAGACTCCAGTGATTATCTTGTCTGTTGTCCTATTGTCCATGATTCACATCCATATGTTAAGACTGGCTCTACATAACATTTAAGAACTCATTTTTTGGAAAGCTGCTTTTCCCTTAGCCATTCTGCATCTCACCTTTTTTGTACATCTTCTGTTTGAGGTTAACATTTTCCCATATATTTAAATTCATTTACCTGTTTTAATATTGCTCCACTTGTCTTTATTTTGCACTGAGGTGATGTCTTTTTCTTTGTTCATTACTTCTGTCTTTTTGCTTAACAGACTATAACATCGGCATAAAATAGCAGTCGCGCCAGTAGTTAGTGACAGTACGTAAGAAATGGAAAGTTCATAGCTGGTAGTGGACAAAGCCGAGGGCTAAGGTGGGGATAAAGGAAGGGTAGTACTCGGGAATACATATTTCTAATGTTGATGTTGAGGATGGCAAGGGTGATGAGTGAATGTGATTCAATATCCCTACCTCACAGTCGCTGTGCTGATCTGCTGCAAGTATTACTGAGATAACCTTGATGAGACTTGACTCTGGAACACTGGGAACAGGACCATTGGCGTCCAGTTCACTCAGCTCTCTTTTCCTGTACACAACGAGTGACTGTTGTCAGCCCGACTCAGCTCGACACCGTTTGGTCTTTTTCTTCGCTTTTGCCACCGTAATTAGGTTCAGACCGATCCGACACTTAACTCATCACCTGGTCGTACAGTCTGCACGTGTTCATCGCACACTGAATGGTTTGTACTTCGCGTGGTGTTGATCTGGTGTTGGTGGTGGTGGTATTTCTTGTTTCGCGTTGTGTATATCGGCCCAATCGGCCAACTAGAACAATCTATGACACAGACGTACACTATTAAAGTCACACAAGTCATGAAGAACACAATACTTAACTTGCTTTATTTACAAGGTGCTGAGTATCACAATCTATATACATGTACTGGGAGGTCTGACTAGCCGCTCCCAGTCTATCCAGTAGGTCTAACAAAGTTTTGGCTTACTACCGCCCTAGTCTTATAGGTAACTTGATCTAGACTTTCTCTAACTTATATCTGATCTAACTTATCCATGTTTGAAATCTCCAAATAAACGGGATTTCTTCTACTACCTTATCAGGACCTGTCTTTCATCTATAACTCAACTCCCTTGCCTGGAACTTGTCTTTACATCTCTCCAGCCTTTCAAGTATTTCGTATTCTAACCAATCATAAATCACCCACGTCATCACTTAGTCAATCAAAATCAATCTCACCATCTTAAAGCAACTCACTCTAGAGTTTCTCATCCTTACAATCTCCACTCAGCACTATAAACCGTCCGTGCCACTGTCTCAACTAACGTGGTTCTCAAATCTCACATTACCTACAATGGATATTCCATTGTCTTTACCCTATATCCAACATCTATTTCATTACATCCCTACATCTCCCGGCTACATTCGGACATAACAAGTTTCGGAAGAATGGAAATTTTCCTAGCAATCATTGTAAAAGTGTGAGTCAACACATGGCTTGACCCCGAGGTGAAATAGGTTAACAAACAAGTCATAAAATAAACATGATTATTTGGAAACTTTAGGGGAGGTAAAGCTGATTAGAGGTTACGTTGCAGTCACAGTTTGTTTGACAAATCTGAGATAGGTCAAATGTGGTTCAGTTTTGTGAAGTCTAATTGGTCGGTGCTTGTTGCAAGTTGTCAACTCGCGACAACCCATTGGATGCAGGTATTCCACGAGCACATTTATTTTGGGTATTTAGCCATCGACACAACACGTTTTCAGGCAGTTAGAAGGAACAGAGCTAGTTACGCATCAGAAATGTAAACTAGTAAACTTTGTCGGGCTTCGGCCGAACTGCCAAAGGCAGTCAGTTAAACAGTTAGTAGTCTTCAGTTTTAAACAGTTAGGACAGATAAGGAAGTCATTTAGTTAAGCACAACAGTCAGTCAAATTAGTAAGGAACAGATAAGAGGGTTAGGTAGTAAGAAGTAGTAAGCCATAGAGTTAGTAGAGTAGGAACAATTAGTTGAGCAGTAGACAGAACCATAACAAGTGAACTAGAACATAGAGAAAATTTAGTTGTGAAAGTGTTTTTGAGAGTGTTTCGAAGATATGCATCAAAGAACAATGTTGTAAGTAAGTTGTGAGAGATTTAATGTTACTGATCGCAGACAAGACGCAATAGAGGACAACTCAATATCCACACGGTGTTAACCTCTGAATTGTCCAGAATTAAGAACAGTAATTCTAAACATAAGTTCTTTGACTACTATGTATCATGTGCTAAGTTAAAGATCAATAAACTTATTAATGAATTATGACTGATTTTGACCACGTTGGGATCAATGTGATGACTCTAAATAATGTAAGCAAGAAAAATCAACAAGATAAATATGCAATACCGTTTCATCATGAAATTAGTAGCTAGCAGAAGAAAATACCCAGTGCCTCATCTGGGATTAGTGGCCTACAGAAGGAAATACCCAGTGCCTCACGTGAGATTAGTGACCACCAGAAAGAAATACACAGTGCCTCACGTGAGATTATTGACCATCAGAAAGAAATGACCAGTGCCTCACATGAGATTATTGACCGCCAGAAAGAAATGCCCAGTACCTCACATGAGATTATTGACCACCAGAAAGAAATACCCAGTGCCTCACATGAGATTATTGACCACCAGAAAGAAGTGCCCAGTGCCTCACATGAGATTATTGACCACCAGAAAGAAGTGCCCAGTGCCTCACATGAGATTATTGACCGCCAGAAAGAAATACCCAGTGCCTCATATGAGATTATTGACCACCAGAAAGAAGTGCCCAGTGCATCACATGAGATTATTGACCACCAGAAAGAAATACCCAGTGCCGCACATGAGATTATTGACCACCAGAAAGAAGTGCCCAGTGCCTCACATGAGATTATTGACCGCCAGAAAGAAATGCCCAGTGCCTCACATGAGATTATTGACCACCAGAAAGAAGTGCCCAGTGCCTCACATGAGATTATTGACCACCAGAAAGAAGTGCCCAGTGCCTCACATGAGATTAATGACCACCAGAAAGAAATGCCCAGTGCCTCACGTGAGATTAGTGACCACCAGAAAAAAATGCCCAGTGCCTCACATGAGATTATTGACCACCAGAAAGAAATACCCAGTTCCTCACGTGAGATTAGTGACCACCAGAAAGAAATGCCCAGTGCCTCACGTGAGATTAGTGACCACCAGAAAGAAATACCCAGTGCCTCACGTGAGATTAGTGACCACCAGAAAGAAATACGCAGTGCCTCACGTGAGATTAGTGACCACCAGAAAGAAATACACAGTGCCTCACGTGAGATTAGTGACCACCAAAAAGAAATACCCAGTGCCTCACGTGAGATTAGTGACCACTAGAAAAAAATACCCAGTGCCTCACGTGAGATTATTGACCACCAGAAAGAAATACCCAGTGCCTCACGTGAGATTAGTTACCACCAGAAAGAAATACCCAGTGCCTCACGTGAGATTAGTGACCACCAGAAAGAAATACCCAGTGCCTCACGTGAGATTAGTGACCACCAGAAAGAAATACCCAGTGCCTCACGTGAGATTAGTGACCACCAGAAAGAAATACCCAGTGCCTCACGTGAGATTAGTGACTACCAGAAAGAAATACCCAGTGCCTCACGTGAGATTAGTGACTACCAGAAAGAAATACCCAGTTCTTCATGTGAGATTAGTGACCACCAGAAAGAAATACCCCTGAAGTGAGGCGAGCAGCTTAGCCCTAAAGTTGCAGCAACCAACTGTGTCGTCGGTACTGCTATCCTGGAGCTGTAAATATTATTATTTCAGTCAAATATTTCTCTGGCATATCTATGTAGCATTACCAGTTCAGTTTTGATATTGGAATCAATCAACAAGGTGATAGGGCGAAGCGCCTTTCAAACTGAGACAGAATATTAGAAGTAATGCAATGCTTGGATGTAGGATAGAACATTAATACTCTTCTGCTACAGCTTTACAATCACGAACTATTTCATGATAAGCACCTCAGTCTTTTATTCGTTTTTAACATCGCACATTTATTACATTACCAATCTCTCTCTCTCTCTCTCTCTCTCTCTCTCTCTCTCTCTCTCTTTCTCTCTCTCTCACACACAAACACGATAAAGATGCATCCATTTTACTCCGAGGTATAGTTTAATCAGTTTAGAAATGATGCTAAAAAGAGGCGAATCCAAGATGACTTTTAACGTATTTAAATTAAATGAAGGTCTGCTAGAATATCATCATTATCATCAAGTACCGGACCTCCTGGCGTAGGTGGTCACGTCTCTCCACAACTTTCGATCTCGACAGTTATTTGTCATTTCTGTTGTTGACCTTCTGCCAAGCCATTCTCTTAAGCTGTATGGCATTTTTTTTCTCTTTGCTTTCCTCTATCTCTTCCTTCCTCAATTTTCCCAGTTGTTACATTATATTCCAGTTGTTCTCTTCTCATTACATGGCCAAAAAATGATGATTGCTTCTTCCTAATATTGGAAATTAGCTCTCTGTTTGCTTTGACCTCTTTTAGAACATTTTCATTACTCTTCTTAGCTGTCCATGGTATTCTCAACATTCTTCTGTAAAACCACATTTCTACAGACTCCAGTGATTTTCTTGTCTGCTGTCCTATTGTCCATGGTTCACATCCATATGTTAAGACTGGCTCTACATAACATTTAAGAACTCTTTTTCTTGTTTCTATTGTCAAAAATGGATTGCATAGTATCTTCCTCATTTTTTGGAAAGCTGCTTTTACCACAGAGTCATTCTGCATCTCACCTCTTTTGTACATCTTCCGTCTGAGGTTAACAAAGTTCCCAATTATTTAAATTCATTTACCTATTTTAATATTGTTCCACTTGTCTTTATTTTGCACTGAGGCGCTGTCTTTTTCTTTGTTGTTACCATTACTTCTGTCTTTTTGCTATTAAGGCTGAGTCCTTTATTTTTGCTTTCTTTCACTATAATGTCCAACATTTCTTGTAACTCATTTTCACTCTTAGCGATTAAGACTATATCATCAGCATACCTTAGATTATTTATATTATGGCCTCCAATTGTTATTCCAGGCATGCCCCTTATGGATCTAAAAATAATCTCACTATAAATATTAAACAATCTTTTAGAATATATTTATATTAATATTAGTAGGCGGATATAATTAAGAAATGTTAGCATTAGTCAAATGTATGTTATTTGTATTAATAAGAAGTTGAGTTGAGATAAGAAAATGATGAATGGGAGAAGTCCAATTAACAGGTCAAATAATGATTCTCTTTATGTTGACAATTTGAGTGATGAAACTAAGGAAAGTGGGTGTGCGAGAAGGAGTTGAAGGAGAAAGAGACATAAGGAGACGGAAAGATAGAAAATGAGAGATGGAGAAAGAGAGAAACGCAAGGAAAACCAATAAAAAAATTAAGAAGAGTTTGAAAGATGAACGAAGAGTAATGAGTAAAGAAGGTAAAAAAGAATAGGTGATAGGATGAAAGAGAGAGAGAGAGAGAGAGAGAGAGAGAGAGAGAGAGAGAGAGAGAGAAAGTGAGTGTAGAGAGAGTGGAGAGTGTAGAGAGTGTGGACAGTGAGTGGAGAGAGTTGGAAATGTGAAACAATGTAAATGTATATAGTTCAATGTTGTTGATTCAGATGCTAACATAACAAATATCATTATTTTGTTTGATTTCAGAATCCCAATGTGTTTGTCCTGTGAGGCAGATCTGCAGATTGTGGAAAAGATCTGCAGATTGTGGAAAAGATCTGCAGATTGTGGAAAAGATCTGCTTGATTAGCCAAGAAGATCAATCGTTGTTTACGTTGTGCCGTGTGCAAAGTTCTGAACGGCAGCGCCAAACTGTACTGTCTTGAGAGATCCGAGTGAGGTGACCCTCAGCTGTGAGGGTGAACAAGAATTATATTACAGTTCATCATTAGTTGATGATATCGTGCCAGTTCCAGCAAATGTGCTGATGTACCTTGGGCGGACGATGAACTAATGTTTGCTTCAATGTTGGCTCACAACTGACAGCCGATCATCTCTTGATGTCCTTCAATGTGACTCGTCGGCAAGAACTGGAAGTCAAACCTTACAATTATTACACAATTACTTATAGTCACTATATATATAAACATTAATGTTTATCAATAGTCCAAATATTTGTCTTATATTATTTACTAATAGTAATAATATATATCATTTACTAATATTCACATAATTTAATATACATTCGGTTGTATGTTAGGTCTTTCATCTCTTATTTGAGGTTTCTACCTAAGATCACCTATAATTCATAGGAAGTCACAATCATACTGACTCGTAACTCACTGGACAAACTTGACAAACTTATAATTAATCATAATCCACTGGAAATGACAAACTTATAATTAATCATAATCCACTGGAAATGACAAACTTATAATTAATCATAATCCACTGGAAATGACAAACTTATAATTAATCATAATCCACTGGGAATCACAAATATATCTTCTGACCTTCAGCTCTAAACACTTTACAGGCCGTTGCTTCTTGTCATTCTTTCAAGGTAATTCCATATCGTCCACATCCTCCTCATCTCTGTATTGTCCATGTACACTTTGGCCTTTCTCTTTGTCCCGCTCCGTGGGGATTCGAAAAAAGGGGCTTGTCATGTACTACTCTCAGTTGGATTGGGCGGTTATTGGTTATTGGTTATGGAAGGCCTCGGCATCACAGCAAACGAATTAAAATCCATAATTGTTCAACCGCCCGTGCCAGTGGAATCATCCGAATTACCAACTCATCTCCCAAACAAAGAAAGGTAACTGTAGTCCCCATCATAGCAGTCTCAGCACACGCCAAAAAACATAAGGCGAAACCGCGCAGAAAGTGAACACAGCCAACTGTTCCCTGTCATACGATATCATCATTCATCGTAAACAAGCGGGATATCGAAGCAGGATCAAAACGGATGAGACACACAGCTCACGGTGTGCACAGAGCACTTAACTCAGTAGCTCCTGCAACAAGCCGGACTTGGAATATGAGGAAACTGCAAGAAGGAACACTTTTCAGACATAGCCTTCAATGGTTCCTGCCGCCTATCCACCATATACCATGGGAGTTCACGTCCTCCCGAAAATGATGATCGTCATAGCACTTGATGATGTTAGGCCGTCATTGATGACTCCAATTCCAAACATATAGACACACAGTGGTGGTAATTTGTCATTTTCAATCCAACAGAAGCCACATGACCTGTAGTTAGTAAAACCACAGAGAGAATATGATTTTGTGACCTTCACTGATTCACTCTTAGATGTGAATGTGTAGTTTACACAAGAGGAGAAGTTTTCAACTACAGTGATTCCATTTAAGGCAATTCTGGGATAGCAAGGCAAGTCTCCTTTATAGCAGCAGAACTTGATGTTCTCCGCTCCCTTCTTGTAGCTGCTGCCACACGATTCTGATGTCTCATTAACTTGGACATCATTCAAGAACAATGTCAGATTAACATTCCATAGATATGGCTCTGCTGATGAAGTGCTTGGTGAAACAGTTGTATCAATCATACTGGAGGCTCCTGGTCTGTGGTCATTAATATCACAGACGGCACATGGTGTTGTTATATTCAGTATTTCTTTCTGGGGTGTAAATATGTGGCACACACATGGAGAGTGGTTTGTGGTCACAGCAATCCAATTAAAGGCAATTCTAGGGTAGCATTGCAATGCTGTTTCAGAACAGCACAATCCTGTGATGTTTTCTGTGTTCGCTATAAAGCTGCTGCTGCTACACAATCCTGACCAATTATAGGTGTGGACATTATTCACTTGCAGCAAATTACTTTGCAGACTCCTTTGCAAATGACAATAATATTGAAATTAGCCTAGAGAAACGTCAAGAGACCCGTTTAAAACAACAAAATGCAAGACAAGAAGAGACCACACATGAAGTCATGGAAATACCCATTACACAAAGAGAGCTAGAGCTGGCAATATCCAAATTAAAAATGAAAAAGTCACCAGGCAATGATGGAGTGTCCAATGAAATGATTAAGAACTTGGGAACTGCAGCTAAAGCAAAACTACTGCAGATCTACAACATTTGCTGGATCACAGGTAGAGTGCCACAGGCATGGAGAGAAGCAATTATGATACCATTACTAAAGCCAGGAAAAGATGGTTCAATGACATCCAGCTATAGACCAATCAGCCTTACAAGCTGTTTGTGTAAAACAATAGAACGTATAATCAATCTCAGACTGCAGTGGTACCTGGAAAGTGAAAATCTCCTTGTCCCACAACAAGCAGTCTTTAGACAGTGTTACTCTACCGAAGATCAAGCAACCTATCTTTCCCAGGAAATTGAAGATGCGTTTCAAGAAAAGAAACTGGTACTAGCAGCATGGATAGACCTAAAGAAAGCTTTTGATAAGGTATGGAAGGAAGGGCTTTTGAAGAAACTGAGAAATTATGGAGTAAATGGCAGGATGTACAAATGGGTCAAATCATACCTGCATAACAGGAGAGCCAGAGTGCAACTGGATGGTCTTAAGAGTAAGAAGGTCTTATTGCGCCAGGGCGTTCCACAAGGAGGGGTACTATCTCCAACACTTTTTCTGATCTACATCAATGACCTAGTTACTGAACTACCACATGGCATCAAAGTGGCAATGTATGCAGATGACTTGGTAATGTGGTGCACAGAGGAGTATGCAACAGTGGCCTCCAAATTGCTACAAAGAGCTATGAATGCACTGAATTCATGGACAAATAGATGGTGTATCAGCATCAATACAGACAAATGCAGTACTACACTCTTCACACTCTCCCCAAAACAAAAAGCAGGAGCCATCTACATAAACAATGAGCCTGTGAAAGAAGACATACAAGCTACATATCTCGGAGTTACATTTGATAACAAACTATCTTGGAAACAGCAGATAAATAAGGCAACCCAAAAAGCAAGGAGGAAATTGGCTATTCTAAGAAAGTTGTGTGGAACCACATGGGGTGCGAGTGGGAAAATACTCAGTAAAGTTTACCAACAGAGAATACGCCCACATTTAGAATATGGATCATCCGCATGGTGCTCAGCATCAAACACCACATTGCAAGAACTGGATAAAGTACAAAACCAGGCACTTAGGGTCATCACAGGAGCAATGAAATCAACACCAGTATTGGAGATGGAGAAATTGTGGAGGATACCAGCACTGAGAGAACGGAGAGACACAAAGGTGCTGATACAGGCAGAACAATTTGTATGCATGCCGAGACATCCAATGAAGGACAGATTCCAAAATCTTGCATTGGGACGACTTAAGAGAAGCAGCTTTATCCACCAAGCCAAGCGTATTAGTAGACAAACACCAGACATGCCAAGAGTTGTTAAACCCCTTCTGCCCATACCAGAACAGACTCCCTGGACAGATGAATCAGGATTATCAGTTCAAATACGGACAGTAAGTGAAAGGAATAGTTGACAAAGAGGAACAAAATAGTCTACAGCGAAAAACAATAACTCTCAGTTTCCTGGATGAAGAATACCCACAAGACCTATGGATCCGTGTGTACACAGATGGATCAGCACAGAATGCAGTAAAGAATGGGGGAGCAGGTGCATATACAGAGTACCCAAATAACACTAGGGATATGAATAAAATAGCAACAGGGAAATATTGTCACAATTATGATGCAGAAATACAAGCAATAAAGTTGGCAATAGAAAAACTGCTGAACAGTAATCTTAGCCCACAGCCTGTAGTGTTTTTGACAGATGCAAGATCAGTACTCCAGGCACTACAATCCAGAAAATTGCCACATCTGCAGACCTTATTGACTGAACTCTGCAAGCACCACAGGGTTGCCCTGCAGTGGATCCCGTCTCACTGTGGAATACCAGGAAATGAGAAAGCAGATCAGTTGGCAAAGGAAGGTTCAACAGGCACACAACTAGATACACCAGTTACATACCATCATAAGAAACAGATAATCAAATCAATCAGAGGACCACAAGCCCCAAATCAGGATGCCTTTCATAATATGAATAGATATGAACAAGTTATCATTATACGCCTAAGAACAGGACACAATTGACTCCATAGTCACATGTATACAAAATTCAAGATCGGCACATCAACTACTTGTACATGTGGACAGGCACCCCCGACTGCTGAACACATACTTCAAGACTGCACTGAATATAGTAGACTGAGGAAAATCCATTGGCCCATAGATACAACACTACAGACAAAACTATATGGGTCACTGTAAGAATTACAAAAGACAGTAAAATTTATACAGGAAACGACATTGCAGATATAGACAATACTTCAGGCGAACGAAAGATAGATTCACTTGCAATGACAAAAGTGCTTTGTTTACATCATAAACCTCTGGAAGCGAATCATTTATGGGACTAATAGTACAATTTATTCTTCCATCGGGATATCTGCATTGAGTCCCCCCAAAAAAGGTCTTTGGTTAAAAAGCACATATGCGTTTGAGTTAAACACACAATGAGCCCACTTCATAGATTCAAAATGATCCTTGCCAATGTCATCCGTTTGCACAAGTTAGGTCCTTAGCTACCAACGTCAAAAATGTCTGAAACGAAGCCATCCAATTAACGACTTTATCTTTAGCGAAGGTTAACGAACTGTGAACAAACATTTATGTTCAAACCCTTGAAAACATTTTCAAAAATCTGCCAACTCGCAGCAATAACATATATCGTGTTGTTCAATGTAAACATTGCTTGGTCCATAGCTCGAATATAAATAAGCTGCCATTTTGGTGCGTCCCATGACGTCATCCTCATGGATGATTGGGCGGTGTATCCTGCCATCTCTGTTGCTACTTGCACAGTTGTTCCTTGCTCATTTAGAGTACGTACATTCGAGGAGCCAATTCTGGAGGATTTCCCGGTAGACAAAAGTTGAGTCTGCAACCCGGACTCCTTGCGTCTTTCTCCAGATTGCGTCATACATCTCTTAGACAGAGAGATTCTACATCTGCCTCCGAAAACCACAATCATCGAGCGGAGTTTACTGTCAACTCAGAATGAAGCACAGAATATCAATAGTTGGAAGTGAACGAACATTACGGTTGTAGATTCCAGGGGAAGGCTGATTGTTAAAGTATTGGATGTGATGAAAACAATGTCAAACAATAACTTGTTCACAGAGAATAATCTCTCTCTCTCTCTCTCTATCTTTCTCTCTCTCCCTCACACTTATATAACACACATTCGACCACACACATTCGACCACACACATTAAAAAAAAAGAACAATAACGACGGAATTCGTATATTGAGGGAATTGTGTAAACTTAAATTACTTGGATCACAGCCAACTATATATTTATTTAGGCCTGCAGACTGAAAGGGAATTCCTGGAAAAATACCAACTAGCGTGACGTTGCGAGCGAGGGTGGTTGGGGATAGAGTGAGGTCAGCCGTCTTTAGCTCCTATATTTGAATACGTCACGCTAGTTGGTGGGTTTCTCGGTTTTATTTTATGCCCGTGGGTATTAGTTGTGCCTGGCTACTGAACTGCCTCCTTTATCTAGCTCGGTCCCTTTTGTCACCGTTCAATTTGACTCAACTAGTTGGAACATATCGAGATAGTCAGAGACTTATTGTTCAATCTTGTTAAAGTCGTTACTGTTGCAATTTTGAAATGTCTACATAATTGACTGATTTAACAGAAAATTAATTTTAAACGAACTACTTTGCTACAAAAAATACTTTACTACTTTCTAATTTGAAATTAATTTTAAATATTTAAAACATTGAGATGTCCAACTGTTCTGAACTTGTAACATTAAACACAGTTTAATTGATAAATGTGAACTTTAGAAAGAAAATATTCAACTCTACAATGGTGCTGATTTATATAGAATAATACTGTATATGTAACTATAAACAACTATATATTTATAACTATAACAAGAGTCTGTGATCAACATTATTGGAACATCACATGCAAATACCAACAGAAATGAAAATGCACTTTCTGGAAATGATCAGTTCGTTTAAGTTGGTCTTTTTAAAGCGAAGGTTTTTTTTTTGCCATCACAACTGGTTGAACCCCAGATGGTATTATGTCGATATCAGGATTAACGATACTTTTTTTTTTCAAATCAAAATATGCGCCACTTTTATTGACTCGCTTCATCAACAGCCGCTCGCAACGGCTACAGAGAATGCAGATTTTGTGTAAAAACCTTGATCTGTCCTCAAGAAAATAATAACAGCTCCATTAACTCGGAGAATATCATCGGGAGATGTCAGAAGATCAAGGCTCTTTTCTGATTGACAAAAGTAAACAAAAACTTGTGCGCATTATTAGAAAGTGCGGACATGAAAAGGTAGGATTCGTTAAACATGGCTGACATTGTTACTGACCCACAGACAAATGTTGAAGACACATTCTTATCAGGCGGTCGTTGTGACAAACAACAAGTATGTGACGTAGACTATACACGCTAAAGACATGGACAAAACCAACAGTCAAAAAATGCTTCAAGAAGGAGAATCCTGTCGGAGACTCATTGGTAGACATTTTTGTGTGCCTCCGGAAGGATAGATTCATCTGCCCGCTGAGACTGTTTCCCCTGTAGAGACATATCCTACTGCTGACAAGTGCTGATTTACAGCAAGACTAAAGAGACAGCGCAAGGGAAGCAATATTTGCGGATTTTTACAGAAATCGATTTCAGTAGATGGCTATGAAAAGAAGCCATGAAATGATTCACAAATAAGAAAAACAATACCTCACTTAACTGAAATCAATGAAATGGAATTTGTCTAAATCAGTAACCGACATCGTATCTTAACTTAAACAATCCTAGAAATAAAATATATGGTAAGCGCGGTTGGGGGAGACAGACTAAACTGGACGATCATTATAAGAGATAGATGACATAACTCTCACATGGGTAATAGCAACGCGTACCATCACGGCAAGAGACAGCTTGAAATGGCCAGTATTTGATGCGGAGATGGCACAATATTATGATTCATAAAAACAAAATCTAAGCTAAGATGGATACACTATTTCTAAAGCTATAGAACACAAGGCGACGAGCTGTACGAGTGAGAAGATTTCACATATTTAGTTAATAAAGAGACGATAAAAACTGTGGAAAATAAATCAGTTTTGTTTATATAATTGTTGCAGGAGACTGCTGAGAAGTTTATATTTCCCGGCTCTTAAACACCGTTTGCTAATGAACTAACTGTTCGCTTATTTCAACAAGAATACACTCGCTTTCATGCCGTAACAAGAGACAACTTCTTTCGTATGTAGCAACAGTAGATCAGATCTTACTACCTGCCTACATCAGTTGCCGTATGTGTCTGTCAGGTTTCTGTGTTTGAGAACTGACAACACAAATTAGGCTCTAACAATCCTATCACTTCATCGTATGTGTCTGTGAGGTTTCTGTGTTTGAGAACTGACAACACAAATTAGGCTCTAACAATCCTATCACTTCATCGTATGTGTCTGTGAGGTTTCTGTGTTTGAGAGCTGACAACACAAATTAGGCTCTAACAATCCTATCACTTCATCGTATGTGTCTGTGAGGTTTCTGTGTTTGAGAACTGACAACACAAATTAGGCTCTAACAATCCTATCACTTTATCGTATGTGTCTGTGAGGTTTCTGTGTTTGAGAACTGACAACACAAATTAGGCTCTAACAATCCTATCACTTCATCGTATGTGTCTGTGAGGTTTCTGTGTTTGAGAACTGACAACACAAATTAGGCTCTAACAATCCTATCACTTCATCAAAAAGAAACAAAAATTAAGATCAAAATTCGGTTGTTAAATGTTAGGTACACAGGAGAAGTGCCGATGTGTCAGGCAAGACTGTGTTCTGTCGTTGGATTTGTTCTCAATTTACAGCGAAATTATGAGATCAATAGTAGACAAATGCGGAATTGAAGTCAACTGTCACAATATAATCGTTCTGCGAATATTTGGTTATTTGGTTCTGGAAGGCCCCGGTATCACTGCAAACGAATTACAATGCATAATTGCTCAACCGCCCGTGCCAGTGGAATCATACGAATTACTAACTCATCTCCCAAACAAAGAACGGTAGCTGTAGTCCCCATCATAGCAGTCTCAGCACACGCCAAAAGACATAAGGCGAAACCGCATAGAAAGTGAACACGGCCAACTGTTCCCTGTCATACGATATCAGCATTCATCGTAAACAATTGGAATATCGGAACATGATCAAAACGGATGAAACACACAGCTCACTGTGTGCACAGATCACTTAACTCAGTAGCTCAATCTGCGAATAGCACGGTCCTAATAACAGAAACTGAAAATGAACTTCAAGAAATGATATACATAATAGTGAAAAAAGCAACAAAAAAGGCCTTAGTCTGAATAGTAAAAATAAAATTAAAAAAAGTAATGGTCATATCGATGAAATAATCATAACCATCATGCAGTAAGCGGAAAGAAATATTAAACATGTGCAAAGCGTCCAAAACTTTGGCACAATAATATCAGATGGAAGATGTACCACGGAAATAAAACGTAGATTAGTTCAGGCCAAAATAGCATTTCAGAAAATGAATAAAAATCATATGCAAAAAGTCTATATCAATAGAAGTGAGAAAGAGAGTTCTCGGTGCTATATAGAGCCGATTCTGATATATGGAAGCGAGTCATGGAGGGTACACAAGTAGATGAAACGACAATTAGAGACCATAGTTATGAGATTTCTCGGAAGAATGTTGAGAGTTTTCCTGGACAGCTGAAAAGACCAGCAAGGATATTATCAAAGAGGCCAACACAAAAAGCAAGCTCCAAAGAAAGATCAGAAAGAAACAATTGACATTTTTCGAGCACATCACGAGAAGAGGAAAGTTGGAATGGTTACAACCTACAAAATACAGGGAAAGAGAGATCATGTACGACAAAGAAAGAAGATACTGGATAGTCTGATGTCGTGGCACGGAAAAAAACAGTCAACAACTGAATCGATACGATGCACTGTGAATAGAGAATTGTTGAAGGACATGATCACATTCGCCCACCAGTATGGCACTTGATGATGCGCCTAACTTCTTGCATCTATTCCTTCCCTCTACCACATGACGTATACACAAGCCAGCATCTCTTTTAAACTGTTTCCCGTGTTTAAATTTACATAAACAACAACGGAAACAGATCTTCCTACTTCACGCGCTGTTTTTAGACTCAGAAGGCAGAATTGAGATTCCAACAGAAGACAGATAATGTTTACACGGCGAACGAGGTTCCCAGCGTAGTGTTTGTTTTGCTTTCCTTGTCAGGAAGTGACGTATATATAGCTTCTGAGCAGACGCAGCAAATCCTCTAGTCTTCCCTTAAGTAGTAATTGTCCCCTTCCGATAACGTGAAGATGTCACAGATATTATTTCTGACTTTCGTGCAATATACTTGCTGGGCAATAACATTGACGAATATACTTGCTGGGCAATAACATTGACGAATATACTTGCTGGGCAATAACATTGACGAATATACTTGCTGAGCAATAACATTGACGAAACTGACAAGGGCGAGCTTATTCCGATGTTTTTCATGGTGGAGTGAACATTCGTGTCCTAAAATAGGTTCATGCTGTGTCTTTATTTATCGATTAATCATACATTATCTATTTGTTCACAGTATCTTACAAATTTGAAGAAAAAAAATACAAAAATAAAAAATACTGTAATTGAATGAATAAAACGCACATATTTATGACAAATAATGTTTCATATGCTGGTCTTCAGAACAATATTCTGGAGAACGACAAGCATTGCATTGCGCGCAAATGTTCTCCAGGACAGCTACAAATAGAATTTTAAAAAACCATATTAATAATAGATATATACCAGAAATTGAACATCTTGGAACTATGTGAAATGAGATGGACAGGGTCAGGATTATTACAACGCGACAGTGGAAATGTAATTTACTCTGGGGGAACCACACACGAAAGAGGAGTAGGCATCATGTTAGATAGAGAAAGAAGCAAAACAGTGAAAGGATTTTGGCCAGTATCAGACAGAATTCTGCTAGTAAAATTGAGTGGCAGACCAATGGATATCAACATAATTCAAATTTATGCACCAACAAGTAATAGCGAAGTAGAAGACATTGACACTTTTTACGAGGAGCTAGAGGCAACTATGAAACAGTGTAAATCCCAAGAAATAACTGTTGTATTAGGGGATTTTATTGCAAAGGTAGGAACAGCTAAAGTGCAAAATGTGACTGGGGGGCATGGCCTTGGTGAAACGAATGACAGAGGGATAGATTGATAGATTGGGCAAAGACACATGAAATGATTATAGGTAACACCTGGTTCAAACAACACCCTAGGCGACTATGGACATGGCAAAGCCCAGACAAAAAAGTACACAATCAAATTGATTTTATACTGGTACAGAGAAGATTCAGGAATGGACTAATTTCGGTTAAAACAAGGCCAGGAGCAGATTGTAATAGTGACCATGTACCAGTAGTTAGAGAGATAAGAATAAAACTGCGGAAGGCACAGAAATCACCAAGAAATATAAAATTAGAACTAGATATGCTAAGAGTAGATAAACAGATGAGTGATAAGTACAGCATGATAGTACAAAATAGATATAATGCTATTGAGAAAATACAGGACATCCAGGAGCAGTGGGAAATGCTCAAACAATCGATTCAGCAAACATCAAAAGAAGTAATACCAGTGACTAAAAGAATCAACAAAAAGAAATGGATGACAGAAGAAATATTACAACTAATGGACGAAAGGAGAAAACATCAGAAAAAAGAACGGACATACAAAATATTGCACAAAGAGATCCAAAACAAATGCAGAGAAGCAAAAGAAGGATGGTTAAAACAGAAATGTGAAGAAATGGAAAAACAACAAAAGAAAGACCCAAAATTTATGCACAATCAGTTAAATGAATTAACAGGAAGAAAAGAAGTCAAAGTTTCAGGATGTGTGAAATCAAAGGAAAGAAATATAATAATGGGACAGGAGAAGACAATAGAAAGATGGACAGAATATATCAGTCAACTCTATGATGATGAAAGACCAGAATTAAACAATTCAAATGAAGACACAGGACCACCAATAATGCAAAGTGAAGTGGAGGACGCAATTCAACACATCTCTCTCTCTCTCTCTCTCTCTCTCTCTCTCTGCGATCAGGACTCAATCAGAGTAGGACGTCCAGACTCTCATACGAAGACAGCTGTCTGTTTAAGCCTGTTAGATCCACTCCGATTGAGTACCCGTTAAAACGTTGCACTGTGTTCTGCGCCAGTGGCCCAGTGCATCCGATTTCACCCAGCATTTTTTCAGGTTTGCTTTCCTTAGCCTTTGATTTTTTCTGTCGGGGGATTCTGCCCTTAGATGGTCGGCATTCCCAGGTTTACGAGCACCATCTGCCCGAGTCACTAGAGGTGACTAACACAGGCATGCGACTTGTAATATGAGGAAGCTGCAACTAGGAACACTTTTCATGCATAGCCTTCATTTGTTCCCGCCGCCTATCCCCATATACCGGTAAGTCTTGTCCTCTTGAAAATGATGATCGTCGTAGCACTTGATGATGTTAGGCCATCGTTGATGACTCCAATTCCGAACATATAGACACACAGTCAGTCGTCAAATTATCCTCGTCGCTCATCAAACAGCAGACCGTAAGATTTGCGCACGGCCGGTTTGGGGAACCAATACGATGACGTAGCCCACAATGTCGCCAAACTCATAATCTCGATACCTTTAGATTTATGTCTGATTACTCAAGTGTAAGCAGCCTACGATGAACAAAACACGAAGCAACTTCCCCAAAGAGACAAAACTGCGACTGACGAAGTAGTTTACATTAATGTGTAACGTGGAAATAACTTGCCTCAAAGAATCCCAATAACGGTTTTGAACAGCACTAATGTGACGTAAAGCGCAGATCAAGTCTAGATGGTGGAAGGTCTCACTCACAACACTTGATTCGTCAAAAACAGACTGTTGTCGGCCTACGACCTCGCTTTAGCGACACAGATGTATCAAGCATATCATCATTTTGACTTTAACGCAGAAAAGTGCAATGAAGATCCGAAATTAATCAGACCCTGGGTGTATTTTCTGCAGCGATCGAGAGGACGTGGACTAGATCCGCCATCTTGGAAACGGACGTACAACATATAATAAATAATATAAATTCAACACATGAAAAGAGGCAAAGCTCCAGGTCCTGACAATATGACAGTCGAAGAGATAAATGGATTAGGAGAGTTGGGAGTACAAGTCATAACAAAATTACTCAATGACATATATAACAATGGACATATACCCGAAGATCTACTAAAATCTATCTTTGTAGCCATACCGAAGAATTCAGGCGCCACTGATTGTGAAGACCATCGCACCATTAGTCTCATGAGCCATATGACTAAAATATTACTAAGAATAATTATGAGACGTGTAAGGAACAAAATAAAAGCAGAAATAAGTGAGGAACAATGTGGATTTGTGGAAGGAAAGGGCACCAATAATGCAATATACATCTTAAGGACATTGATAGAAAGATCTATAGAGGTAAAGAAAGATATATATATATGCTTTATAGACTACACAAAAGCATTTGACAAAGTAAAGCATGTGGAAATAATAAATATGCTGGAGAAATTAAACATTGATGGCAAGGATCTGCGAATCATAAAAAACATGTACTGGCAACAAACAGCAGCTATACGAATTAACAACCAAACAGGACAATTCCAATATATAAAACAAGGAGTCAGACAAGGCTGTGTTCTGTCACCGGACTTGTTTTCACTTTACAGCGAATATATTATGAGATCAATAGTAGACAAAAAAGGAATTGAAGTCAACGGTCACAACATAAATAATTTGCGATATGCGGATGACACAGTCTTAATAGCAGAGACAGAGAACGAACTACAAGAAATGATAGACATAATAGTAGAAGAAAACAACAAGAAAGGTCTCAGTCTGAATAGTAAGAAAACAGAAGTAATGGTTATATCGAAGAAACAATTATCACCATGATGCAGCATAAAAATAAACGAGACAAATCTGAAACAAGTACAACGTTTCAAATACTTGGGCACAATAATTACATCAGATGGGAGATGCACCACAGAAATAAAAAGCAGAATAGCTCAGGCCAAAATAGCATTTCAGAAAATGAAAAATATCTTATGCAACAAATCTATGTCAATAAAAATGAGAATGAGAGTTCATCGGTGCTTTATAGAACCAATTCTGACCTATGGAAGCGAATCATGGACAGTAGACAAACAAATGGAAAGACGATTAGAGGCCACAGAGATGGGATTTCTCAGAAGAATGTTGAAAGTTCCCTGGACAGATAAAAAGACCAATGAGGAAGTTCTCAAAGAGGCCAACACAAAAGGGAGCTCTAAAAAACATCAGAAAGAAGCAATCAACATTTTTCGGGCACATCATGAGAAGAGGAAAGTTGGAATACTTGGTTACAACTGGCAAAATAAAAGGAATGAGAGATCGCGGACGACGAAGTAAGAAAATACTAGATAGCTTGGTGTCATGGCATGGAAAACAGTCAACAACAGAACTAATACGATGCACTGTAGATAGAAGATTGTGGAGGTACATGATCGCCTACGCCAACCGGCAGGGTACATGGTGATGATGATATACCAGAGTTACAGAAATAACAAAACATCCAAAAACATCTATAATAAAGAGAAGGTTGTGATGTGTTGGTCATGTCATGAGAAGAGACAACAAGAGAAGGTGGTGATATGTTGGACATGTCATGAGAAGAGACAACAAGAGAAGGTGGTGATATGTTGGACATGTCATGAGAAGAGACAACAAGAGAAGTTTGTGATATGTTGGACATGTGATGAGAAGAGACAACAAGAGAAGGTGGTGATACTTGGACATGTCATGAGAAGAGACAACAAGAGAAGGTTGTGATACGTTGGACATGTGATGAGAAGAGACAACAAGAGAAGGTTGTGATATGTTTATCATGTGATGAGAAGAGACAACAAGAGAAGAAGGTGTTCATATGTTGATCATGTGATGAGAAGAAACAATAAGAGAAGGTGGTGATATGTTGGATATGTGATGAGACGAGACAACATGAGAAGGTGATCATATGTTGATCATGTAATGAGGAAAGACAAGAAGAGAAGGTGGTTATATGTTGGTCTTGTGGTGAGAAGAGACAACACGAGAAGGTGGACATATGTTGGTCATGTGGTGAGAAGAGACAACACGAGAAGGTGGACTTATGTTGGTCTTGTGGTGAGAAGAGACAACACGAGAAGGTGGACATATGTTGGTCATGTGATGAAAAGAGACAACACGAGAAGGTGGACATATGTTGGTCTTGTGGTGAGAAGATACAACACGAGAAGGTGGACATATGTTGGTCATGTGGTGAGAAGAGACAACACGAGAAGGTGGACATATGTTGGTCATGTGGTGAGAAAAGACAACACGAGAAGGTGGACATATGTTGGTCATGTGGTGAGAAGAGACAACACGAGAAGGTGGACATATGTTGGTCATGTGGTGAGAAGAGACAACACGAGAAGGTGGACATATGTTGGTCATGTGGTGAGAAGATACAACACGAGAAGGTTGACATATGTTGGTCATGTGGTGAGAAGAGACAACACGAGAAGGTGGACATATGTTGGTCATGTTGTGAGAAGAGACAACACGAAAAGATGGACATATGTTGGTCATGTGATGAGAAGAGATAACACGAGAAGGTGGACATATGTTGGTCATGTGATGAGAAGAGACAACACGAGAAGGTGGACATATGTTGGTCATGTTGTGAGAAGAGACAACACGAGAAGATGGACATATGTTGGTCATGTTGTGAGAAGAGACAACACGAAAAGATGGACATATGTTGGTCATGTTGTGAGAAGAGACAACAAGATAATCTGAAAGATGAATCTCAGATGGGAAACAGAGGGTAAAAGCGACAGACTTAGAGAAAACTAAAAAGAACACTGAGGCGCGAAGTGATAACAGGAGGCATCAGCTCCCTTGTCAAGGTTCAGAGGATAGCCCAGAACGAAGACGTGTGACAGCCCAGAATGAAGACGTGTGATAGCCCAAAATAAAGACGCGTGACAGCCCAGAATAAAGACGTGTGACAGCTCAGAATAAAGACGTGTGACAGCCCAGAATAAAGACGTGTGACAGCCCAGAATAAAGACGTGTGACAGCCCAGAATAAAGACGTGTGACGAGATACAAGTCGGGACATGTGCCAAGACTGACACGCAATAGCAAAGGTCGTTGAACATGGCGTGCCTAGAATTGTCATCCTATGAACCGTTTTCGATTCGAAAAGACAGTAGACAGAGAGACAGACACATTGACAGACAGATAGACAGACAGGTAGATAGACAGACATATTGACAGACAGATAGACAGACAGGTAGATAGACAGACACATTGACAGACAGGTAGATAGATAGACACATTGACAGACAGATAGACAGACAGGTAGATAGATAGACACATTGACAGACAGATAGACAGACAGGTAGATAGACAGACACATTGACAGACAGATAGACAGACAGGTAGATAGACAGACATATTGACAGACAGATAGACAGGCAGGTAGATAGATAGACACATTGACAGACAGATAGACAGACAGATAGACAGACAGACAGACAGATAGTATGTAGATCTACAGACAGACAGACAGAGAAATAGATAGAACAAATCAATTACTAATTGCTTTGAAGCTTACTATGTGTGCCTGATTATGTGAGTTTATAGATCTCAAGCCCTCACAATTTGAACTTAGCATGAATTTTAAGTTGAGGGAAAGAGACATTGGACGTTACAATGACCATGTTTACTGAAGTAAAGCTCGTCTATATATCTATATCTCTTGTGGTGAACGCTATGGATCAATTGTATGCCTTGTACAGAGGCAGATTCAATACTGTAATGTCCTCAAGTTGACTTTTATCAATGTTAGATTGCAACAAATTAAATTGTCATTTTCATTATTTAAATAACAGAAGAAAAAAGTATTGTTAAAAGTTGAGTTTCATCGACTACTTTCTGCATCGTCTTAGATGGTTACTGTCGTTCTTAATGATGGTAGGAAGTTGGTTACCTTCGTTTATAATGATGGTAGAAAGTTGGTTACCTTCGTTTTTAATGATGGTAGAAAGTTGGTTACCTTCGTTTATAATGATGGTAGAATGTTGGTTATCTTCGTTTTTAATGATGGTAAAAAGTTGGGTATCGTCGTTGTTAATGATGGTACAAAGTTGGTTACCTTCGTTGTTAATGATGGTTGATAGTTGGTTACCTTCGTTGTTAATGATGGTTGATAGTTGGTTACTGTCGTTGTTAATGATGGTAGAAAGTTGGTTACTGTCGTTGTTAATGATGGTAGAAAGTTGGTTACTGTCGTTGTTAATGATGGTTGATAGTTGGTTACTGTCGTTGTTAATGATGGTAGAAAGTTGGTTACCTTCGTTGTTAATGATGGTTGATAGTTGGTTACTGTCGTTGTTAATGATGGTAGAAAGTTGGTTACTGTCGTTGTTAATGATGGTTGATAGTTGGTTACTGTCGTTGTTAATGATGGTAGAAAGTTGGTTACTGTTGTTGTTAATGATGGTAGAAAGTTGGTTACTGTCGTTGTTACTGATGGTAGAAAGTTGGTTACTGTCGTTGTTAATGATGGTAGAAAGTTGGTTACTGTCGTTGTTAATGATGGTAGAAACTTGGTTACTGTCGTTGTTAATGATGGTAGAAAGTTGGTTACTGTCGTTGTTAATGATGGTAGAAACTTGGTTACTGTCGTTGTTAATGATGGTAGAAACTTGGTTACTGTCGTTGTTAATGATGGTAGAAAGTTGGTTACCTTCGTTGTTAATGATGGTACAAAGTTGGTTACTGTCGTTGTTAATGATGGTAGAAAGTTGGTTACCTTCGTTGTTAATGATGGTAGAAAGTTGGTTACTGTTGTTGTTAATGATGGTAGAAAGTTGGTTACTATCGTTGTTAATGATGGTACAAAGTTGGTTACTGTCGTTGTTAATGATGGTAGAAAGTTGGTTACTGTCGTTGTTAATTATGGTAGAAAGTTGGTTACTGTTGTTGTTAATGATGGTAGAAAGTTGGTTACTGTCTTTGTTAATGATGGTAGAAAGTTGGTTACCTTCGTTGTTAATGATGGTAGAAAGTTGGTTACTGTTGTTGTTAATGATGGTAGAAAGTTGGTTACTGTCGTTGTTAATGATGGTAGAAAGTTGGTTACTGTTGTTGTTAATGATGGTACAAAGTTGGTTACCTTCGTTGTTAATGATGGTAGATAGTTGGTTACTGTGGTTGTTAATGATGGTAGAAACTTGGTTACTGTCGTTGTTAATGATGGTAGAAACTTGGTTACTGTCGTTGTTAATGATGGTAGAAAGTTGGTTACCTTCGTTGTTAATGATGGTAGAAAGTTGGTTACCTTCGTTGTTAATGATGGTACAAAGTTGGTTACTGTCGTTGTTAATGATGGTAGAAAGTTGGTTACCTTCGTTGTTAATGATGGTAGAAAGTTGGTTACTGTCGTTGTTAATGATAGTACAAAGTTGGTTACTGTCGTTGTTAATGATGGTAGAAAGTTGGTTACCTTCGTTGTTAATGATGGTAGAAAGTTGGTTACTGTCGTTGTTACTGATGGTACAAAGTTGGTTACTGTCGTTGTTAATGATGGTAGAAAGTTGGTTACCTTCGTTGTTAATGATGGTAGAAACTTGGTTACTGTCGTTGTTAATGATGGTAGAAACTTGGTTACTGTCGTTGTTAATGATGGTAGAAAGTTGGTTACCTTCGTTGTTAATGATGGTAGAAAGTTGGTTACCTTCGTTGTTAATGATGGTAGAAACTTGGTTACTGTCGTTGTTAATGATGGTAGAAAGTTGGTTACTGTCGTTGTTAATGATGGTAGAAACTTGGTTACTGTCGTTGTTAATGATGGTAGAAACTTGGTTACTGTCGTTGTTAATGATGGTAGAAAGTTGGTTACTGTCGTTGTTAATGATGGTAGAAAGTTGGTTACTGTCGTTGTTAATGATGGTAGAAACTTGGTTACTGTTGTTGTTAATGATGGTAGAAACTTGGTTACTGTCGTTGTTAATGATGGTAGAAAGTTGGTTACTGTCGTTGTTAATGATGGTAGAAAGTTGGTTACTGTCGTTGTTAATGATGGTAGAAAGTTGGTTACTGTCGTTGTTAATGATGGTAGAAAGTTGGTTACTGTCGTTGTTAATGATGGTAGAAAGTTGGTTACTGTCGTTGTTAATGATGGTAGAAAGTTGGTTACTGTCGTTGTTAATGATGGTACAAAGTTGGTTACTGTCGTTGTTAATGATGGTAGAAAGTTGGTTACTGTCGTTGTTAATGATGGTAGAAAGTTGGTTACTGTCGTTGTTAATGATGGTAGAAAGTTGGTTACTGTCGTTGTTAATGATGGTAGAAAGTTGGTTACTGTCGTTGTTAATGATGGTAGAAAGTTGGTTACTGTCGTTGTTAATGATGGTAGAAAGTTGGTTACTGTCGTTGTTAATGATGGTACAAAGTTGGTTACTGTCGTTGTTAATGATGGTAGAAAGTTGGTTACTGTCGTTGTTAATGATGGTAGAAAGTTGGTTACTGTCGTTGTTAATGATGGTAGAAAGTTGGTTACTGTCGTTGTTAATGATGGTACAAAGTTGGTTACTGTCGTTGTTAATGATGGTAGAAACTTGGTTACTGTCGTTGTTAATGATGGTATAAAGTTGGTTACTGTCGTTGTTAATGATGGTAGAAAGTTGGTTACTGTCGTTGTTAATGATGGTAGAAAGTTGGTTACTGTCGTTGTTAATGATGGTAGAAAGTTGGTTACTGTCGTTGTTAATGATGGTAGAAAGTTGGTTACTGTCGTTGTTAATGATGGTAGAAAGTTGGTTACTGTCGTTGTTAATGATGGTAGAAAGTTGGTTACTGTCGTTGTTAATGATGGTAGAAAGTTGGTTACTGTCGTTGTTAATGATGGTAGAAAGTTGGTTACTGTCGTTGTTAATGATGGTACAAAGTTGGTTACTGTCGTTGTTAATGATGGTAGAAAGTTGGTTACTGTCGTTGTTAATGATGGTAGAAAGTTGGTTACTGTCGTTGTTAATGATGGTAGAAACTTGGTTACTGTCGTTGTTAATGATGGTTGATAGTTGGTTACTGTCGTTGTTAATGATGGTAGAAAGTTGGTTACTGTCGTTGTTAATGATGGTAGAAAGTTGGTTACTGTCGTTGTTAATGATGGTTGATAGTTGGTTACTGTCGTTGTTAATGATGGTAGAAAGTTGGTTACCTTCGTTGTTAATGATGGTACAAAGTTGGTTACTGTCGTTGTTAATGATGGTAGAAAGTTGGTTACTGTTGTTGTTAATGATGGTAGAAAGTTGGTTACCTTCGTTGTTCAAGATGGTAGAAAGTTGGTTACTGTTGTTGTTAATGATGGTAGAAAGTTGGTTACTGTTGTTGTTAATGATGGTAGAAAGTTGGTTACTGTCGTTGTTACTGATGGTAGAAAGTTGGTTACTGTCGTTGTTACTGATGGTAGAAAGTTGGTTACTGTCGTTGTTAATGATGGTAGAAAGTTGGTTACTGTCGTTGTTAATGATGGTAGAAAGTTGGTTACTGTTGTTGTTAATGATGGTAGAATGTTGGTTACTGTCGTTGTTACTGATGGTAGAAAGTTGGTTACTGTCGTTGTTAATGATGGTAGAAAGTTGGTTACTGTTGTTGTTAATGATGGTAGAAAGTTGGTTACCTTCGTTGTTAATGATGGTACAAAGTTGGTTACTGTCGTTGTTAATGATGGTAGAAAGTTGGTTACTGTCGTTGTTAATGATGGTAGAAAGTTGGTTACTGTCGTTGTTAATGATGGTAGAAAGTTGGTTACTGTTGTTGTTAATGATGGTAGAAAGTTGGTTACTGTTGTTGTTAATGATGTTAGAAAGTTGGTTACCTTCGTTGTTAATGATGGTAGAAAGTTGGTTACCTTCGTTGTTAATGATGGTACAAAGTTGGTTACCTTCGTTGTTAATGATGGTAGAAAGTTGGTTACTGTTGTTGTTAATGATGGTAGAAAGTTGGTTACCTTCGTTGTTAATGATGGTACAAAGTTGGTTACTGTCGTTGTTAATGATGGTAGAAAGTTGGTTACTGTCGTTGTTAATGATGGTAGAAAGTTGGTTACTGTTGTTGTTAATGATGGTAGAAAGTTGGTTACTGTCTTTGTTAATGATGGTAGAAAGTTGGTTACCTTCGTTGTTAATGATGGTAGAAAGTTGGTTACTGTTGTTGTTAATGATGGTAGAAAGTTGGTTACTGTCGTTGTTAATGATGGTAGAAAGTTGGTTACTGTTGTTGTTAATGATGGTACAAAGTTGGTTACCTTCGTTGTTAATGATGGTTGATAGTTGGTTACTGTGGTTGTTAATGATGGTAGAAAGTTGGTTACTGTTGTTGTTAATGATGGTAGAAAGTTGGTTACTGTCGTTGTTACTGATGGTAGAAAGTTGGTTACTGTCGTTGTTAATGATGGTAGAAAGTTGGTTACTGTCGTTGTTAATGATGGTAGAAACTTGGTTACTGTCGTTGTTAATGATGGTAGAAAGTTGGTTACTGTCGTTGTTAATGATGGTAGAAACTTGGTTACTGTCGTTGTTAATGATGGTAGAAACTTGGTTACTGTCGTTGTTAATGATGGTAGAAAGTTGGTTACCTTCGTTGTTAATGATGGTACAAAGTTGGTTACTGTCGTTGTTAATGATGGTAGAAAGTTGGTTACCTTCGTTGTTAATGATGGTAGAAAGTTGGTTACTATCGTTGTTAATGATGGTACAAAGTTGGTTACTGTCGTTGTTAATGATGGTAGAAAGTTGGTTACTGTCGTTGTTAATGATGGTAGAAAGTTGGTTACTGTTGTTGTTAATGATGGTAGAAAGTTGGTTACTGTCTTTGTTAATGATGGTAGAAAGTTGGTTACCTTCGTTGTTAATGATGGTAGAAAGTTGGTTACTGTTGTTGTTAATGATGGTAGAAAGTTGGTTACTGTCGTTGTTAATGATGGTAGAAAGTTGGTTACTGTTGTTGTTAATGATGGTACAAAGTTGGTTACCTTCGTTGTTAATGATGGTAGAAACTTGGTTACTGTCGTTGTTAATGATGGTAGAAACTTGGTTACTGTCGTTGTTAATGATGGTAGAAAGTTGGTTACCTTCGTTGTTAATGATGGTAGAAAGTTGGTTACCTTCGTTGTTAATGATGGTACAAAGTTGGTTACTGTCGTTGTTAATGATGGTAGAAAGTTGGTTACTGTCGTTGTTAATGATGGTAGAAAGTTGGTTACTGTCGTTGTTAATGATAGTACAAAGTTGGTTACTGTCGTTGTTAATGATGGTAGAAAGTTGGTTACCTTCGTTGTTAATGATGGTAGAAAGTTGGTTACTGTCGTTGTTACTGATGGTAGAAAGTTGGTTACTGTCGTTGTTAATGATGGTAGAAAGTTGGTTACCTTCGTTGTTAATGATGGTAGAAACTTGGTTACTGTCGTTGTTAATGATGGTAGAAACTTGGTTACTGTCGTTGTTAATGATGGTAGAAAGTTGGTTACCTTCGTTGTTAATGATGGTAGAAAGTTGGTTACCTTCGTTGTTAATGATGGTAGAAACTTGGTTACTGTCGTTGTTAATGATGGTAGAAAGTTGGTTACTGTCGTTGTTAATGATGGTAGAAACTTGGTTACTGTCGTTGTTAATGATGGTAAAAACTTGGTTACTGTCGTTGTTAATGATGGTAGAAAGTTGGTTACTGTCGTTGTTAATGATGGTAGAAAGTTGGTTACTGTCGTTGTTAATGATGGTAGAAAGTTGGTTACTGTTGTTGTTAATGATGGTAGAAACTTGGTTACTGTCGTTGTTAATGATGGTAGAAAGTTGGTTACTGTCGTTGTTAATGATGGTAGAAAGTTGGTTACTGTCGTTGTTAATGATGGTAGAAAGTTGGTTACTGTCGTTGTTAATGATGGTAGAAAGTTGGTTACTGTCGTTGTTAATGATGGTAGAAAGTTGGTTACTGTCGTTGTTAATGATGGTAGAAAGTTGGTTACTGTCGTTGTTAATGATGGTAGAAAGTTGGTTACTGTCGTTGTTAATGATGGTAGAAAGTTGGTTACTGTCGTTGTTAATGATGGTACAAAGTTGGTTACTGTCGTTGTTAATGATGGTAGAAACTTGGTTACTGTCGTTGTTAATGATGGTAGAAAGTTGGTTACTGTCGTTGTTAATGATGGTAGAAAGTTGGTTACTGTCGTTGTTAATGATGGCAGAAAGTTGGTTACTGTCGTTGTTAATGATGGTAGAAAGTTGGTTACTGTCGTTGTTAATGATGGTACAAAGTTGGTTACTGTCGTTGTTAATGATGGTAGAAAGTTGGTTACTGTCGTTGTTAATGATGGTAGAAAGTTGGTTACTGTCGTTGTTAATGATGGTAGAAAGTTGGTTACTGTCGTTGTTAATGATGGTACAAAGTTGGTTACTGTCGTTGTTAATGATGGTAGAAACTTGGTTACTGTCGTTGTTAATGATGGTAGAAAGTTGGTTACTGTCGTTGTTAATGATGGTAGAAAGTTGGTTACTGTCGTTGTTAATGATGGTAGAATTTGGTTACTGTCGTTGTTAATGATGGTAGAAAGTTGGTTACTGTCGTTGTTAATGATGGTAGAAAGTTGGTTACTGTCGTTGTTAATGATGGTAGAAAGTTGGTTACTGTCGTTGTTAATGATGGTAGAAACTTGGTTACTGTCGTTGTTAATGATGGTAGAAACTTGGTTACTGTCGTTGTTAATGATGGTAGAAAGTTGGTTACTGTCGTTGTTAATGATGGTAGAAAGTTGGTTACTGTCGTTGTTAATGATGGTACAAAGTTGGTTACTGTCGTTGTTAATGATGGTAGAAAGTTGGTTACTGTCGTTGTTAATGATGGTAGAAAGTTGGTTACTGTCGTTGTTAATGATGGTAGAAAGTTGGTTACTGTCGTTGTTAATGATGGTACAAAGTTGGTTACTGTCGTTGTTAATGATGGTAGAAACTTGGTTACTGTCGTTGTTAATGATGGTAGAAACTTGGTTACTGTCGTTGTTAATGATGGTAGAAAGTTGGTTACTGTCGTTGTTAATGATGGTAGAAAGTTGGTTACTGTCGTTGTTAATGATGGTAGAAAGTTGGTTACCTTCGTTGTTAATGATGGTAGAAAGTTGGTTACCTTCGTTGTTAATGATGGTAGAAACTTGGTTACTGTCGTTGTTAATGATGGTAGAAAGTTTGTTACCTTCGTTGTTAATGATGGTACAAAGTTGGTTACTGTTGTTGTTAATGATGGTAGAAAGTTGGTTACCTTCGTTGTTAATGATGGTAGAAAGTTGGTTACCTTCGTTGTTAATGATGGTAGAAACTTGGTTACTGTCGTTGTTAATGATGGTAGAAAGTTTGTTACCTTCGTTGTTAATGATGGTACAAAGTTGGTTACTGTTGTTGTTAATGATGGTAGAAACTTGGTTACTGTCGTTGTTAATGATGGTAGAAAGTTGGTTACTGTCGTTGTTAATGATGGTAGAAAGTTGGTTACTGTCGTTGTTAATGATGGTAGAAACTTGGTTACTGTCGTTGTTAATGATGGTAGAAACTTGGTTACTGTCGTTGTTAATGATGGTACAAAGTTGGTTACCTTCGTTGTTAATGATGGTAGAAAGTTGGTTACCTTCGTTGTTAATGATGGTAGAAACTTGGTTACCTTCGTTGTTAATGATGGTAGAAACTTGGTTACTGTCGTTGTTAATGATGGTAGAAACTTGGTTACTGTCGTTGTTAATGATGGTAAAAACTTGGTTACTGTCGTTGTTAATGATGGTAGAAAGTTGGTTACCTTCGTTGTTAATGATGGTAGAAAGTTGGTTACCTTCGTTGTTAATGATGGTAGAAACTTGGTTACTGTCGTTGTTAATGATGGTAGAAAGTTTGTTACCTTCGTTGTTAATGATGGTAGAAAGTTGGTTACCTTCGTTGTTAATGATGGTAGAAACTTGGTTACTGTCGTTGTTAATGATGGTAGAAACTTGGTTACTGTCGTTGTTAATGATGGTAGAAACTTGGTTACTGTCGTTGTTAATGATGGTAGAAAGTTGGTTACCTTCGTTGTTAATGATGGTAGAAAGTTGGTTACTGTTGTTGTTAATGATGGTAGAAAGTTGGTTACCTTCGTTGTTAATGATGGTAGAAAGTTGGTTACCTTCGTTGTTAATGATGGTAGAAACTTGGTTACTGTCGTTGTTAATGATGGTAGAAAGTTGGTTACCTTCGTTGTTAATGATGGTACAAAGTTTGTTACTGTCGTTGTTAATGATGGTAGAAAGTTGGTTACCTTCGTTGTTAATGATGGTACAAAGTTGGTTACTGTCGTTGTTAATGATGGTAAAATGTTGGTTACCGTTATTGTCAATGAAGGTAAAATTTAATTACTGCCGTTGTTAATGGTGACTGACAGATTACTGTTTGCGAATTATCTGTTGGGGTTGCGACTTTGTCAGTGTTTCTTTAAAGTGCTGAACATAAGCATGTGACTGAAGTAGAATCTTCCACCCCCGAGGGGCTAGGTGCCTATTCTCACACACCCATGTAGGAGTGTGTATTATTGAGCAGAAATATTAACTCCTGATAGTCCAACTTGGGAATCGAAGCAGGTTTCTTTGAATGAGAGGTAACCACCTTAACCGCCACAAATACAAACAGCAATATCTCCCATCCCTGACTGGGCTTAATGGCGCGACGTGTTTCCTGGAAGAGCAATTATTTATGCTGGCGAGACATGAGTGACATCAATATTGATAGCTTTATTGAAGCACAAATCTCTAGCAGATAGCGTCATACACATGGGAAGATAATGAAAGAAAACAAACATCCTAGCAAAGTTGCACCTCTAGTTGCATTGACGATCACACAACATCACAGCAACATCCTGATATCAGCTTCTCAATACCTGTGGGAGTACGTTCTGGGGATTCTCTCAGCTTAAATGCTCTTATCAGCATTTTCTCGAGTTGCCTTTGAAATCAGCGCTTCATCTTGCAAGCAGCAGGTGGTTTGATATCAGAGTTATCCGGTTAATGGAATGCTGTCCACGATATCAGATTTATCACACCTCAAGTTTCGGTTTTTAAGAAATCATCGCTTATTCAATTTAATTTTGTGAGTCGTTTATTTTTAAAAAATTGGTTACAGAAAATTTGTGATTTAATTATTTTAAATTGAGGTCAACAGCCTTGCTTTGGGGCAGGAGTGCAGGTAAAAATGTAGCTGTTGATTGAGGGATTATAGATTGTTCAACTGAATAATAAAATAACACAATCATTACACAAAAATAATCTCCCTTTAATGCAATATTAAGAATGTAATGCAACAAATAATGGTCTAGAGTGGCGAAGAACTGAATTACATCTTACTACAGAGTGGCGAAGAACTGAATGACATTGTACTACAGAGTGGGGATGAGCTGAATTACATTGTACCTCAGAGTGGGGATGAGCTGAATTACATCTTACTACAGAGTGGCGAAGAACTGAATGACATTGTACTACAGAGTGGGGATGAGCTGAATTACATTGTACCTCAGAGTGGGGATGAGCTGAATTACATTGTACCTCAGAGTGGGGATGAACTGAATTACATTGTACCTCAGAGTGGGGATGAGCTGAATTACATTGTACTACAGAGTGGGATGAGCTGAATTACAATGAGCTACAGAGTGTGGATAAGCTGAATTACATCGCACTACAGAGTGGGGATGACCTGAATTACATCGCACTAACGCACTACATAGTGGTGAAGTATACAGCTCTAGAGTACAGCAGTTGAAAATGAAGGGGCCAGTGCACCTCATGGATGTAGTTACTATTCGGAACTCAGCGGGCCAATAATCCCATCTTTTATTTTTAGCTGGGTTGACTAGCAAGTGTCACATTTTGATCGAAGCCACAATCTACTCACCATTAACGGTCTAACCATATCTCAGTCCCCCCTATCAAACATCGTGACTTGAACACTCGGTGAGAACAGTTGGAGTGTTTGGGGTGTATTCAATCAATTCGACTTCAAAACAGTGTTTTCTATGTAATTTACATTATCAGCATATTCAGCAATCGAGTACGAACATTATATATATATTTTTTTTTTTAAATTATTTTTAAAAATATATATTTAATTGATGTACCTGCATCCACGGCGGACTAACAGGTACTAACTTGGATCTTCCAAACAGATCATAAACACTGATATATACCGTTATTTAGCGATTAAACACCACACTCCTAATACAACCTCTAAAAGGACCAATAAGGACACACTCAATGGGTCAAGGCAAAGAAATTCATAAAAATGAGAAGCTGCAGTAAAACTGATTGTAAAGGAGAAATGAAATGGAAATTCTCAAGAGGCCAACATAAAAATAATGGAGCTCGTAAAAAAAACATCCCAAAGAAACAATCAACATTTTTCGGCTCATCATGAGACGAGGAAAGTTGGAATATTTGGTAACATTTAGCAAATTACAGGGAAAGAGATATCTCGGACGACAAAAGAGAGAAGATACTTGATAGCTTGGTGTCATGTCATAGAAAACAGTCAACAACAGAATTGATTCGAATCACTGCGAATAGAAGATTATGGAAGGACATGACCGCCGGCGCCAACCGATATGGCACATGATGAATCTACCCTTTCATCCTTAAAATAACTTGTTTTAGTGCAGCCATGATACATGGTAAAGACGTGTAACACTTGCACGCGATTCAGTAGCTCTGATTAATAATACCAACAGATCCCGTGTCCAAATACCGATTATTTAAAAATAACAAGCTGTCGAGTCATCATCATCAGCATTGAGAGTCGTCTCCGCATCGAAAGTTGGCTACCATTGAGCGCCATTCCACCCTGTCTCTTACTTTCGATGTTGCAGATTGTCATAGGTTGACTTGTCCATCTTTTGATGTTACTCGTCCATGTTAGTCTTGGTCTGCCTCTGCCTCTTTTACTTTGTATTTTTCCTTCCAATATTACTTTTAGTAGGCTGTTGTGTCTTTTAACATGCTCCAAAAATTTCATTTGTCTCGTTCTAGTTGTGTTTAGTATTTCTTTTTGTCATTTTTAGTTCTTTTAAAACGTCATCATTTGATTTCTTTTCTTTCCATCAAATTCTACCTATTCTTTCTATAAATTCACATTTCAAAAGCTTCAATTTTCTGTTCTGTTTTCGTGTCTAGTGTCCATGTTTCTGCACCATATATGAATATTGAGAAGATGTAATATTTTGCTATTCTCACTTATAGCCCTGAGTGTTATTTGTTTTGATGTTAATATACCTTTCTTGGAATTAAAATTACTTGTTGCCATTCCTATTCTTTTGCTTATTTCAGTTGTACATTTTCCATCACTGGTTATAGAATGTCCCAGATAGTTGTAGCTCTGAACTGTCTCCAGGTGTATTCCTTCAACTTTGATATTTACTTGTAGGTCTTGAGAGTTTTCTTTCCTTATGATCATAGTTTTAATCGTTTTGATATTCATATCTAGTCCATATTTTTTGCTTGTCATGTTTATTTCATTAAGTAATTGTTGTAGATCTTTAGGATTTTCTGCTGGTAGTACAGTATCGTCAGCATATCTTAGGTTATTGATTATCTTTCCATTAATTTGTAGGCCTGGCATCTCTGTGATGTTTTTAAAGAATTGCTCAGTGTATAGATTGAACAAGCTTGGTGATATAAAGGCATCCCTGTCTTACTTCTCTTTTTATATCAATGGGTGTAGAGTTCTCATTGTTATATTTTATTATTGCTGTTTGCTCCCAGTATAAATTACATATTAGTCGTATGTCTGTATCATCTAGATTTATATCTTTTAGGCAGTCTATAAGTTGATTATGGTGTATTCTATCAAATGCTTTGGTGTAGTCTATGACGCAGGCATATATTGGTTTGTTTACTTCTATGTACTTTTCAATCAATGACCTCATGCTGAATATGGCTTCTTTTGTCACACTGTTTTTTCCTGAATCCAAATTGCTGCTCATCTAAGTCAGTATTGATTTTATTCTGAATCCTTCCTTGTATAACTTTTAGTACAATTTTTGTTACCTATGTCATTAGACTTATTGTTCTAAAATCATTGCATTCAACTGCACCATTCTTTTTAGGCAATGCAATGAAAGTTGATGTTTTTAGTTCATATGGTATGTATCCTGTATGGTATATGTCATTGCATATGTCTGTGATCACTTCAGTGTCAAAATCTTCTATAGCTCGTTTCAAATCATGTGCCCAACTTCAAAACGCTATTACTCTCTAACCGTTTGTTAAAAACTTTTGAAATTTTCCAAATGTTATTAGAATGCAAAAGACCCTTTAAATGTATATTTAACAAATATCTTGCAGCTGCAGTTTTCTTAAAGCGGCGATATTTCTTTGATGTTTGTCAAAATTGTAAATTGTGAATCCCTAAAGAATAGAAATTACCGTAGTTGCTGGTCTATGATTAATTTTCACTAGGTAAAGGCGTGGCCGTAATGGGGAAATAACCTAATAAGACAAAACACCAGGAGAATTATTGTCTGCTCAGTTCGAGGACGGCTTCGCCGCTGAATGAACGGAAATGGAACACACAATGCCTCGTGTTTTCTACAAGCGTCTAATTGTGTCAGAAAGCCCACGTGGAATGCGTGCAAAAACGTCAATTGTACCGTGTATGGATTTTTAATCGCTATTTTTAACTTAAAATACTGTAAACATTAAGTTTTGACTACATCAATGGGTCGTTATAAATTTATATAAATCAAATAAGCAACAATAATAACCAAATGTTTTTTTTTTTAAATGAAATTAATTCCCTGTTGGGTTCTAATCATTATAACTTTACATGCAAATTTTAAAAAAATTACAAGCAGAGATTAAAAAGATATCGATTTTAAAAGTTGGGCACATGATTTGAAACGAGCTATAGTGACTGTATCATCTCTATTTGTATACTGAGGTCCTGCTGCTTTTCACTTTTTCATTGTTTTTATAGCGTTTTCCACTTTAGATTTTAAGATTTTATAGCTGGACGTACATTTTATTTTATTTTTTTTTGTCCTTACAGAGTGATAGATAGACAAATCATCGTATATAGTTTGTTTGTACCGTGCCCAAATTAATTACTGCAACTTTTTATGGGAAATCATTTGAATGCGATGTGTGTCTATTCTTAAGAACACAAGTAGAGACCAACAAGTCTGTCAGTCTGCCTACAGTTATTGTGCCCTTGCCACAGTATTGAAGTAGGTCAATGTTTTCGGGCATATATGACCTTAATAAAATCGAATAGCATGAACATCACGGACAAGATATAACAATCTATCTTTAAGACATAAAAGTCTATCTTTAAGACATGGCAGTCTATCTTTGTCAATGGAAGTAAACAAAAATAATTGGTTCAGTGTTACGTATACTCAGTTATGAGATATGGCAGTAAATTCTTAACAGTCGTCGGCAAGAGAGAAAACAACATCGGAAGACCACGGAAAGGGCCATAAGTGAAGCACGTTGAGATCACTAGGGACAGTGTTGTGAGAATGCTTTAGAATAGATCAGAGCAAAATGAAAGCTTATTACCAATATCTGGTGGAAGCATTCAGACTCGTTTACCTCTGTCATGAGAAGGGAAGAGATGAGACGTGGCTGCTGGAAGGATCACGATATAGAGGAACTGGACTACAGGTAGTCTAATATAGCTCAGTGGTTAGTGAACTGGGCTACAGGTAGTCTAATATAGCTCAGTGGTTAGTGAACTGGACTACAGGTAGTCTAATATAGCTCAGTGGTTAGTGAACTGGACTACAGGTAGTCTAATATAGCTCAGTGGTTAGTGAACTGGGCTACAGGTAGTCTAATATAGCTCAGTGGTTAGTGAACTGGACTACAGGTAGTCTAATATAGCTCAGTGGTTAGTGAACTGGACTACAGGTAGTCTAATATAGCTCAGTGGTTAGTGAACTGGGCTACAGGTAGTCTAATATAGCTCAGTGGTTAGTGAACTGGACTACAGGTAGTCTAATATAGCTCAGTGGTTAGTGAACTGGACTAAAGGTAGTCTAATATAGCTCAGTGGTTAGTGAACTGGACTACAGGTAGTCTAATATAGCTCAGTGGTTAGTGAACTTGACTACAGGTAGTCTAATATAGCTCAGTGGTTAGTGAACTGGACTACAGGTAGTCTAATATAGCTCAGTGGTTAGTGAACTGGACTACAGGTAGTCTAATATAGCTCAGTGGTTAGTGAACTGGACTAAAGGTAGTCTAATATAGCTCAGTGGTTAGTGAACTGGACTACAGGTAGTCTAATATAGCTCAGTGGTTAGTGAACTGGACTATAGATAGTCTAATATAGCTCAGTGGTTAGTGAACTGGACTACAGGTAGTCTAATATAGCTCAGTGGTTAGTGAACTGGACTACAGGTAGTCTAATATAGCTCAGTGGTTAGTGAACTGGGCTACAGGTAGTCTAATATAGCTCAGTGGTTAGTGAACTGAACTACAGGTAGTCTAATAGAGTTTAGTTTGGTCAACACATCGTCTTCGATCCGCCATAGCTCAGTGGTTAGTGAACTGGACTACAAAGGACAAGAAGTAGGGTTCGATCCCAACCGACTGTTTCCGGGTTCACCCAGGCTTAAATGGGATCGGATTTTTTTCTTGGAAAGTAAAGCGGCATGGGCGTAATACCGACCACATTACCCCAAAAATCATGTGCTGAAGGTGTGTAAAATTGATGGTCACTAAAACTATATTCCCTATACGCCACTTGGCGTGACGGGGGTTCTTTATTTACTTTACTTTTTACACATCGTCTTCATTGCACAAGGGACAAACTCCAACGTGCTGAAATCCCCTGCTCAGCACATTCCCTAGTATGATGCATACCCGTCACACACTGGCGAAAGTACTGAAGATGTTTTCAGCTCGGATGTACGAACTCTGTAGCACCGGCAAAGACCTTGGCAGTCTAAAAGAATAACACGGCAGAAAGTAAAACAGCTTATTGAATACACAGTCAATTGTAGAAGGAAACACTTGCGGACAGAAACATGATCACATAGACCAGCAGACATGACACTTGGCGATAACGGTCTCTTTCATCAGGCGGTAACTAAGAATGCAAAGGTAGTTCCATAGTAATTGTTAGGTAATGAAGTGTTAGTGACAAAATTGTACTGAACCTTAGTTTTATGAACTGCAGTGTCCAACTCCATTCCTCTCTGCCTTTCCTATCTGCGATCCATTTAAAGAGGCTTGGTAGACCCAAAGGAACCTTTGTCGATAAAACAAAATGTGCTCTACTCATATTTGAACACCAAACCTTCAAGTCGGCAGGCGAAAGCACTAACCACAGCGCAACCGGCTCTCTGAGACAACAGTGCCGAAGTGTGTTTATAGGCCCATTATGAGAGTTAAAACATTAAAACATTCATACCAAGAATTACCTACTGTAGGCATCGACCATTCATAGCAAGAATTATCTACTGTAAAACATCAACTATTCATAGCAAGAATTATCAACTGTAGACATCAACCATTCATAGCAAGAATTATCTACTGTAGATATCAACCATTCATAGCAAGAATTATCAACTGTAGACATCAACCAATCATAGCAAGAATTATATACCTTAGGACATCAACCATTCATAGCAAGGATTATCTACTGTAGGACATCAACCATTCATAGCAAGAATTATCTACTGTAGGACATCAATCATTCATAGCAAGAATTATATACCTTAGGACATCAACATTCATAGCAAGGATTATCTACTGGAAGACATCAACCATTCATAGCAAGAATTATCTACTGTAGGACATCAACCATTCATAGCAAGAATTATATACCTTAGGACATCAACATTTAGCAAGGATTATCTACTGGAAGACATCAACCATTCATAGCAAGAATTATCTACTGTAGGACATCAACCATTCATAGCAAGAATTATATACCTTAGGACATCAACATTTAGCAAGGATTATCTACTGGAAGACATCAACCATTCATAGCAAGAATTATCTACTGTAGGACATCGACCATTCATAGCAAGAATTATCTACTGTAGGACATCGACCATTCATAGCAAGAATTCTCTACTGTAGGACATCGACCATTCATAGCAAGAATTCTCTACTGGAAGACATCGACCATTCATAGCAAGAATTCTCTACTGGAAGACATCGACCATTCATAGCAAGAATTCTCTACTGTAGGACATCGACCATTCATAGCAAGAATTATCTACTGGAAGACATCGACCATTCATAGCAAGAATTATCTACTGGAAGACATCGACCATTCATAGCAAGAATTATCTACTGGAAGACATCGACCATTCATAGCAAGAATTCTCTACTGTAGGACATCGACCATTCATAGCAAGAATTATCTACTGGAAGACATCGACCATTCATAGCAAGAATTATCTACTGGAAGACATCGACCATTCATAGCAAGAATTATCTACTGTAGGACATCGACCATTCATAGCAAGAATTATCTACTGTAGGACATCGACCATTCATAGCAAGAATTATCTACTGTAGGACATCGACCATTCATAGCAAGAATTATCTACTGTAGGACATCGACCATTCATAGCAAGAATTCTCTACTGTAGGACATCGACCATTCATAGCAAGAATTATCTACTGGAAGACATCGACCATTCATAGCAAGAATTATCTACTGTAGGACATCGACCATTCATAGCAAGAATTATCTACTGTAGGACATCGACCATTCATAGCAAGAATTCTCTACTGTAGGACATCGACCATTCATAGCAAGAATTATCTACTGTAGGACATCGACCATTCATAGCAAGAATTATCTACTGTAGGACATCGACCATTCTTTACTGCATTGAAATTATTTGACAAATTAAATGACCGATAGCTCTGTACTTCATTAAAGCTTCTTCGTTTTACAATTTAGAAACATAATTCTTAAAAGGTACATAATTTTGAAAGGTTCAGACACAACATTTTTGTGCAACATTTGATTACTTGCAAAATATGAGTACTTGCACTATTTGAGTACTTGCACTATTTGAGTTCTTGCAACATTTAACTAACATTCATTTTCACAGTAAAATAACACTTCGCCACATTATTCATGTCATCATCATCAAGTACCCGTCCTGCTGCCGTAGGTGATCATGCAATCTCCACAACTTTCGATCTCGACATATATTTATCATTTCTGTTGTTGACCTTCTGTCAAGCCATTCTCTTAAGCTGTCTGGTATCTTTTATCTTTGCTTCACTCTATCTCTTTGTCCCTCAATTTTCCCAATTGTTACAATATATTCCAGTTGTTCTCTTCTCATTACATGGCCAAAAAATGATGATTGTTTCTTCCTAATATTAGAAATTAGCTCTCTTCCTGCTTTGACATCTTTCAGCAGAACGTTTTCATTACTCTTCTTAGCCGTCCATGGTATTCTCAACATTCTTCTGTACAACCACATTTCTAAAGACTCCAGTGATTTTCATAACTGTTGTCCTATTGTCCATGATTCACATCCATATGTTAAGACTGGCTCTACATAACATTTAAGAACTCTTTATCTTGTTTCTATTGTCAAAAATGGATTGCATAATATCTTCCTCATTTTTTGGAAAGCTGCTTTTGCCTGAGCCATTCTGCATCTCACCTCTGTTGCACATCTTCCGTTTGAGGTTAAAAATTTCACAAATATTTAAATTCATTTACCTGTTTTAATATTGTTCCACTTGTCTTTATTTTGCACTGATGTGATGTCTTTTTCTTTGTTATTCGTGTAATTATAGAAGTTCTTAATTCCTGTCAGTCTTTTGGTCGTCTGTGATTAATTGTCTGGTATCACAGATATTCCATCACGAGCATCGGCTCCTTTTATAAATGGAATGGCCAGTATAACAACAAGCCGCCTTACTTTCCCAAAGAAAATCTTCCTTAACCCACTTTAAAATAAAATGCTTGCGTAATCGTGAAGCTATTTTTAGAAATACCTGGAACTACCTGTACAGTAGACGGTTCCACTCATTGGTTAGCCACCGAGGTCTCTAGTATGTGTATCTCTGTTTGTGACCATAGTAACAATAGCATAGAACACTGTCGCTACTGGTCCCTGAAAGAAGGAACGTCTTACCTAGAGTGCAAGAGCCTTAAATGACGCAGCACACTGTGCCAGGTGCATTTACAAAATATTTATAAACAATTGTTAAGTCTAGTCTGACTGGTCGAGCAGAGATCACCACTGAACAATTCCCTGGCAGTTGAACACTTTTAAAATATTTTGTTTTTCTCAGTTTTTTGTCACTTATGAGTTACATTCAGAAATTTGCAAATGCGATCTCCTGTGTTGTCATATTATTTTATAGGCGTAGATACGCAATTTACCAACACAGAGTTCACAACTCTCATGATAAATGAAACACAGAGTTCACAACTCTCATGATAAATGAAACACAGAGTTCACAACTCTCATGATAAATGAAACACAGAGTTCACAACTCTCATGATAAATGAAACACAGAGTTCACAACTCTCATGATAAATGAAACACAGAGTTCACAACTTTCAACATAAATAAATCACAGAGTTCACAACTCTCAATATAAATGAAACACAGAGTTCACAACTCTCAAGATAAATTAAACAAAGAGTTCACAACTCTCATGATAAATGAAACACAGAGTTCACAACTCTCAAGATAAATGAAACACAGTTCACAACTTTCAAAATAAATGAAACACAGAGTTCACAACTCTCAAGATAAATGAAACACAGAGTTCACAACTCTCATGATAAATGAAACACAGTTCACAACTTTCAAAATAAATGAAACACAGAGTTCACAACTCTCAAGATAAATGAAACACAGAGTTCACAACTCTCATGATAAATGAAACACAGAGTTCACAGCTCTCAAGATAAATGAAACACAGAGGTCACAACTCTCAAGATAAATGAAACACAGAGTTCACAACTCTCATGATAAATGAAACACAGAGTTCACAACTCTCAAGATAAATGAAACACAGAGTTCACAATTCTCATGATAAACGAAACACAGAGTTCACAGCTCTCAAGAGAAATGAAACACAGAGGTCACAACTCTCATGATAAATGAAACACAGAGTTCACAACTCTCAAGATAAATGAAACACAGAATTCACAACTCTCAAGATAAATGAAACACAGAGTTTACAACACTCATGATAAATGAAACACAGAGTTCACAACTCTCAAGATAAATGAAACACAGAATTCACAACTCTCAAAATAAATAAAACACAGAGTTCACAACTCTCATAATAAATGAAACACAGAGTTCACAACTCTAAGATAAATGAAACACAGATTTCACAACTCTCATGATAAATGGAACACAGAGTTCACAACTCTCATGATAAATGAAACACAGAGTTCACAACTTCAAAATAAATGAAACACAGAGTTCACAACTCTCATGATAAATTAAACAAAGAGTTCACAACTCTCATGATAAATGAAACACAGAGTTCACAACTCTCATAATAAATGAAACACAGAGTTCACAACTTTCAAGGTAAATGAAAGACAGAGTTCACAACTCTCAAATTAAATTAAACACAGAGTTCACAACTCTAAGATAAATGAAACACAGAGTTCACAACTCTCATGATAAATGAAACACAAGGTTCACAACTCTCAAGATAAATGAAACACAGAGTTCACAAATTTCAAGATAAATGAAACACAGAGTTCACAACTCTCAAGATAAATGAAACACAGAGTTCACAACTTTCAAGGTAAATGAAAGACAGAGTTCACAACTTTCAAGGTAAAAGAAAGACAGAGTTCACAACTATCAAGATAAATGAAAGACAGAGTTCACAACTATCAAGATAAATGAAAGACAGAGTTCACAACTATCAAGATAAATGAAAGACAGAGTTCACAACTATCAAGATAAATGAAAGACAGAGTTCACAACTATCAAGATAAATGAAAGACAGAGTTCACAACTATCAAGATAAATGAAAGACAGAGTTCACAACTATCAAGATAAATGAAAGACAGAGTTCACAACTATCAAGATAAATGAAAGACAGAGTTCACAACTATCAAGATAAATGAAAGACAGAGTTCACAACTATCAAGATAAATGAAAGACAGAGTTCACAACTCTCAAGATAAATGAAAGACAGAGTTCACAACTCTCAAGATAAATGAAAGACAGAGTTCACAACTCTCATAATAAATGAAAGACAGAGTTCACAACTCTCAAGATAAATGAAACACAGGGTTCACAACTTACAAGATAAATGAAAGACAGAGTTCACAACTCTCAAGATAAATGAAACACAGGGTTCACAACTTACAAGATAAATGAAACACAATTTTAATCAAAAGTTGTTCTACATTTGACTCGTTAACGATTATTTCCTTCTTGGCACTAGCAAAACTGTGTGTGGTTAAAGCCAATTCAATTGAAAAGCTGGCTATACCGTTGAAAATTGTCTGTCCTCATTAATCTCGAACGCGTTCCTTGTCTTACTGGTATATTCCTACAAAGAAGTCAAGTGCAATCACAAGTTATAAACATTAAATTATGAACATATTATGTTTTTCTGGTTAATTTCTATAATTTCAGGTCTTGCTATCTTCTGGTGCCCATTTCTACGATCACCCCAAATATAAACTACGTATTGCTCATTACATTTCGTCTCCTTAGTAAGTATAATTCTTTCTTCCTCTTAACTTTTTTTTTACTTCAAATTTGTAATTGGCTCTTTAATGTAATCTTCCAAAATGTGTCTTCTTTTCGTCCACAACCGAAATGCCATCATCATCATTGAGTGCCGTCTCCTCACTGAATGTTGGCTACCACGGAGCCCAAGGCCGCTCTGTCTCTTGCTTTGACAGTGCAGGTTGTCATAAGCTGACTTGTCCATCATTTGATCTTACTTGTCCATGTTAATCATCATTTTTTGGGCCATGTAATGAGAAGAGACCAACTGGAATATATTGTAACAATTGCGAAAATTGAGGGACGAAGAGATAGAGGAACATAAAGAGAAAAAATACTAGACAGCTTAAGAGAATGGCTTGACAGAAAGTCAACAACAGAAATGATAAATAACTGTCGAGATCGAAAATTGTGGAGAGACATGATCACCTACGCCAGCAGGCCCGGTACTTGATGATGATGATGTCCATGTTAGCCTTGGTCTGACATGTGCCTCCTTCACCTTGTATTTTCCCTCCAAGATTACTTTTAGTAGGCTGTTGTGTCTTTAACATGCCCAACAAATCTCATTTGTTTTATTTGAATTGTGTTTAGCAGTTCTCTTTTCATTTTTGTTGTTTTAAGACTAACCGAAATATATTAGTCTAAATTTGATGTTTTTATATATTTCCTCTTCATTTAAGATATTGATCACAATGTTTGTATTTAATTGTTTTTTATTCAAACTTCTGTACATTATTTGATATTATAATTTCTCTGCTTATATTGTTTATGTTTGGCACTTCATTTACTTCTGCGATTTAGCAGAACTAACTTTAACTGCTAATTTAGCAGCTGAGGGCGGATATTTAGCGAACAATAACAATATGAACAAACGCTATCACATTTTAAGAAATAATCATGAAAACCAAAGGGGCATTGATAAAATGTAAAAGAAAACAAAAACAAAAAAACTCTGTCACTTGCTAGCAGTACAGACCAATGAAAGAGCAGAAGATCGCACGTTGCATCTCACCTAGCCGCTGAAAGTCAAATGAAGAAGGAAATATGAAGATAATCAATGTCCGAGAAAAAGTGGCGGGATTTTCTTGCTGCCTCAAACTCGCTGCTGTGCTGATTAATAGCTAAAGATGAGAAGAAGAAATAACTACTTCGTGTTTTTTTCTTTTTTGCTTCTTTTCTGCTCTCATAATTTATTCTGTACTTTTCAAAATTGCAGTTTCAGAATTATTTGCTATCTACACCATGTAGTAACATCATAACTCAGCTTTCCACCATATAACATCGTAACTCAGTTCTCCACCAAGAAACATCGTAACTCAGTTTTCCACCAAGAAACATCGTAACTCAGTTTTCCACCAAGAAACATCGTAACTCAGTTTTCCACCATGTAGCATTGTAACTCAGTTCTCCACTAAGAAACATCGTAACTCAGTTTTCCCACCAAGAAACATCGTAACTCAGTTTTCCACCAAGAAACATCGTAACTCAGTTCTCCACTATGTAACATCGTAACTCAGTTCTCCACCATGTAACATCGTAACTCAATTCTCCACCAAGAAACATCGTAACTCAGTTCTCCACTATGAAACATCGTAACTCAGTTTTCCACCAAGAAACATCGTAACTCAGTTTTCCACCAAGAAACATCGTAACTCAGTTCTCAACCATGTAACATCGTAACTCAGTTCTCTACCATGTAACATCGTAACTCAGTTCTCCACCAAGAAACATCGTAACTCAGTTCTCCACTATGTAACATCGTAACTCAGTTCTCCACTATGTAACATCGTAACTCAGTTTTCCACCAAGAAACATCGTAACTCAGTTTTCCACCAAGAAACATCGTAACTCAGTTCTCCACCATGCAACATCGTAACTCAGTTCTCTACCATGTAACATCGTAACTCAGTTCTCCACCAAGAAACATCGTAACTCAGTTCTCCACTATGTAACATCGTAACTCAGTTCTCCACTATGTAACATCGTAACTCAGTTTTCCACCAAGAAACATCGTAACTCAGTTCTCCACCAAGAAACATCGTAACTCAGTTCTCCACCAAGAAACATCGTAACTCAGTTCTCCACCATGTAACATCGTAACTCAGTTTTCCACCAAGAAACATCGTAACTCAGTTCTCCACCAAGAAACATCGTAACTCAGTTCTCCACCAAGAAACATCGTAACTCAGTTCTCCACCAAGAAACATCGTAACTCAGTTCTCCACCAAGAAACATCGTAACTCAGTTTTCCACCAAGAAACATCGTAACTCAGTTCTCCACCAAGAAACATCGTAACTCAGTTTTCCACCAAGAAACATCGTAACTCAGTTCTCCACCAAGAAACATCGTAACTCAGTTTTCCACCAAGAAACATCGTAACTCAGTTCTCGACCAAGAAACATCGTAACTCAGTTTTCCACCAAGAAACATCGTAACTCAGTTCTCCACCAAGAAACATCGTAACTCAGTTTTCCACCATGTAACATCGTAACTCAGTTCTCCACTATGTAACATCGTAACATGACTGTTCTAAACATCTGAACCAATCAAATTTATTCATGAATATATATTTGCCATTGATGATAGAAACTAAGAGTATGTATTGTTGTAAGAAGAGATCAGATAGATTATGTAGATATTTGTTTTGTTTATGTTACTCTCTCTTTCAATAACATTCTGGTCATCATCAAGTACCGGGCCTCTCCTGGCGTAGGTGATCATGTCTCTCCACAACTTTCGATCTTGACAGTTATTTATCATTTCTGTTGTTGACCTTCTGCCAAATCATTCTCTTAAGCTGTCTGGTATTTTTTCTCTTTGCTTCCCTCTGTCTCTTCGTCCCTCGATTTTTCCAGTTGTTACAATATATTCCAGTTCTTCTCTTCTCATTACATGGCCAAAAAATGATGATTGTTTCTTCCTAATATTGGAAATTAGCTCTCTTTTTGCTTTGACCTCTTTCAGCAGAACATTCTTATTACTCATCTTAGCCGTCTATAGTACTCTCAACATTCTTCAACCTTCTTATACTTTCATTATAATCACAATCATAATTTTGTGTCTTCTTCGTACTTGTTTTGCAAAAAAAAATATTTATGTATATTGTGTTGCAACTTGCAAAATGACCACCAGGATGCAAAGCCTATTGTCTGAAACATTTAATTTAAAAATGTAGATCCACGTTATTAGGTTGCCAGTATCACTACAACTTTCTTTTGACCTATTTTACAACATGCTGCAATACAGGAGTCCTGGAAATGAGAAAATGAGTTTCATAAATAAAACTAGAGAGTAAAGAAAATGGATACATGTGAAAATAGAAGGAGGAAGAGAAAAAGAAAGAAAGGAAAGAAATAACGAAAAGAAAGAGAGAGAGAAAATGAAAACAAGAAGGATTGACAGAAAGAAAAAACATGAGGAGTTAGAAATTAAACAAACAAAAGTATGGCTAGAAGTGCGAATTTACTTGTAAAAAGAAAAACGGAACATAAATATACATTTAATACAACAATAAAACACTTTCATAGCTGTGTCCTACTTTACTTCTCTCACTAAATGTTTCTTGCTCTGAGATTATTGATTACAGAGAACAATCAAATGTAATTACTGAACAATCAATTTTAAAACAATCAATATGTCGCGTCTTAGACTTCCTGCCTTATAGAGCCGAAACCTTAAGACTTTTCTCATCGACCTGGAAACATCGCCTTCTATGTGGTTGAATTAGCTCCATAAAAGCACTGGAACTCATTCTCTACTTCCATAAATATGATTTACGTGAGGAGAAATAGCTCTACAGTGTCACACACTAGTCGATACAAGAAGCAGCTTTGTGGGCAGAGCGTGGGCTGAACTATAGACACAAGTGGGGAGTTATCATCCATTGTGTTGGTGTGTGGAACAGAGAACGGCTGTGACAAAATAAGTTAACAATTGTCTTATAGGTTGTCATTGCAGATTTCTGTATGGTACTGTAACTGTAGACATTTTACAAAGATAATAATTCAAAGTGACAATGGCATCTTTCTATTCGTCATGATCATCATCATCATCATCATCATCATCATCATCATCATCATCATCATCATCATCATCATTATTATCATCATCATCATCTTCTTCTTCTCCTTTAATATCATTGTTATCAACGTTTTCCCTTACCTTTTCTTGTGCTCATGCCACACAAGAACCAAAGACCGACAGCAACACTGTGGCTACAAGAGGGTCGGCAACTACCACTGCTATTTGCAAAACACAACACAAATCTGCCCCATTTTAGCGTCACTTAAAGGGAGACAATGATGAGGAGAAGAATAACAATATAATGACGAAGATTTCCAATGTGAAGTTGGCTTCAGGCACGTCACGGACAATGTCATTCATGCGGACTTTAAAAGTCTCAGACTTACGAGAAGTCGACACTCGCGGACAATCATGGACAATAAGTCGCCAGTCATGGACAATAAGTCGACAGTCATGGACAATAAGTCGCCAGTCATGGACAATAAGTCGCCAGTCATGGACAATAAGTCGACAGTCATGGACAATAAGTCGCCAGTCATGGACAATAAGTCGACAGTCATGGACAATAAGTCGACAGTCATGAACAATAAGTCGCCAGTCATGGACAATAAGTCGACAGTCATGAACAATAAGTCGCCAGTCATGGACAATAAGTTGCCAGTCATGGACAATAAGTTGACAATTTTGGATAGAATTGCCCGGACAGTTCCGGGCAATAAGTCGACAGTCGTGGGGATAATATGTGGACAGTCTTCAACAATACGTTGACAGTCGTGAACATAAAGTCGACAGTCGTAGGCAATAAGTCAATAGTCGACCACAATAAGTGGACAGTCGTGGACAATAAGTCGACAGTCATGGACAATAAGTCGCCAGTCATGGACAATAAGTCGACAGTCATGGACAATAAGTCGACAGTCATGAACAATAAGTCGCCAGTCATGGACAATAAGTCGACAGTCATGAACAATAAGTCGCCAGTCATGGACAATAAGTTGCCAGTCATGGACAATAAGTTGACAATTTTGGATAGAATTGCCCGGACAGTTCCGGGCAATAAGTCGACAGTCGTGGGGATAATATGTGGACAGTCTTCAACAATACGTTGACAGTCGTGAACATAAAGTCGACAGTCGTAGGCAATAAGTCAATAGTCGACCACAATAAGTGGACAGTCGTGGACAATAAGTCGACAGTCATGAACAATAAGTCAAAGACAGTCGTGGACAATAAGTCGATAGTCGTGGACAATAAGTGGACAGTCGTGGACAATAAGTCGACAGTCATGAACAATAAGTCAAAGACAGTCGTAGGCAATAAGTCAATAGTCGAGCACAATAAGTGGACAGTCGTGGACAATAAGTCGACAGTCATGAACAATAAGTCAAAGACAGTCGTGTACAATAAGTCGACAGTCATGAACAATAAGTCAAAGACAGTCATGGACAATAAGTCGATAGTCGTGGACAATAAGTCGACATTCGTGAATAATACGTCGGCAGTCAAGGATAATACGTCGACAGTCGTGGACAATGTGTCGACAGTCACGGACAGTAAGTCGATTGTCATGATAACAGTTTCTCCTGTTCGCTCCCTCGTGGCTACTAAGGTCACGACTATACTGAAACGATCAGTGGGGACACGAATAACGCCACTTTTATAAGAGACCACTATAATGGTTAGGGTGAAGGTCTTCGCCTATGTTATAGAGTTTGTGCAGCTAGGCTGAAGCCATTTTCAGTGCTGTCACTAGTGTGTGGCTGATGTGTTTCTTACTGGGGAACGAACTATGGAGGGGATCTGAGCACTCTTGAGTTGCCTGTTTGCAACGAAGATGATTAGTCGACTAGACTTGCCCTCTACCCCTTCTTAGACATTTTCAATTACCTTTATCCAGCTCTTAACAAGGGTGGTTAATTAGTCTGCAGTGACAGGTTTTGAAATTGAAAATCATTAAACAATGTCCCAGTCGATCGATGGTTATGTACACATATAACTCAACTTTGTGAGCTTTCACCTCAATATTCCTGCATGGTACAGAAACATAGACATTAGGCAAGAAAACAGAACAGAAAATTGAAGCATTTGAAATGTGGATTTATAGAACAATAGGTAGAATTCGTTGGGAAAAAAAGAAAATAAACGATGAAGACTTAAAACAACTAAAAATGAAAAGAGAACTACTAAATACAATTCAAACAAGACAAATGAGATTTGGGGCATGTTAAAAGACACAACAGCCTACTAAAAGTAATCTTGGAAGGGAAAATACAAGGTAAAAGAGGCAGAGACAAAAATTAACGTGGATGAGTAACAGCATAAGATGGACAAGTCAACCTGCACCATCAAAGAAAGAGACAGAGTGGAATGGCGCTCCATGGTAGTCAACTTTCGATGTGGAGACGGCACTCAATGATGATGATGATGTGAGCTTTCATTTCTACTTCTTTCATGTTAAATTACAATTACGCCCTGTTTCTGAGGGCACGCCCTCATTGGTAGCTGTCTCGATTACTAAGACACAATTAACATGTCATCAACATATCGCTCTACATTTCTATCATTCCAACCACAGTGGTCACTATATCAGCATTTTCATTGCCACAAATTCCATGACGTGAACAAAAGCTCATTGTGCATTTTTACTTTATTTTTCAGAGCTCTCTATTTGTCATCGTTGACATAGGAAACATTGACTCCGGAACCTTCTAAACATGGACTAAAACATCGTATTGTTACATGCCCAATGCACATTTTCAACATCTACTTGCAGCGATAGTTGCTCCATTCCCATATCCATAGGCACATAATACGTGGCAACTTCAGGTCTTAATAGGCTCTAACACTGGGTCACGTGACAACTGTAGGTCGCAAAAGGCTCTAACACTGGGTCACGTGACAACTGTAGGTCTTAATAGGCTCTAACACTAGGTCGTGCATCAACTGTAGGTTGCAATAGGCTCTAACACTGGGTCACGTCAACTGTAAGTTGCAATAGGCTCTAACACTGGGTCACGTGACAACTGCAGGTCTTAATAGGCTCTAACATTGGGTCACGTGACAACTGCAGGTCTTAATAGGATCTAACACTAAGTCATGCATCAACTGTAGGTCGCAATAGGCGCTAACACTGGGTCACTTGAGTTAAAGTGGAGAGCTTTGGCCATTCCACTTATTCATTCATTAAAATGTATCTCGGCAGGTCCCCGTGTAAGTAAAGATGGAAAGAACGTTAATTCTAGCACATTTGCACCTACCCATCCTTTACCAATATTAAATAACCCCCCCCCCCTATGAGTGCATTCACATTCAGAATCAACGAGAAATGGAGTAGCTGCAGAGATAGAAGACGATGGATCAATAAACTAAATAGTAGACGTCACAATAAGTACTAAATATGAGCTATACAGCAGTACATTGACGTAAAATAGTGGAACAATCCCGTACTTTTTGACGGAATACTAGAAACACTCGGTGGTATAACAGCAGAAGAGGCAAATTGAAGACCAAGAAACCACGAAGCATATCAGACCTCGACGCCCAAATGCATATGGAGAAGGATCGAAAGAAAGAAAGAAAGAAAGTAAGTAAGAAAGAAAGTGATAAAGAAAGAAAGAAAGACAGAAAGAAAAGTGGTGATGTAAAAAAAATTCATTGGAATGTGTTTGTAATAGGATCCAGAAATGTAACATGATCAGATACAATGGTCAGTCTTATAACGTAACGAGAATGTTGTAAATGGCTTGGCATGTCAAATGACAACCTACAGGATTGTACTTAAGATGTAGAAGGTGGAGGTTGCACAAAACACAGAGTTAATGGGGCTTTATGTTTTTTGCCAACAATAGGGAATAAATGAGGGAAATAGTTGATGTTGAAAATGAAGAACACGGAGAGATCAGTATGCCCGATCGATCGGCTTCTCTAGTAAATCGCATGGCTATGTTTGTCTGGCTAACTCACCAGCTAACTGACGCACCACTCAATCACTGACTCAAACATAAAAACACTGATTAATTGACTGACTGACTGACTCAGTCAGTTACTCACTCAGTCTTTCACTCACTGATTCACTCACACATACAACTTACTCAATATCTCACTCACTTTTAATCTCAATTCTTTCTCCCCCCCCCCGCCCCCCGCGTCCCCCGCGCCAACCTAGTGTTTCACAGAGGCCAAATGAAAGCCCCATTGACGAGGTATTTTCCCCAATCTAACTCGACATGATCCACAAACTATCCAGACATCCAAGGTCCATCCATAACCGTCATGACCTTGTCACAGTATTTCTCCATCGCCGACCAGGCCCAGAGCAAGGGAACCTGGCTTCCCAAAGGCCCCGAGCTTGATGAAACGTTTGGAGGAAACATGCTTGCCATTTTTGTAACAGATTACCCTTCTTTAAATTAGCTTTTCAGTTTGACCACTGAGAACCTGGAGAGGAAAGGGATCGATACAAAATGACAGCCTCTTCTGCATCTCTCGCTTTTCTCTCTCCAGAGGAATGATTCATGTTTGAAATGTTTGGGGAGACCAGATATACCGGTACATTGAGTGTCCGCTTGCAGTAAACACTGACCTGTTCATACATGTCTCAAGGTCAAAGACTGTTTTCCTACAGTCGTTTATACAGTCACACATGTTTTTTTAATGAATTCACGAAATATAGTCTAGCAAGTTTATATATTGTGGATTGTGCTGCTATATTTGTCCATAGATAGTCAAAGTTTTTTGTTTAATAAAATAACATGTTTGAAACTCAAAGTTAAAACCGTGTTTTGTTTTAATTGATGATTTATATAGTCGTAGTAATTCACAAGAAACAGAATTTAACATACACATTTTCAATATTAAAAAGATCTGTTATGTTTGTCTGTTCGTCTAATAGTTTTTATTAATAACATGTAAGTAATAGTTCGGGGTATGGGTGGTCTAGGGGTAATACGTCAGCCGTTGATTACTTAGAAATGTAGTGTTGTATGTTGTTGTGTTGTATGTTGTATGATGAGTGTAGGGCTAGTTTTGATGTATGTGAATCCTGAACAATCGGACAACAGACAAGAACATATTTAGAGACCATAAAAATGTGACTTTTATAGAAGAATTTCATTGAGAATGTCATAAGCAGCTAAAAATAGGAACGAGGGCGTTGTAAAGAAAGGCAGAACTTGTAACTTAAAAGCCAGTATTTAATATCAGAATGGAACGTCGTCATTTGTGCAGTCTAATGAGAAGGGTAAAATAGGAATATATTGTGACAGCTGGAAAAAAATGAGGGAAGAATAGATGAAGGAAACAGAGAGAAAAGATACAACCAAGCTTAAGAGAAAATGGTTGGGCAAGAAGCCAACAATTGAAAAGGTAAACAACTGCAGAGGTAGAAATTTGTGGAGAAAAATGATCACCTACGTCAGGTAGGGTACATAATGGAGTGCAGTTAAATATTTTCAGAGCTCGCTTAAAAAATTAAATGCGACAAAAACATTGGAAGTTGATTTGAATAGTGTGAACCAAATAATATGCTCATAGTTTACATGCAATGAAATAAAGACGGGTACAAGTGTCATCGTTCTCAGGGGTCACAAGCATCTAGATGTTCATTGCTTCATCTATTCCGGTCACTGATGGTCATAGATTATTATTTCTTCCATCGATTCCTGTAATTGATGGTCTTAGAAGATCATTGCTTTCACCAATTCTTGTCATTGATGATCTTAGTTGATCATTTACTTCATCAATTCTTGTCATTGATGATCTTAGTTGATCATTTACTTCATCTAATCCAGTCATTGATGGTCGTAGATGATCATTATCTCCATCTATTCCTCTCATGAAGGTCCCTATCATTTCTTCTCTTGATTTCTTTCAATGTCAGACACTTGATATTTAGTCGTTGTGTTGCTGTATTCTCTTTCTCACATTCCCTCAATCTTTCTCATTGTTGAAAACGTTGTCAGCTTTGATTTTCTCAAGACAACACTACCCAAAATTGACGGCTTTGTTATCCTTTTGCTCTCTTTGTACAGCAAGCCACCTTCATCGCAGTGCATTTTAATAATAATGATTCATTTTGAAATATAAAGCAAAGCATGTCTTCGTATTTCCGAATCTACAGTGGCGAAGTAGAGCATTCATCTGCAGACAAAGATGTCAGGATTCACATCCCAGCTGTGGAGCGTCCTTTTGTTCGCTCTTGTCAAAGATTTCAGGTCCAGCCTAGACATGTTACATAACACAACTAGAAAAACATGACAATCAAATGTGTGGAGAAAATTAGAACATCCGACGGTATAAGAAGATTAGACAAGAAAATATCTGAGAAAGAACTAAACAAGAGCCAATCGGGCAAAAGATGTGTAGAAAACGAAGATGCATTGGACATACAGTAAGGAAACCTAGGGCTTGCACAGAAGGACAGGCACTGTCATGGAACCCACAGTGGAGGTGAAAGACAGGAAAGCCCAAGAATACATGGAGAAGAGAAATCGTGGAAACCCTTAAGAACATTAGTCTAGACTAGGGAGAAGAGAGAAATATCCAAGAATAGGGATAGATGGAACGACCTTGTCCCGTGGTCTATGCTCACAAAAGGGATGTAAATGGTTTGATTGATTGATATACGATAGGCGAGTAAGGAAGGGGATATCAAGAAGTACGATAATAATAAATCATCTTCTTCTGCTGCATCCCATGACCCTGTAGATCGTTAGGACACCACTGACAGACTTAATCAACCTTATCCTGGGGGTCATAGGGTGACCACTGACTGATTTCATCAACCTTATCCTGGGGGGTCATTGGGGGACCACTGACTGATTTCATCAACCTTATCCTCGGGGGTCATTGGGGAACCACTGACCAACTTTATCAACCTTATCCTGGGGATCATTGGGGCACCACTGACTGACTTTATCAACCTTTTACTGGGGGTCATTGGGGCACCACTGACAGACTATATCAACCATCTCCTGGGGGTAATTGGGGCACCACTGACTGACTTTATCAACCGTCTCCTGGGGGTCATTGGGGCACCACTGACAGACTTTATCAACCGTCTCCTGGGGGTCATCGGGGCACCACTGACAGACTTTATCAACCTTCTCCTGGGGTCATTGGGGCACCAATGGCAGACTTTATCAACCTTCTCCTGGGGGTCATTGGGGCACCACTGGCAGACTTCACCAACCCTCTTCATTGATCTCTATCTGCTGTCATTTTTTCAGTCAAAAATTGGTTATTGGTTATGGAAGGCCCCAGTATCACTGCAAATGAGTTAAAATCCATAATTGCTCAACCGCCTGTGCCAGCGGAATCATCCGAATTACTAACTCATCTCCCAAACAAAGAAAGGTAGCTGTAGTCCCCATCGTAGCAGTCTCAGCACATTCCAAAAGACATAAGGCGAAACCGCGCAGAAATTGAACATAGCCAACTGTTCCCTGTCATACGATAGCATCATTCGCCGAGAAACAACTGGACTATCGAAACATGATCAAAACGGATGAGACACAGCTCAAGGTGTGCACAGAGCACTTAACTCAGTAGCTCTTGCAACAAGCCGGACTTGGAACATGAGGAAACTGCAACAAGGAACACTTTTCAGACATAGACTTCAATTTTTCCTGCCGCCTATCCACCATATACCGGAAGTTCACGTCGTCCCGAAAATGATGATCGTCATATTTGTAAAATGTATAACGCTTGATGGTGTTAGGACATCGTTTTTTACTCCAACCGAACATATTAACACACAGTTAGTCATCGGATTATCCCCGTCGCACATCAAACAACAGACCGTACGGTTAGCATACAACGAACGAAACACGGTGCAAATTCCCCAAAGAGGAAAATTTTTCGGTCGACTTTGACGCAGCAGTCCACATTAATGCGTTTCAACATGTAAATAACTTGCGTCAAACAATTCCAACGTCGGCCATTGAACAGCACTCAATGTGACGTAAACCGCATCTCGATACTAGACGGTCAAAGTCGCTTTCACAATACTTGACTTGTCAAAAAGAAGCAGCAAAACAATTACAATCTTAGACATTAAAAGTAAAGGAAGCCTTGAGCAGGATCAAATTTGTGTACAATGTGACGAGATATTTGCCAATAGACATCCATGTTAGTAAGTAAGTAACGTAAAGAACCCCGTTACGCAAGCGACGTATAAGGAATATGCTGTTAGTGACCATACATTTTCAGACCTTCAGCATGGGGTAATGTGGTCGGTATTTGACCCGTGCTGCTTTACTTTCCCAGAAAAAATTAGGTACCCATTTAACCCTACCTCTTGTCCTTTGTAGTCCAGTTCACTAACCACTGAGCTATTGCGGCTTAAAGCATGTCAGTGCATAGAGAATAACATTGATGGTTTTTCGTTCTCATGTTTAACATTTCTGACTGTGACTCATACGCAAACGAGTTTGTACTTACATCTATTGTTCCGTCCCTGTTAATATCAAATTGTGGACAAAATAGCCATGATGACCATACCATATATCATACACGTATAGTGAAGAAGCTACTTTCATATGTAATGCCTGCTATAGTGTATGTCTTGCAAACATACTATGGCTCCGTGTCATTTCTTTGAATGAAAGAGATGGGAGTTAAGATGGGCACAGCCAGAAACGTGAGTGGGCGCAAAAGAGGACTTATGAATTAACCTACGGACATGTTGCGAGTGCAAAGCTGATAACCTGCAATTAACTCAATGATGATTACCCGCGAATAACTCAATGACGATAACCCCACAAATAACTCATGATGATAACCCGCAAATAATTTAATGATGATGACTCGCTAATAACTCAATGATCATAACCCGCGAATAACTCAATGACGATAACCCAACAAATAACTCAATGGTGATAACCCGTAAATAACTCATGATGATAGCCCGCAAATAATTTAATGATAAGGACCCGCAAATAACTCAATGATGATAACCCACAAATAACTCATGATGATGATGACCCGCAAATAACTCAATGATGATAACCCACAAATAACTCATGATGATGAGGACCCGCAAATAACTCAATGATGATAACCCACAAACAACTCAATGATGATAACCCACAAATAACTCAATGATGATAACCCACAAATAACTCAATGATGATGAGGGCCTGCAAATAACTCAATGAAGATAACCCACAAATAACTCAATGATGATGAGGACCCGCAAATAACTCAATGATGATAACCCACAAATGACTCAATGATGATAACCCACAAATAACTCAATGATGATAACCCGCAAATAACTTAATGATAATGACCCGCAAATAACTCAATGATGATAACCCACAAATAACTCATGATGATGAGGACCCGCAAATAACTCAATGATGATAACCCACAAATAACTCATGATGATGATGACCCGCAAATAACTCAATGTTGATAACCCACAAATAACTCATGATAATGAGGACCCGCAAATAACTCAATGCTGATAACCCACAAACAACTCAATGATGATAACCCACAAATAACTCAATGATGATAACCCACAAATAACTCAATGATGATAACCCACAAATAACTCAATGATGATGAGGGCCCGCAAATAACTCAATGATGATGACCCACAAACAACTCAATGATGATGAGGACCCGCAAATAACTCAATGATGATAACCCACAAATGACTCAATGATGATAACCCACAAATAACTCATGATGATGAGGACCCGCAAATAACTCAATGATGATAACCCGAAAATAACTTAATGATGAAAACCCGCAAATAACTCAATGATGATAACCCACAAATAACTCATGATGATGAGGACCCGCAAATAACTCAATGATGATAACCCACAAATAACTCATGATGATGATGACCCGCAAATAACTCAATGATGATAACCCAGCAAATAACTCATGATGATATCCCCGCAAAAAACTCATGATGATGATGAACCGCAAATAACTCAATGATGATAACCCCGCAAATAACGCATGATGATAACCCGCAAATAACTCAATGATGATAACCCACAAATAACACAATGATGTTGAGGGCCCGCAAATAACTCAATAATGATAACCCACAAATAACTCAATGATGATGAGGACCCGCAAATAACTCAATGGTGGTAACCCACAAATGACTCAATGATGATAACCCACAAATAACTCAATGATGATAACCCGCAAATAAATTAATGATGATAACCCGCAAATAACTCAATGATGATAACCCACAAATAGCTCATGATGATGAGGACCCGCAAATAACTCAATGATGATAACCCACAAATAACTCATGATGATGATGACCCGCAAATAACTCAATGATGAAAACCCTGCAAATAACTCATGATGATAACCCGCAAATAATTTAATGACGATAACCCCACAAATAAGTCAATGATGATAACCATCAAATAACTCAATGACGATAACCTCGCAAATAACTCAATGACGATAACCCACAAATAACTCAATGATGATGAGGACCCGCAAATAACTCCATGATGATAACCCACAAATGACTCAATGATGATAACCCACAAATAACTCAATGATGATAACCTGCAAATAACTTAATGATAATGACCCGCAAATAACTCAATGATGATAACCCACAAATAACTCATGATGATGAGGACCCACAAATAACTCAATGACGATAACCCACAAATAACTCATGATGATGATGACCCGCAAATAACTCAATGTTGATAACCCACAAATAACTCATGATAATGAGGACCCGCAAATAACTCAATGATGATAACCCACAAACAACTCAATGATGATAACCCACAAATAACTCAATGATGATAACCCACAAATAACTCAATGATGATGAGGGCCCGCAAATAACTCAATGATGATGACACACAAATAACTCAATGATGATGATGACCCGCAAATAACTCAATGATGAAAACCCAGCAAATAACTCATGATGATAACCCGCAAATAATTTAATGACGATAACCCCACAAAAAAGTCAATGATGATAACCATCAAATAACTCAATGACGATAACCTCGCAAATAACTCAATGACGATAACCCACAAATAACTCAATGATGATAACCCGAAAATAACTAAATGATGAAGACCCGCAAATAACTCAATGATGATAACCCACAAATAACTCATGATGATGAGGACCCGCAAATAACTCAATGATGATAACCCACAAATAACTCATGATGATGATAACCCGCAAATAACTCAATGATGATAACCCAGCAAATAACTCATGATGATAACCCGCAAATAATTTAATGACGATAACCCCACAAATAAGTCAATGATGATAACCATCAAATAACTCAATGACGATAACCCCGCAAATAACTCATGATGATATCCCCGCAAAAAACTCATGATGATGATGAACCGCAAATAACTCAATGATGATAACCCCGCAAATAACGCATGATGATAACCCGCAAATAATTTAATGACGATAACCCACAAATAAGTCAATGATGATAACCTGCAAATAACTCAAAGACGATACCCCAGCAAATAACTCAATGACGATAACCCCACAATTAACTCAGTTATGAAAACCCGCAAATAACTCAATGTTGATTACCCGCAAATAACTCAATGACGATAACCCACAAATAACCCAATGATGATAACCCACAAATAACTCAATGATGATAACCCACAAATAACTCATTGATGTTGAGGACCCGCAAATAACTCAATGATGATAACCCACAAATGACTCAATGATGATAACCCACAAATAACTCAATGATGATAACCCGCAAATAACTTAATGATGATGACCCGCAAATAACTCAATGATGATAACCCACAAATAACTCATGATGATGAGGACCCGCAAATAACTCAATGATGATAACCAACAAATAACTCATGATGATGATGACCCGCAAATAACTCAATGATGATAACCCAGCAAATAACTCATGATGATAACCCGCAAATAATTTAATGACGATAACCCCACAAATAAGTCAATGATGATAACCATCAAATAACTCAATGACGATAACCTCGCAAATAACTCAATGACGATAACCCAGCAAATAACTCATGATGATAACCCGCAAATAATTTAATGACGATAACCCTACAAATAAGTCAATGATGATAACCATCAAATAACTCAATGACGATAACCCGCAAATAACTCATGATGATATCCCCGCAAATAACTCATGATGATGATGAACCGCAAATAACTCAATGATGATAACCCCGCAAATAACTCATGATGATAACCCGCAAAAAATTTAATGACGATAACCCCACAAATAAGTCAATGATGATAACCTGCAAATAACTCAAAGACGATACCCCATCAAATAACTCAATGACGATAACCCCACAATTAACTCAGTTATGAAAACCCGCAAATAACTCAATGTTGATTACCCGCAAATAACTCAATGACGATAACCCACAAATAACTCAATGATGATAACCCGCAAATAACTCAATGACGGTAACCCACAAATAACTCAATGATGATAACCCGCAAATAACTAAATGACGATAACCCCGCAAATAACTCACTGACGATAACCCACAAATAACTCAATGATGATAACCCGCAAATAACTCAATGACGATATCCCCGTAAATAACTCAATGACGATAACCCACAAATAACTCAATGACGATAACCCATAAATAACTCAATGACGATAACCCACAAATAGCTCAATGACGATAACCCACAAATAACTCAACGACGATAACCCACAAATAACTCAATGACGATAACCCCGCAAATAACTCAATGATGATAACCCAGAAATAACTCAATGACGATAACCCCGCAAATAACTCAATGACGATAACCCCGCAAATAAGTCAATGACGATAACCCCGCAAATAACTCAATGACGATAACCCCGCAAATAACTCAATGACGATAACCCCGCAAATAAGTCAATGACGATAACCCCGCAAATAACTCAATGACGATAACCCTACAAATAAGTCAATGACGATAACCCCGCAAATAAGTCAATGACGATAACCCTACAAATAACTCAATGACGATAACCCAGAAATAACTCAATGACGATAACCCCGCAAATAAGTCAATGTCTGGCAGAAGGAGTAGTCAGCTGGACGAAATATGGCCGTTCTCCAATGCAGTCGGGGATGGATCAAAATCGAGAGTAAAAATAAAAAATAGCTGACCTGAACATTGCGTATTGACAGCACTAGGCGTGAGACTTTTATTCCCGCTCCATAGAATCGTCTGGACAGACCCCAGAAATTGGAAGCATATACATTTTTTTTTTACGTTTAGTTTGTATGAGAATAAATGAGAACGTCTGCGCTTACAGAGAAGAAAACGAGAAAATGAAACACTGTCTATGTTTATAGAAAATATTCTCAGACGAAGCGAATGCTCTTCACGGCTCAATATGGCTATATGGAACCTTTGATGAGGTTTCTATGAAGTAAAACATTAAAGAAAGATACAAAAAAAAAATATTGAGATGTCAGTTCGATCTATACATCCAGGGAAGCCAGCAAGGGAAGTAATTTAGGAATCAATATACAGTAATTGCTTTGACATCAAATAATTGGGACGGCGATAATGAGTTGTCTTTGTGATTAGTGCAGCGATCTCTGCGACCTTTAGTTTCAATGTCAAATAATTAGAACACGTTGGAGGCAGATATTTTCGGAAAATGTATTTATTTATTTATCGGGAATGAAGTTGCGATGAAAATATCGTATTTACTCAGCCAACGTGGCATATCAATTGAAATTGAAATGCTAAAAGAGAGAAAATATTAGACATAATTAATTCCATATATAACTTGCTGAAAGATATCTGTACATGGTTAATGTGGTTGGTTGTGTAGATTTGATTAGCATTTGTTGGTTTGTAACAGGAAAATTAAAATGTCAAAAGGACTGATGTCCTTCAATAGTAATGTGCTAGACTACGGAAACATAAAGAAGGGAAGAGAGGATGAGAATGCTCATAAAGTGCGAAGATATAAAAATTTGAGCAGATTTCCAACTCTTATAACAACATGCTCTGAAGATGTTCAAATGGATGCAGTCAAAAGTGTTGATGATTTAGTGCCCTGAATATTTCCTGTTTCTTTAGTGCCCCTAGATTTGCTGATATGTTTTGGACAACCAGAATTTCTGACTGTTTATTGTCTCATATTTGCTGACTATTTAGCTTGCCAAATATTTGCTGACTGTTTAGTGTCTTGTATTTGCTGACTGTTTAGTGTATCATATTTGCTGATTCTTTATTGTCTAATATTTGCTGACTGTTTAGTTTCCCAAATACTTGCTGGCTGTTTAGGGCCCCCATATTTGCTGACTGTTTAGGGCCCCCATATTTGCTGACTGTTTAGGACCCCCATATTTGCTGACTTTTTCGCACTCCCATATTTTCTTACTGTTTAGGACCCCCATATTTGCTGACTGTTAAGGGCCGCCATATTGGCTGACTGTTTAAGACCCCCATATTTGCTGATTGTTAAGGATCCCCCGCTATGCTGACTGTTTAGGATCCTCCATAATTGCTGACTGTTTATCACACCCTATTTGCTGACTGTTTAGGACCCTATATTTGCTGACTGTTTATGGCCCCATATTTGCTGCTTGTTTATGGCACCATATTTCCTGGCTGTTTAGGACCCCCATATTTGCTGACTTTTAGGACCCCCCATATTTGCTGACTGTTTAGGACTCCCGCTGACTGTTTCGCACTCCCATATTTTCTTACTGTTTAGGACCCCCATATTTGCTGACTGTGTAGGGCCCCATATTTGTTGACTTTTTAGGATCCCCTATTTGCTGATTGTTTAGGGCCCCATAGTTGCTGATTGTTTAGGGCCCCCATATTTGCTGACTGATTAGAACCCCATATTTGCTGACTGTTTAGGGCCCCAATATTTGCTGACTCTTTAGGACCCCCATATTTGCTGACTGTTTAGGACCCCCATATTTGCTGCCTAGCTAAGGGCCTAATATTTGCTGACTCTTTAGGACCCCCATATTTGCTGACTGTTTAGGACCCCCATATTTGCTGACTGTATAGGGCCCCCATATTTGCTGACTGTTTAGGACCCCCATATTTTCTGACTGTTTAGGACCCCCATATTTGCTGAATGTTTATGGCCCCCATATTTGCTGATTGTTTGAGGCCCTCATATTTGCTGATTCTTTAGGGCCCCCATATTTGCTGACTGTTTAGGACCCCCCAAATTTGCCGACTGTTTAGGGCCCTCGTATTTGCTGATTGCACAAGGCAACACACAAAAATCATCACAGATATTTTTATATGGGTTTTGTAGTATTTGGTTAGCTGATTTCAAATCTGTCTTTAGTTTTTTCTACCACGTAACATTTTTTTAAATAGCTAATTATAATATATTTCAACAGTGGTGATGACCACAAATCGAGTACAATGTTTTATTTAGATATTATGCCATTTGCAATTCCAATGGTATGGAGGGAACCGCGAGACCATGTCAATGATTGCTACTTTTGTCTGGTGAACACAAATGGATTCTCTGTTAAAAATAAACAGAACATTGTATATCCTAGCTTAGATTCTGCCATCAGGCCTGTTCCACATGACGATTCATTGCCTATTCCTTTACCTCCTTCTGGTGGACTCGTATCTATGCAAGATGGGGAGGAATGCAATGAAAACACAGCTGGTCACAATGCAGACTCAACTGATCCAGATTATACTGTTGATGAATGTTTAGAACCTAAGACTTTTACACAGGCAGAGCTGAATGATCTTATTCGTGATCTAAATCTGTCTAAAGATAAAGCAGAACTTCTTGCTTCAAGGCGTAAGCAAAAGCATTTGCTTGCAAGGGACGTTAACATAACTCATTATAGAAAACGAAATCTCAACATGACGACGTTCTTCAATGTTGACGGCTCATTGAGTTATTGTCAGGACATCGATGGTCTCTTCAACAGTTTATCACAAGTGCATGATCCATCAGAATGGCGTCTCTTCATTGATTCCTCGTGAAGAAGCTTAAAGGCAGCTCTTTTGCACAATGGAAATGTAAAACCAAGCAAACCAGTTGCACATTCTGTTTATCTGAAAGAATCCTATTACAACATGAACAGTTTGCTTGAAGCTATCCATTATAAAACACACCAGTGGAACATCTGTGGTGATCTAAAGGTCATTGGCATGTTGATGGGCATGCAAGGAGGATTCACTAAATACTGCTGTTTCCTATGCCTATGGGATAGTCGAGCAACAGCGGAACATTATGTCAAACGTGTCTGGGAGCCAAGACATATCTATACGCCAGGAGCAAGCAGTGTCCAAAATATGCCCCTTGTTGATCCACAGAAAATATTTCTGCCACCTCTCCATATTAAGCTAGGACTGATGAAAACCCTTGTGAAGACCATGGGTAAAACAAACTCAGAAGGTTTTCAGTACCTTGTTAATAAATTCCCAAACATCACTGCTGCAAAAATGAAGGAAGGGATATTTATAGGTCCACAAATCAGATCTGTTTTACAAGATGAAGGTTTCAAACAGTCTCTGTCAGGAGCTGAGCTAGAAGCCTGGGAGGCATTCAAGTGGGTCTGTGAAAACTTTCTAGGTAATCATAAGTCTCCTACGTACAGGGAAGGAGTTCAGCGTCTAATAGATTCTTACCTCAACCTTGGCTGTCGCATGTCATTAAAACTTCACTTCTTGCACTCCCATGTAGATTTTTTCCCAGAAAATCTTGGTATGGTGAGTGATGAGCAAGGAGAACGTTTTCACCAGGACTATCAGTTAATGGAGCGCCGTTATCAAGGTTTGTGGAATGAGAGTATGATGGCCGACTTCTGCTGGATGCTATTCCGTGATAATCCAGGCGAAGAATATAACAGAAAATCATATTCCAAGCATTTTTGAAGAAACATTCAACATATCTATGCTGTGATGTGAGTATATTTGATTTAGTCTAGAAGATGTGAATCATTTGCTTAATTGATGTTTGCGATTCTCGAACAAATACAACCAAGTTCAGTGAAAACTAACATCACTCATAACTTAAAAACTTGACGTGATAGAAAAAACTGATACCAGATCTGAAATCAGCGCCAAAAAATCCTTTAGAAAAGTGTATTTTGGTTTGAGATGATTAAAAAAAGTTTGATTTTGTTGCCTTGTGTTGTTTAGGATCCCCGAATTTGCTGACTGTTTCGCACATCCATAATTGCTAACTGTTTAGAACCCCCCATATCTGCTGATGTTTAGGAGACCCGGCTATGCTGACTGTTTAGGACCCCCATATTTACTGATTGTTTAGGACCACCCGCTATGCTGACTGTTTAGCACCCCCATATTTGCTGACTGTTTAGGGCCCTATATTTGCTGACTGTTAAGGGCCGCCATATTGGCTGACTGTTTAGGACCCCCATATTTGCTGACTGTATATGGCCCCCATATTTGCTGACTGTTAAGGGCCGCCATATTGGCTGACTGTTTAAGACCCCCATATTTGCTGATTCTTTAGGGCCCCCATATTTGCTGACTGTTTAGGACCCCCAAATTTGCCGACTGTTTAGGGCCCTCGTATTTGCTGATTGTTTAGGACCCCCGAATTTGCTGACCTTTTCGCAATTCCATAATTGCTAACTGTTTAGCACCCCCATATTTACTGATTGTTTAGGATCACCCGCTATGCTGACTGTTTAGCACCCCCATATTTGCTGACTGTTTAGGGCCCTATATTTGCTGACTGTTTAGGACCGCATGTTTGCTGACTGTTTAGGACCCCCATATTTGCTGATTGTTTAGGACCACCCGCTATGCTGACTGTTTAGGGCCCCCATAATTGCTGACTGTTTATGACACCATATTTGCTGACTGTTTATGACACCATATTTGCTGACTGTTTATGACACAATATTTGCTGACTGTTTAGGGCCCCCATAATTGCTGACTGTTTATGACACCATACTTGCTGACTGTTTAGGACACCATATTTGCTGACTGTTTATGACACCATATTTGCTGACTGTTTAAGGACCCCCATATTTGCTGACTGTTTAGGACCCCCATATTTGCTGACTGTGTATGACCCCCATAATTGCTGACTGTTTAGGTCCCCATAATTGTTGATCGTTTAATATGTCTCATTGCTCACTGTTTAGGGCCAATCTATTTATTTCTCAGTTCTTCACTGTTGATCTGATCTCTCCTGTCATTTGTCCAACACATTTCATCTTGGTCGTGGTTACTTGTATTATTGTTTTTAAATCTAGGGTTCAAGTCTGGCATTTGTAGCACAACGTTGGGATGAAGATTATGTTACAGAGTGCCCGTTTTGCCTCTAGGGTTATTTTCTTATTGGACAGCAGTGATGACAGCTGTCCGATGATTTGACAAATCTGTTTGCATCTTCAGTCTATTTCTGCTGCTTGTAGTTTGTCACCAGACTTCTTATGTATTTAACTTCCTTCATTTATTAAAATAATTTGATGACTTTCGTTGCCTTGATGTTCTGTTTTTCTTTCGCCGTGTTTATAACTTGTCTTGTTGGTGTTGCCTTTCATGTTGAATGTGTACCTGCTGTGTAAGTTTATTTAAGTGTACTTGCAGTTTTCTCTTTGTCTATGTCTAATTGTCTACTGATGGAAGCTCGTTATCTCCTCTGTCTCCGATGAGTCAACTAACTTACATATGTTATCTATGTCAGTCTTAAACATTAGTAGACACAAACGTAGACAAGATCTCGAATAGTCTGGGAACGAACATTTATGACTGTAATATCTTCCACTCGTCGACAGATTTTCTACAGAACCTTGTTTTTGTAAACAATCATTGCCAGAACTCAAAGGACCAGCACAAGCAGACTAAAGATGAAGTACAACGAGGACGCAGAAGATGTGAAGATTAACGTGGCTATAGCATGTTAGATTAGTGTACAACGAGGACGCAGAAGATGTGAAGATTAACGTGGCTATAGCATGTTAGATTAGTGTACAACGAGGACGCAGAAGATGTGAAGATTAACGTGGCTATAGCATGTTAGATTAGTGTACAACGAGGACGCAGAAGATGTGAAGATTAACGTGGCTATAGCATGTTAGATTAGTGTACAACGAGGACGCAGAAGATGTGAAGATTAACGTGGCTATAGCATGTTAGATTAGTGTACAACAAGTTCAGCGATGAGAAAAGCTGCGTAACAAAGCTGCGTCTAGCATTTACTATTGAACAATATCAGCATCCTCTTTCCAACGATGTAGGGTTCAATCCCAACCGACGGCTTTCGGGTTCACCCAGCCTTAAATGGGTATCGGATTTTTGTTTCTGGGAAAGTAAAGCGGCACGGGCGTAATACCGACCACATTACCCCAAAATTCATGTGCTGAAGGTCTGTAAAATGTATGGTCACTAACACCATATTCCCTATACGCCACTTGGCTTACTTTACTACTTACTTACTCTTTACTTACTCTTTACTTACTCTTTACTTACTCTTTACTTACTCTTTACTTACTCTTTACTTACTCTTTACTTACTCTTTACTTACACTTTAATTACTCTTTACTTACTCTTTACTTACTCTTTACTTACTCTTTACTTACTCTTTACTTACTCTTTACTTACTCTCTCCAACGTCTGTGAAAACGCAAAAGGCCTAAGAAGGATGTCGCTACTAATTTCAACAAAAATCTGTAGCCAAATTCCAAACTAGCTTGTTTATTTCTCCTATTATTCTTACTATTTTTTTTATATTTGTCTCTAATTGGTTGTCTCTAATTCCTTCTGACCATATTTGTTACACGATTTTTGTTTTCACTTGCAGAAAGCATATCAATTATATATCTGTATATCACATGTGTCCTTCTCGGTGACTCCTATGTGCACAACGGCTTCCGTTGCCAAATTTCTAACATCTAAATCTTGTGGTCAGTATCTACATCACTTGGTTCCGTTCTTGACTTAGCCCCATTGTGTACCTAGTTGTTACAATCAATATAATCCAATGGTTGTATTAATAGTCTATTTATAAGCATACACTTCACCTACAGAAAAATACAAACCACGTATTATACATACATACATACATACATATATACATACATATATATATATATATATATATATATATATATATATATATATATATATATATATATATAATACAAACCACGTATTATACACACACACACACACACACATACATACATATATATATATATATATATATATATATATATATATATATATATATATAATACAAACCACTTATTATACATATATAATACAAACCAATCCAGTAAGCCAAACCAAGTATTGGGATAGCTAGCCCTCTTTACAACACAAAGCAGTGCCAATGAGCACATTGAAACATTTAGAAGCATGTATCAGTGAAATGACACTTACTTGGCAACGAGCCGGCGAACAGCCACCACCATTTTTGGGTCGCATCGGAAACGCAATGCCCTCCGAGATGTGGGAGACGGCACTTCGACAACTATGGGTCCACGTCACTCTTTCGGATGAAAAAGATGGGAGTTAAGATGGGCACAGCAAGAAAAGAGAAACTTAGTGGGTCTGTACGAAGACTAATCAACCAACACAGAACTGGGGTCGTTAGTCGTTGGACACTGAGGGACTTGCGTAGGAGGGGATCTGAGCACCTATGGACATGTTCTGAGTGCAATAATAATGACCCGCAAATAACTCAATAACTCAATACCATTGAACTATTTTATACTTTGTATTTCTGTTTCTACCCAATGTTCCCAGTGACGATCATCGTCATCATTCATTGGTCCCGTAATTTGGGTCACGGCTGGGACACTCTAACAACGTCTTCAGAGTTTCATTCCAACGTGCACGATCAAGAGTTGCTCTCTGAGATGGGACAAAGGTTCCAGGAATGAAATATCGAAGGAAACCCGTCTAGTATTGATCAAAAGTAAGTAAAGTAAAGTACCCTCGTCACGCCAAGTGGCGTATAGGGAAATATGGTGTTAGTGACCCTATATTTTACAGACCTTCAGCACATGATTTTTGGGGTAATGTGGTCAGTATTACGCCCGTGCTGCTTTACTTTCCCAGAAAAAAATCCGGTACCCATTTAAGGCTGGGTGAACCCGGAAGCCGTCGGTTGGGATCGAACCCTACCCTTGTCCGTGGTAGTCCAGTTCACTAACCACTGAGCTATAGCGGCTCCCTATTGATCAAAAGAGACAACATATAAATAAAGCCACAGAAGAAACACACTGCAAATTTTAACTTCCCAAAAAATTAGAAATAAATAGTCTACCCACCACGAGGCTTGTGGCTCAAACATCATTCAAGGCAAATGCACAACAGAGGAGAGGATTAGAGTTTGACATATTGTAGTACTAGAACCGTGAAGAAACAAAGAATTACTTTTGAGGGAAAATGAAGAAATATCAAGCACAAAAATATTTCACATGTTGGTTCAAATACAAAAAAAAGATAAAAGCTGTGATTTGGATGTAGGAACAATGCTCTGCTAGAAATTCAGATATGGGAGCTAGCAATTCTTTCACGTAAAAATTGCAGCAGTGACGTAAGTGCTGTGAGCTAACAGCAGTGACATAAGAACTGGGAGCTATCAGCAATGACGTAAGAGCTGTGAGCTAGCAGCAGTGACGTAAGAACTGGGAGCTGGCAGCAATGACGTAAGAGCTGTGAGCTAACAGCAGTGACGTAAGAACTGGGAGCTATCAGCAATGACGTAAGAGCTGTGAGCTAGCAGCAGTGTCGTAAGAACTGGTAGCTAACAGCAGTGACGTAGGAACTAGGACCTACCAGAACTGACGTAAGAGTTGTGAGCTGGCAGCAGTGACGTAAGAACTGGGAGCTGGCAGCAATGACGTAAGAACTGTGAGCTAGCAGCAGTGACGTAAGAACTGTGAGCTAGCAGCAGTGACGTAAGAACTGGTAGCTAGCAGCAGCGAATACATTCCAATAAGAACTGAAATGATTCACAAAGTAACACTAGATGGGAGATCAGGTAAATGTACCAACAAAAGGAAACATTAAACCAGATTAACTTAAGCCATTCTAAACAATATTTAGAGCTTAACTAGGTAAATACATAAACCATATTAATGTTATATGTGAACTGTGCTCCTTCCGGACTGTTGAATAGTGAATGCTGGAAAACGGAGGAAGAAACACCAAGGCTGTCATCAGTTTCTTAAACACTGCCTAAGAGACAATTATTTTAGTAACTGTTGAGAAAGTGCAATCACGAGGTACACAGTTGTGAAAGCGGTCACTTGGAATTGATAGTCCACACGCCAAGTAGATGTAAGAAAACCATTGATAGTCCACACGCCAAGTAGATGTAAGAAAACCATTTATAGTCCACACGCCAAGTAGATGTAAGAAAACCATTTATAGTCCACACGCCAAGTAGATATAAGAAAACCATTTATAGTCCACACGCCAAGTAGATGTAAGAAAACCATTGATAGTCCACACGCCAAGTAGATGTAAGAAAACCATTTATAGTCCACACGCCAAGTAGATATAAGAAAACCATTTATAGTCCACACGCCAAGTAGATGTAAGAAAACCATTTATAGTCCACACGCCAAGTAGATATAAAAAAAACCATTTATAGTCCACACGCCAAGTAGATGTAAGAAAACCATTGATAGTCCACACGCCAAGTAGATGTAAGAAAACCATTTATAGTCCACACGCCAAGTAGATGTAAGAAAACCATTTATAGTCCACACGCCAAGTAGATGTAAGAAAACCATTTATAGTCCACACGCCAAGCAGATGTAAGAAAACCATAAATAGTCCACACGCCAAGTAGATGTAAGAAAACCATTGATAGCCCACACGCCAAGTAGATGTAAGAAAACCATTGATAGTCCACACGCCTAGTAGATGTAAGAAAACCATTGATACTCCACACGCCTAGTAGATGTAAGAAAACCATTGATAGTCCACACGCCAAGTAGATATAAGAAAACCATTGATAGCCCACACGCCAAGTAGATATAAGAAAACCATTGATAGCCCACACGCCTAGTAGATATAAGAAAACCATTGATAGTCCACACGCCAAGTAGATATAAGAAAACCATTGATAGCCCACACGCCAAGTAGATATAAGAAAACCATTGATAGTCCACACACCAAGTAGATATAAGAAAACCACTGATAGTCCACACGCCAAGTAGATGTAAGAAAACCACTGATAGTCCACACGCTAAGTAGATATAAGAAAACCATTTATAGCCCACACGCCAAGTAGATATAAGAAAACCATTGATAGCCCACACGCCTAGTAGATATAAGAAAACCATTGATAGTCCACACGCCAAGTAGATATAAGAAAACCACTGATAGTCCACACGCCAAGTAGATATAAGAAAACCACTGATAGTCCACACGCCAAGTAGATGTAAGAAAACCACTGATAGTCCACACGCCAAGTAGATGTAAGAAAACCATTGATAGTCCACATACCAAGTAGATGTAAGAAAACCATTGATAGTCCACACGCCAAGTAGATATAAGAAAACCATTGATAGTCCACATACCAAGTAGATGTAAGAAAACCATTGATAGTCCACACGCCAAGTAGATATAAGAAAACCATTGATAGTCCACATACCAAGTAGATGTAAGAAAACCACTGATAGTCCACACGCCAAGTAGATGTAAGAAAACCATTGATAGTCCACACGCCAAGTAGATGTAAGAAAACCATTTATAGTCCGCACGCCAAGTAGATGTAAGAAAACCACTGATAGTCCACACGCCAAGTAGATGTAAGAAAACCACTGATAGTCCACACGCCAAGTAGATATAAGAAAACCACTGATAGTCCACACGCCAAGTAGATGTAAGAAAACCACTGATAGTCCACACGCCAAGTAGATATAAGAAAACCACTGATAGTCCACATACCAAGTAGATGTAAGAAAACCATGTATATTCCACATGCCAAGTAGATGTAAGTAAACCATTGATAGTCCACACAACAAGTAGCTGTAAGAAAACCATTGATAGTCCACACACCAAGTAGATGTAAGAAAACCATTGATAGTCCACACACCAAGTAGATGTAAAAAAAAACCACCGAAAGAGCTATCCTGCGTACTCCAGTTTGAAAGGCGAAATACCATAATATAGACCACTATAGCATAGCCATCATATGTCATACCGGTTGGCGTAGGCGCTCATGTCTTTTCACAATCTTCTATCCACGGTGCATCGTATCAATTCTGTTGTTGACTGCTTTACGTGCCATGTTACCAAGCTATCTAGTATTTTCCTTCTTTGTCGTCCGCGATCTCTGTATTGTGGCAGTTGTAACCAAGTATTCCAATTTTTCTCTTCTCATGATGTGCCCGAAAATGTTGATTGTTTCTTTCTGATGTTTTGTAGGAGCTCCCTTTTTTTATGTTGGTCTCTTTGAGAAGGTCCTCATTGGTCTATTTTAACTGTCCAGTGAACTTTTCTTCTGAGAAATTCTATCTCTGTGGCCTCTAATCGTCTTTTCATTGTTTTTTACCAACTGTCCATGATTCGCTTCCATAGGTCAGAGTTAGCTCTATATATCACCGATGAACACTCTTTCTCACTTCTATAGACATAGACTTGCATAAGAAGTTTTCCATTTTCTGAAATGCTTTTTTGGTCCGAGCTATTCTACTATTTAATTCTGTGGTTATCTTCCGATGTAAGCAGTACAAAAAATATAGGCCAGACTATAGGCATATGTTTTAAGTACACCTACGAAAGGAGCAAAAATGAGATATTATTGCCCTTAAGAGGTATCGATCAAGTAGTGACTGTTCTGTAGTGGCCGAGGACAAGGCGACGTTAAAAATACATCAAGTGGTATTTGAAAATTCGAACATTAGACACAGACGAAACTATGACGCCTCGTCAATCTTCTTAAAAAAAATCGTTGATTTAAGAAAATGAACATTTGTCTGGACTAATAACACTTGACACTGAGAGCTTTCCCAGTCTGTGCAAACATTTAGACTTCTTTAGGGATTATATCTCTATTTATTTTAGGGCCTTATCGATTGCGCAATTTACTCCCGGGGATACGCATTTGCAACTGTTCAAGGCTGTGCTGCAATCGAATCATTTTTAAATTGTAAAACAAATATCAATAGCCATATTTCTTTATTAACGATATCTAACTGAGGATATATGTATATATGTATTTATTTTCTCTGGCAAAGTATAAGAATAAACAACTTTACGGCGTTGATTTCATTTCTAGGTTTATTGGAAGGGAATTGGTCAAGGAGTTAAGTCATTAACATCATACCCACATGACGAGACTTTTTCTGCCTTATTTTGCATCACTCGATGCTGTCAATAAAAAGCACGCCCCCAATATCCTGTGAAATAAAATGACAATAATCATGAAGCCTGTACACATTCTTGTATTTAGGTTTTTGTTTCGATTATGACTTCATCAAGTAAAAATAAAGGACTCAGCCTTAATAGCAGAAAGACAGAAGTAATGGTAACAACAAAGAAAAGGGCATCACCTTAGTGCAAAATAAAGACAAGCGGAACAATATTAAAACGGGTAAATGAATTTAAATATTTGGGAACAGCTTTCCAAAAAAAAAAAATGAGGAATTATACTATGCAATCCATTTTTGACAATAGAAACAAGAAAAAGAGTTCTTAAATGTTATGTAGAGCCAGTCTTAACATATGGATGTGAATCATGGACAATAGGACAGCAGACAAGAAAATCACTGGAGTCTGTAGAAATGTGGTTTTACAGAAGAATGTTGAGAACACCATGGTGAGCTAAGAAAATAATGAAAACGTTCTGAAAGAGGCCAAAGCAAAAAGAGAGAAATTTCCAATATTAGGAAGAAACAATCATCATTTGTTGGCCATGTAATGAGAAGAGAACAACAGGAATAGATTGTAACAACTGGGAAAATTGAGGGACGAAGAGAAAAAGGGAAGCAAAGAGAAAAGATACCAGACAGCTTAAGAGAATAGATTGGCAGAAGGTCAACAAAAGAAATGATAAATATAAATAACTGTCATGATTGAAAGTTGTGGAGAGACATGATCACCTACGCCAGCAGGCCCAGCACTTGATGATGATGATGGTGACGTTATCGAGACGTGGGCTGTCCACCGGGGAACGTTACTCTGTTTATTTCTAGTCTTAACGTTTCTCGCAGTCTAGCTGTGTTGCTAGTCCACATGTTTCTCGTAGTCTAGCTGTGTTGCTAGTCCACATGTTTCTCGCAGTCTAGCTGTGTTGCTAATCCACATGTTTCTCGTAGTCTAGCCGTGTTGCTAGTCCACATGTTTCTCGTAGTCTAGCTGTGTTGCTAATCCACATGTTTCTCGTAGTCTAGCTGTGTTGCTAATCCACATGTTTCTCGTAGTCTAGCTGTGTTGCTAATCCACATGTTTCTCGTAGTCTAGCTGTGTTGCTAATCCACATGTTTCTCGTAGTCTAGCTGTGTTGTTAGTCCACATGTTTCTCGCAGTCTAGCTGTGTTGCTAGTCCACATGTTTCTCGTAGTCTAGCTGTGTTGCTAGTCCACATGTTTCTCGTAGTCTAGCTGTGTTGCTGGTCCACATGTTTCTCGTAGTCTAGCTGTGTTGATAGTCCACATGTTTCTCGTAGTCTAGCTGTGTTGCTGGTCCACATGTTTCTCGTAGTCTAGCTGTGTTGCTAGTCCACATGTTTCTCGTAGTCTAGCTGTGTTGCTGGTCCACATGTTTCTCGTAGTCTAGCTGTGTTGCTGGTCCACATGTTTCTCGTAGTCTAGCTGTGTTGCTGGTCCACATGATTTTGTTAATCTGTCTCTGTTGCCAGTCCACATGTTTTTTCTCAATCTAGCTCTGTTGCCAGTCCACATGTTTTTTCTTAATCTAGCTCTGTTGCCAGTCCACATATTTTTTCTTAATCTAGTTCTGTTGCCAGTCCACATATTTTTTTTCTTAATCTAGCTCTGTTGCCAGTCCACATATTTTTTCTTAATCTAGCTCTGTTGCCAGTCCACATGTTTCTCGTAGTCTAGCTCTGTTGCCAGTCCACATGTTTTTTCTTAGTCTAGCTGTGGTATCAGTCCACATGTTTCTCTTAGTCTAGCTGTGTTGTCAGTCCACATGTTGTCTCTTAGTCTATCTGTGTTGTCAGTCCACATGTTGTCTCTTAGTCTAGCAGTGGTGTCAGTCCACATGTTTCTTTTAATCTAGTTGTGGTGTCAGTCCACATGTTTCTCTTAATCTAGCTGTGGTGTCAGTCCACATGTTTCTCTTAATCTAGCTGTGTTGTCAGTCCACATGTTTCTCTTAATCTAGTTGTGGTGTCAGTCCACATGTTTCTCTTAATCTAGTTGTGGTGTCAGTCCACATGTTTCTCTTAATCTAGTTGTGGTGTCAGTCCACATGTTTCTCTTAGTCTAGCTGTGTTGTCAGTCTACATGTTTCTCTTAATCTAGCTGTGGTGTCAGTCCACATGTTTCTCTTAATCTAGCTGTGGTGTCAGTCCACATGTTTCTCTTAATCTAGCTGTGTTGCCAGCCCACAGCCATATGTACTAGTAAGGCTAGCGGGCAGGGAAAGAAATCCTAGAAAACCCCCTCAATCGTGACGTCTTCAGCTATGCGAGCTGTAGCCGGCTGACGTCATTGTACTCACAAAGCCGAAAACATCAGAATTGGTGTATTTCCTTTCTGCCCGCGGGTCTTAAATATAGATGGATGTAGCCAACCTCACGGTTTGACACCAATACGGTGTCCATGATGTCTAGTCTGAACGTCGTCTATGCCGTCCTTTTCTCTGCTTTTCATGAACTATATCCTCCATTATTACTTTTCCAATACTTTAATGTTTGGTGAGACCATATTTATCAGTTTCCTTTCCATAACTAAATTAACTTGCTAGTTTTCTTTTAGTTTGAGCTGATCTTCATAGATATGTATATTTTTCATGTCTTTACACTTTCAAACTTTTAATGAAACGAATGATCAACACGAGCTTTGATTTAGTAACATAAATATGGTCTTTCTGAGTTTTCTTTGTGAAGCTGCACTTCTAATATCATATTTTCCCAGCAGCACTTCCCATGTAAAGTGGTAACTTCATAATAATAAACAGTTTCCATTTCAGAGAATTGTAGTTCATGCCCATGAATAGAAATACACGAAACGAATTCCAAGAAAGTAAGAGTCAAAGTGACCGAAAAATGCCTGTAGTATATTTCGTTTTGTTTGATGAAGTGTCACCCAACTTAGCATAGCATGTTTACAATAATCATATCATTGTGTAAATACCGCATGTTTTAGAGTAACAGGAAACGGAATCGGTATAATCCGAATATTATTGCTTGAACACTGATGTGTCAGAGAGAGAGAGAGAGAGAGAGAGAGAGAGAGAGAGAGAGAGAGAGAGAAAGAGATAGTGAGAGAGAGAGAGAGAGAGCAATGGAGTGAATGGCTTCGTTTAATGAAATAATATAATTTCAATTATTTCTATAATATTTGATTCACTGTAAAATTTGCCCATTTAATCTCTAAAATTATTGGTAGCTATCTCAACTAAATTAATATTTTTGTTTCAATTTTTCGCTTTTGCCTTCCACTTGACTTGATTGATTAAACAATCTCTTAATTTAACTACCAAAGATATGCAGTCAGGTCCCCTACTGCTGGCAGTAATAGAAGTCAATGTGATTGCAGATTTAGTCGGCTCTTCTCCGCTAAATTGTATTTAGCCGTGATGCAGCTCAACGTCGATCTACTTCAAGAATAGCCGTCAAAGCTATTACGATTTCAGAATAACAATATAGACCATGTCAACAACTCTACCTATTGTTATATTACTATTTCTTTTATATGTTAACAGGTTCTCATATGTTTCTCATAGATAATAACTTCGACCGCTATTTTTACCTAAAAACTTCATCATCGTCAAGTACCGTGCCTGCTGGCGTAGGTGATCATGTCTCTCCACAACTTTCTATCTCGACAGTTATTTATCATTTATGTTGTTGACCATCTGACAAGCCATTCTCCTAAGCTATCTGGTATCTTTTCTCTTTGCTTCTCTCTATCTCTTTGTACCTCAATTTTTCCAGTTGTTACAATATATTCCAGCTGTTACCTTCTTATGACATGGCCAAAAAATGATGATTGTTTCTTCATAATATTGGAAATAAGCTCTCTTTCTTGCTCTGGCCTTTTTCAGAACGTTTTCATTACTCTTCTAAGCTGTCCATTGTATTCATGTGGGTGAGACTTTTTAGTCACAGGCTAGCTAAGCCAACCGTAAACAAACTAACGGAAGTCAACAGAAAACCACCGTCGTCATTTCTTTGTACAATCATGAATCATCACTTAATAACTTAGTTGTGGATTATTTTATTATACAGAGTTCATTTTGTTTGAGGGATGCATATATTTTCTCAGTTCCTGCACCAACTACATTTTCTTACACACATTTATTTGTTCTTTGAGTTAATGAGCTATTTGCGGGTCATCATCATTGCACTCCGAACATGTCCATAGGTGCTCAGATCCCCTCCTCAGCAAGTCCCGCAGTGCCCGGCGACTGAAGACTCCAGTACTGTGTTAGTTGATAAATCTTCATATGCGCCCATTTATTATTAATTTTTTAAAATGGTATGTTAAAAATGATTGTATTAATAAAAGTTTCTCGTTTCTGGTTGTTTCTATGTTAACTCCCATCTCTTTCATCCGAAGGAGTGACGTGGACTCATGGTTGTCGAAGTCCTGTGCCCTTCCCACATCTCAGAGGACATTGATGATGTCCGTCCTATTCATTGGTTGACCGTCTTTAACGACAGTGCAGCTAGCCAAACTGTCCGATTTTTAATTTTCATGTTCTGGGACGTAGCTAAAAGTGACCCTAAGCATTTTTGACTTCTGCAATGACTCTACCCATTGCCTGCGTACAGAGCCAGACTCCACTTTTCTTATCATGTTCATCAAATCACTCAGTAGTCTTGTGACTCTAACCAGATGAATACCCTGGTCACTACGATCACCTCCATCGTCGTGCTACTCGTGGTCATAACGCATGCACCACTGTCTTCCTTGACTATTTTCCCTGCCGAGTGTGATACAAAAGCCCATGCACTTCTATTGTGTCGTATTACAGATCCGTGTTTGTTATTTAATTTTTGTTAACGCTTGTTTTTGCGCGTTTTGTTATTGACAAAAAACGAAAAGAAAGTCTCTATTATGCCTTGAGTAGCATACAGAGAATACACTTTTAGTTAGTAAGTTAGTTAGTTAGTTAGTTAGTTAGTTAGTTAGTTAGTTATTTGGGTAGTCAGTTTGTTAGTTCCTCTCATGCCGAAGTCGGTACATGTGTCAGAAATCATAACTCTCCATATGTGACGATTCACTGGCAGGTCTTGCAGATTTTGTTTACTTCTAAAACCCACAGTTGAGTCCTCTTTATTAATTGTTCTTCTTACAATCTCTTTTAGTTATGGCGTTGGTGCCCATATATTAAAAAAAAATATTTTGCACATTTTGGAATAATGATAGGGCATGTTCCCAAGATGGTGGATCTAGGTCACGTTCTCTTGATCGCTTCAGAAAGTGCATTCGGGGTCTGATTAATTTCGGTTCTCCATTGCACTTTTCTGCGTTAAAGTCAAAATGATGATCTACTTATTACATCTGCGCCGATAAAGCGGAGTCGTACGCCGGCAACAGTCCCTTTCTGACAAATCAAGTGTTGTGAATGCGACCTTCCAACGTCTAGACTTGATCTGCGCTTTACGTCACATTGGTGCTCTTCATGACCGTTGTTGGAATTGCTTGACACAAGTTATTTACATGTTACTCATTAATGTGATCTGCTTCGTCAGCCGCAGTTTTATCTCTTTAGCGAATTCGCACCGTATTTTGTTCGTCGTAGGCTGCTTTCACTAGCGTAATCAGGAATGTAAGGGAGCGAAATGGTTGTGTTTGTGCGACATTGTTGTGTGCTACGTCATCGTAATAGTTAATCGTATATCCCTAGACCGGCTGTACGCTAATCTTACGGTCTGTTGTTTGATGTACGACGGTGATAATCTGACGACTAACTGTGTGTCTATATGTTCGGAATTGGAGTCAACAACGATGGCCTAACATCATCAAGCGCTATACATTAAAAAAATTATGACGATCATCATTTTCAAGATGACGTGAACTTTCGGTATATGGTGGATAGGCGACGAGAACAATTGAAGGCTATGCATGAAAAGTGTTCCTTGTTGCAGTTTCCTCATATGCCAAGTCCGGCTTGTTGCAGGAGCTACTGAGTTAAGTGCTCTGTCCACACCGTGAGCTGTGTCTCATCCGTTTTGATCATGTTTCGATATTTCATTTGTTTACGATGAATGATGCTATCGTATGACAGGGAACAGTTGGCTGTGTTCACTTTCTGTGCGGCTTCGCCTTATGTCTTTTGGCGTGTGCTGAGACTGTTATGATGGGGACTACAGTTACCTTTCTTTGTTTGGGAGATGAGATATTAATTCGGATGATTACGCTGGTACGTTATTGATTTTAATTCGTTTGCAGTGATACCGGGGCCTTCCATAACCAAATAACCAAATTGTATTGTATTGTATTGTGTTGTCTTGTATTGTGTTGTCTTGTTTTGTGTTGTATTGTTTTGTGATTTGAAGGTTAATGGAAACCAACTGTTACATCACAGGTCCAGACGATACGTGTTTTTATTTAATCAATTTTTTTGACAGACGAAACAAGTATAAATGTGTTGAAGACTGCTGCACCGGGCCACAGTGATCCTCTAATTATTGTAAGAAGAAGTAGAATAAAAGAAATGAGAAAGAAGAAGGTGATAACAACAAACAGTTAGTAGACCCAATGAGTTTGATCAGGTCAGATTTGATTTATCTAAATAAGTGATTTGTTTGTTGATCTTTTGTAAAATAGCAATTAAAAGTTTTAGTATCCAATTGTAATAGGGCGCTATTTAGACGACGTTTGGAATGGTCGTAAAGTGGAGAAGTAAAACAAAGTTATTATCGCTATTATGCTACTACGTTATGGTAAGGCAAAGGAAATCACATAGCAATAGCCGTTGGGTAATGAAGAGTTAGTGACTTCATTTTTTCAAGCCTCGAGGTGGGATGGCTAGTTCCCATCTCCTTTCTTACCCAGAGAATGTCTCTGGTACTTTCATTAGGCTGGGTGAATCTCGAGACCTTCTAGTTCAGAAAAAAGTTATGGTTACCTCAAAAGGCATTTGAACGTGGAACAATCAGATCGGCAGGCGAGTGCACTAACCACGTCGGCAGCGTTTGGTTAACAAAGAAACAATCTATTATGGCACAATGTCATCTTTAGATCTGCTGGAACTCTATTAAGGCTGGTGATAATAATAACGCATGTTCAGTGCTATCGCTACCCTGTCGTACCGCTGTCGCTACCCTGTCGTAACGTTGTCGTAACGTTGTCGCTACGCAGTCGTAACGCTGTCGCTACCCTGTCGTAACATTGTCGCTACGCTGTCGTAACGCTGTCGCTACCCTGTTGTAACGCTGTCGCTACCCTGTCGTAACTCTGTCGCTACCCTGTCGTAACGTTGGCGCTACGCCGTCGTAACGCTGTCATAATTCGGTGTTGCTACGCTGAATCAAGCCCAGATCCTCTGGTAAACATCTAGTTTAAGTGGCCGCGTACTCACGTAAACAAAATAAAAGGAAAACAACCAACGTTTTTAAAAAAATGATATTAAAAAAACACTAGGTTTTAAACAGAAATCTGAGACCAAATGAAAGATAATAAAAACGTCATGTTTATTAGTTAATAATGTGTGTTTTGTGTGTTTTTTTTTTTTTTTTTGCTTTTAGAGAACGCCAGTTGAAACAGTTTTTTTTTTTTTTAAATTAGAAATCATGACAACAAAAAATGTGAACTTTTTCTGTATCTACTCACGTAGACAACCCCACAGCCACTCGTGATTGTACAGAACCAGTTAACTGTGTGTGAACTTTCATGGAAATACCTTAAAGGCAGCTAAGCGCGTGTCCTTCATCCAACAAGCATTTCCTTCCACGATAAACACAACTTACATGATTTCCTATAAGGAAATGCGCTGCCAGAAATGTCAGCAGCAAAACAGCGAAGCCATGCTCAAGTAATCACAAACAATCGTCAAGATTTTCTTCATAAGTTCTCGGACATTCAATTAACAGTCTGAACAATATCGCAATATGTAGGGAATATATAGAAAGGGAGAGAAATCACCAGGAAAATAAATACCACAACCACTTCTGTAGATGTCTGTGTGTGTATGTGTGTGTATGTGTGTGATCTCTCTCTCTGTATCTGTGTGTGTGTGATCTCTCTCTCTCAGTGTCTGTGTGATCTCTCTCTCAGTGTCTCTGTGTGTGATCTATCTCTCTCTCAGTATCTGTGTGTGTCATCTCTTTCTATCTCTCTCTCTCAGTGTCTGTGTGTGTGTGATCTATATCTCTCTCTCTCAGTGTCTGTGTGTGTCATCTCTTTCTATCTCTCTCTCAGTATCTGTGTGTCATCTCTTTCTATCTCTCTCTCAGTGTCTGTGTGCGTGTGATCTATCTCTCTCAGTGTCTGTGTGTGTGTGATATCACTCTCTCTCTCTCTCTCTCTCTCTCAGTGTCTGTGTGTGTCATCTCTTTCTATCTCTCTCTCAGTGTCTGTGAGTGTCATCTCTTTCTATCTCTCTCTCAGTGTCTGTGTGTGTGATCTATCTCTCTCTCTCAGTGTCTGTGTGTGTCATCTCTTTCTATCTCTCTCTCAGTGTCTGTGTGTGTCATCTCTTTCTATCTCTCTATCTCAGTGTCTGTGTGTGTGTGTGATATAACTCTCTCTCTCTCTCTCTCAGTGTCTGTGTGCGTCATCTCTTTCTATCTCTCTCTCAGTGTCTGTGTGTGTATGTGATCTATCTCTCTCTCTCAGTGTCTGTGTGTGTCATCTCTTTCTATCTCTCTCTCAGTGTCTGTGTGTGTCATCTCTTTCTATCTCTCTATCTCAGTGTCTGTGTGTGTGTGATATCACTCTCTCTCTCTCAGTGTCTGTGTGTGATATATATATATATATATATATCTCAGTGTCTGTGTGTGTCATTTCTTTCTATCTCTCTATCTCAGTGTCTGTGTGTGTGTGTGATATAACTCTCTCTCTCTCTCTCTCTCAGTGTCTGTGTGCGTCATCTCTTTCTATCTCTCTCTCAGTGTCTGTGTGTGTATGTGATCTATCTCTCTCTCTCAGTGTCTGTGTGTGTCATCTCTTTCTATCTCTCTCTCAGTGTCTGTGTGTGTCATCTCTTTCTATCTCTCTATCTCAGTGTCTGTGTGTGTGTGATATCACTCTCTCTCTCTCAGTGTCTGTGTGTGATATATATATATATATATCTCAGTGTCTGTGTGTGTCATTTCTTTCTATCTCTCTCTCAGTGTCTGTGTGTGTGTGATCTCTCTCTCTCTCTCTCTCAGTATCTGTGTGTGTGATCTCTTTCTATCTCTCTCTCAGTGTCTGTGTGTGTTATATTTCATTGAAAGACATTTGTTTCTGAGAAGGTTTCAAGACTGATGAGACCAAATTAAAACATCGACCAGCAACCATTAAGAAGATTGACCATCTGGGCGGTCTCCTGTGGATTATAATTCATTTGAACTGGTTCGGGGTAATTTATTTTTTAAACAGACGTTATTCTTCTGAAAGTATTCTGCATTTGTAAATAGCATCTAAATTGTTACATAATCAAAAAGTAAAAGTGAAGTAAAATTGTTAATCATAAAAGCTTATAAAAGTGTTAGTAAGAAGTAATTTCTAACAAAAAATAGTATGTATTCGGAAATAATTTCTAAAAGTGTTAATCAGAAATAATTTCTAAAAGTGTTAATCAGAAATAAATTCTAAAAGTGTTAATGAGAAATAAATTCTAAAAGTGTTAATCAGAAATAATTTCTAAAAGTGTTAATCAGAAATAATTTCTAAAAGTGTTAATCAGAAATAAATTCTAAAAGTGCTAATCAGAAATAAATTCTAAAAGTGTTAATCAGAAATAAATTCTAAAAGTGTTAATCAGAAATAAATTCTAAAAGTGTTAATCAGAAATAAATTCTAAAAGTGTTAATCAGAAATAAATTCTAAAAGTGTTAATCAGAAATAAATTCTAAAAGTGTTAATCAGAAATAAATTCTAAAAGTGTTAATTAGAGATAATCTCTAAAAGCGTTAATCAGAGATTATTTCTAAAAAAATGTTAATCAGAGGTAACATCTGCAAGTGCTAATCAGGGTTAATTTCTAAAAGAGTTAACCAAAGGTAATTTCTGCAATGCTAATCGGTGGTAATTTTTAAAAGTTTTAATCACAGATATTTTCTAAAATTGTAAACAAAAATTACTTTCAAAAGTGTTCATTAGAAGTAACTTCTAAAAGCATTCAACAGAGGTAATTTCTAAAAATGTTAATCAGATGTTAATTCTGAAAATGGTCATTAGAGGTAACTTTTAAAAGCAAACATCAAAGGTGATTACAAACTTCTAAAACTTCTAAAATAAAAAAAAACAGTATAAAGTCCTTGGGCGCGTAGTCCAATTCAGTAAAAACTCATTTCAGTAAGCACTGTACTATTGGAAAACCTGCTGCACTAAATGTGGTCAGGACAAGGACATTACAGTCTAAGTTTTCAAAATAAAACATCTCCGGTTCCTTTTTATCGCCGGTTGATCCGTTAAGCCGGTCCGTCGGAGCACAACAAAAAGTAACTTCTGAAAGTGTCAAATAAATTATGTTACATCCAAAAGTGTCAAATTATGTTACATCCAAAAGTGTCAAATTATGTTACATCCAAAAGTGTCAAATTATGTTACATCCAAAAGTGTCGAACAAATTATGTTACATCCAAAAGTGTCAAACAAATTATGTTACATCCAAAAGTGTCAAACAAATTATAAGTTACATCCAAAAGTGTCAAACAAATTATAAGTTACATCCAAAAGTGTCAAACAAATTATGTTACATCCAAAAGTGTCAAACAAATTATAAGTTACATCCAAAAATGTCAAACAAATTATAAGTTACATCCAAAAGTGTCAAACAAATTATAAGTTACATCCAAAAGTGTCAAACAAATTATAAGTTACATCCAAAAGTGTCAAACAAATTATACGTTACATCCAAAAGTGTCAAACAAATTATGTTACATTCAAAAGTGTCAAAAAAATTATGTTACATCCAAAAGTGTCAAACAAATTATAAGTTACATCCAAAAGTGTCAAACAAATTATAAGTTACATCCAAAAGTGTCAAACAAATTATAAGTTACATCCAAAAGTGTCAAACAAATTATAAGTTACATCCAAAACTGTCAAACAAATTATGTTACATCCAAAAGTGTCAAACAAATTATGTTACATCCAAAAGTGTCAAACAAATTATTAGTTACATCCAAAAGTGTCAAACAAATTATAAGTTACATCCAAAAGTGTCAAACAAATTATAAGTTACATCCAAAAGTGTCAAACAAATTATAAGTTACATCCAAAAGTGTCAAACAAATTATGAGTTACATACAAAAGTGTCAAACAAATTATAAGTTACATCCAAAAGTGTCAAACAAATTATAATTTACATCCAAAAGTGTCAGACAAATTATAGAGCTTTTCAGAACGTGTCATTTATATTATCTGTCACATCCACAAGTGTTATATTCAATATAAATCACACATAAAAGCGTCATATAAAAATATTAATCATGTCCAGAATTATCTTACAGTTGAAATAGAACCAGAAGTACGAAAATTATGCAGGATGATTACCACCTATCGATCCAACGGAAGAAGTCATCATCTTGCGTCTAAAATGAAAAGACACTAACTACTTCAAAATTGTATGTACATAAAATTAGAAACACAAACCTGTGTACAAGTGGACAAACACCACAGACTATAACACATAAACATCACACATGCTATAAGATTGAGGTCAGAATGAGAGATGCACGGTGGTCATAGGGAACTACATTAACCACAAACACGTCCCAAGGTAGTGGAGATCAATACCGACGGCTACGTTCACCAAAAGACAACTTTAAAGATACTGACCCTAGTCAACGAAGAAGAAGTTAAAGTAGAGAAAGTTTGAACACAAACGGCAAACTGTGGTGAATATTTTAAATTATTAGAGAAACTAACAAATTCCTTAAAGCTACAACATTTTTGTCAGCGCTTCTAGATGATCACGTGATGTTACACAGGTAAAGTCTTTCCTGATATTAAAACTGCTACTGAAGAAGGTGGCCTGGATCATCTGCCAAAGCTACCTGATTTTATGTCTGTTTTGTTTTGTTTGTTCCCGCTGAAGCATTTTTAAGAAGAAACGTTTGTTTGTGTAATTCTATTCTGTCTGCAAGGCTGAAACATCATATTTTTAGTTATCTTAACGAATCTGACAACTAAAGGTGAGCAGTACACTCTCACACAATATCTCTCTACTCTCCTACAACAACCACACATCTCAGAACAAGACAGTCAACCGAAATGAACGCGCCTGTTGTTCAGTCAGCGTGTCAATCAGAGTTTAATCTAACAAAGGCACAATTTCTTGTCTCCTCTGGAATTTGTTGTTGATTAGAGAGTTGTCAGCAAGGTCGTTCTGGTCCAAACTGTCACATTTAATTAAGTCTCTTTCCAGACATGTTTTGTTTTCCTCCTCACAATCTTATAATGCCTCCATATCTGCCTGTAGCCAGCTCAACTATCCCACAATTCCAATGCTAAAATAGTTCAAGTCTTCGGTCGTCCTTGTCAATGGTACTCTAGCGTAGAGATTACAATGTCTGCACCACTTTCAGATATACCATCTTTTTTTCTTCCTTCAAGTGACAGCAATCTCAAGATAAATAAGTGCATAGTACAACATGAAACGGAAGAAAATACACGGGTCCAGTGTTAAAGTTGAGTAACCAAAAGGTTTAAAATGTAAGAGAGTAGTAGGATACATGCTGCTGACGACTTACATTTGAGATGTATTTCCTTCCAAAATTTAGATATTTTGTTGTAATTTCGTAAATTATATTAACCGACTTTCGGTAATTATCTCAAAGACAACAACGAGATCTTTTTTATTGTTTCTTCTCTTAAGTTTTCGACGAAGTGTCCTGTACTGTCATATTTTCTTTATATTACACGTTTCAATGTATCGTTTAACTGGTACTTTACTATTTCATTTTTAATCCACCAAAGATTTGCAACATTTTTTGTTCTCACTTTCCACGAATTTATGAATATTTTATTTTATTATATATTTGGAATAACCCTATTTCAGTTATACATTTATATGCCAGGTGGCAAAAGCTACCAACTCACTCAATCAGTTATAGAGAGCATTATACGGATAATCATTACCAAAAAGGAAATCTAGCGCAGAACTGGACAATTGTTTGGTTACTTTCATGATGCATTTAGCTCATCAGGTTTGGGAAAACCCCATCATACAAGGAGCAGTGAAAGAGAACGGGGCAAAGGTACACTTAGAACTGGCATGACGACATCAAAGAAAGAGCCGGACTTGACATCACCAATCACGTGCTGCAGCAGCAAAGGACAGAACACCTGGAGAAGGGCTGAGTGCTTTCAACAGGAAAATAGGATAAGTGAGGTGAGGTGTGTTGTGGTATGGTGTGGTGTGACGATATTAGTGTTGTGTGGTGCTGTGAAGTGAGTGTGTTGTGGTGTGGTGATGTGATGTGGTGAGGTGAGGTGAAGTGAAGTGAAGTGAGTTGTGTTGTGGTGTGGTGAAGTGAGGTGTGTTGTGGTGTGGTGAAGTGAGGTGTGTTGTGATTTGGTAAGGTGAAGTGGTTTGTAGTGAGGTAAAGTGCCTTCTAGTAACTGGGTACCAACAACGAGTAGGGTTATATAGTTCTTTACCAGTTGATAGCCAAACAGAACAAATCTCAAAGATGGAATGGTGAGACCCTTAAACCAGGCAGATGAAACTGAGGAAGCAGCTAATTGTGGAACAAGTACAAGTAGTGGTGATGACGGCCCACTGCTGAATTATTGAGGAATGCCTTGTTGCTAGACAATGAAATTATAAATTAAATCTAAGGCTAAGAACTTGGGAGGTATCGAGACATTTTTGACAATAGAAACAAGAAAAAGAGTTCGTAAATCTTATGTGGAGTCAGTCTTAACATATGGATGTGAATCATTGACTATAGCACAAGAAACAAGAAAATCACTGGAGTCTGTAGAAATGTGGTTTTACAGAAGAATGTTGAGAATACCATGGACAGCAAAGAAGAGTAATGAAAACGTTTTGAAAGAAGCTAAAACAAAAATAGAGATAATTTCCAATATTAGGAAGAAACAATCATCATTTTTTGGCCATGTAATGAGAAGATAACAACTGGAATATATTGTAACAACTGGGAAAATTGAGGGGCGAAGAGACAGAGGAAAGCAAAGAGAAAAAATACTAGACAGTTTAAGAGAATGGCTTGGCAGAAAGTCAACAACAAAAATGATAAATAACGATCGAGATCGAAAATTGTGGAGAGACATGATCACCTACGCCAGCAGGCTCGTTACTTGATGATGATGATAGAGCCTGTCTCAGGAAAAACATTTAATGCTCTGTAACACAATGAACAGATACAATGTTGATATTCTAGGCATTTCTAAGCACTGCTGTGCTGGACAAGGTCATTGAAAGACTTAATTAGGCAATACAAATTACTCTTTCAGGAAAGAAAATGGAAGCGTAGGGTTTATCCTGATCAAACAAATATATGCAACTCTCCTTGGTTACAACCTAGTCACGGACAGAATAATAATAATAATTAGACTAAGAAGGAAACAGTGAAACACCACAGTTTGCATCAAAAGTATATGCACTCACAATAGCAGCAAATGATAAACAAATTGTGGAATTTTAGAATTAAGCGCAGGATACAATAGCAAAAGTAGACACAAGAGACATTTGAATCATCATGAGAGAATTTAACGCAAACGTTGGTCTGGAAAGAGCAGGAGAAAACAAAATAGTTCGGGAGCCATTCAACACAGGATATAACAGAGAGGAGAGACTCATATACTTTGGGATGAGAACAATCTTGCTATTGCCAACACTTTCTTGAAACAACAAAAAACCAAATAAACATCTTCCTGTCCAGCAAATATGGAGATCTGGAGTGACGTCATCTAAAACACTGCCTGGCGGAAACAGCGACTCAGACCAAGAACTACTAATGCTGGATTTCAAATTAATGCTTTTGTTTTTTTACTATGAACTTTGTCTTATTTATCTTGAGATCTGCTGTCACTTGAAGGAAGAAAGAAAGATGGTATATCTGAAAGTGGTGCAGACATTGTAACCTCCACGCTAGAGTACCATAAAAAAAAAATCAATGCTTTAAAAAAAGTGGTGAGAGGGGCACGACCAACAAGCACGACCAACTCAGATGTTGTACCATCAGAATACAGCATCGAAGTAAGAAAGAAATGTGATAATTTGAATTGTTGATGGCAGTACAAGAAGATATCGCCCCTGGACGAGCAAGACACACGCAAGAGATATTCTCATCTCGCTAAGTCTAAACATCATCACTAGACAAATGCATAAGAAACAAAATTACACCTCAGAAAAAAAACTGATCCTCACAGAAAAAAAAAGAAAAAAATCTGAAGCAAATGGGAGTGAATCGAAATGGCGACAAGTACAGAAAATACTCAAAAACAGTTAGAACAGGGATCATGAGAGAAAAAAATAAGAAGTTTTATTTTTCCTTTATGAAAGGCTGCGTCTGAAGTGAAGAGCTCTATCATCAGAGAAATCAGAGCAGGTGATTTGATAACAATAGTTCAAGTAATGAATGACCGCAGAGGCGACACACTAACCGAACATCAGGTTTTGTTGCAATGATGGAGCGATTACTACACTCGATGTATGAAGATACTTCCAGACACTCATATATTTTAACAGAACGCGAAGACAAAGAACCAAAACTAGATAACTACATAAAGAACTACAACTAGATAAAGAACTAGAACTAGATAAAGAACTCATCATCATCATGTGCCATACAGGTTGGCGTAGGCGATCATGTCCTTCCACTATCTTCTATCCACAGTGCATCGTATCAGTTCTGTTGTTGACTGTTTTCCATGCCATGACACCAAGTTATCCAGTACTTTAACTTTATTTTAGATGAAGAACTAGAACTAGATAAAGAACTAAATAACTAGATAAAGAACTAGAACTAGATAAAGAACTAGAACTAGATATAGAACTACAACTAGATAAAGAACTACAAATAGATAAAGAACTACAACTAGATAAAAAAACGAGAACTAGATAAAGAACTACAAATAGATAAAGAACTACAAATAGATAAAGAACTACAACTAGATAAAGAACTACAAATAGATAAAGTTCGATTCGCCAAAGAGGAACAAAAATCTTAAGAGAGGGAGGTTGCCATGAAGTAATGATATCCCAGTTGAATTCACTCATGCTGGAGAGGAGGCCAATAATCGTATGTACCGTGTACTGTGTGTGAAGATTTGAAAAAAAATGTACACTTGCTAAAAGCCTGGAAAAGATCAGTATAAATCCTCATTTCAAAGAAAAGAAATCTAAAGCTGTGTACCAACTACAGAACTATCGCTATAAGAAGGCGTGACAGCAATATACTCTTACAGATCAGCATGAAGAGAACAGAACAGAAGTTTAAACAACAAAAACTTCACGTAGTTCTAGAGTGTTTCAGAAGAGGTACCCGGGACCGTATTTTTAACACGAGAAACATCCTTGAGAAGTGAAGGGAATACAACATAGAACTGCATACACGTGTAATAGTATATAGATTGGGATATAATGGATCACATAATGGGAGATAGATAGCATGGGTCGGATAGATTAGTTGTTGCTCCAAACTCAATGAATTATAACAGTAACGAAATTGTAAGCATTAACAGACACAGAATCATAACAGCCAGTTTTGGGGAAATGGACATTTTTTAGTTATTATTGGAAAAGTTCTGGGGATAAATGTAACACTTGAACCGCCTACATGTCCAGAGATTAGGTCGATAGATAAACTCTGGAGCAGGTCAAGTTTATGAGAAAGATATCATTCTGGGAGTTGAAAGTAGCGTTGTTTTTAAGCTCAGAGGTTAACAAGATGTCAAGATGGAGTCTTGTTTTGTAAATTTCGAAACAAAAGTCATATATATATATATATATAGTTCAACTATAGAACAACTGGTGTAATCAGTCGCTGGACACTGAGGGAATTGCTGAGGAGGGGATCTGAGCACCTATGGACATGTTCGGAGTGCAATGATGATGACCCGCAAATAACTCAATAACTCAATAGTTCAACTATGCGTTAAATCATTGGCTGCGAGATAACTGTGCAGAAACTGAGTCATGAACTTATGCAAATGAGAGAGAGGTATTTAAACTCATGCAATAGCAGAAATAGAAGACAAGAGAAGAGAAGAGAGAACTTTTAGAGCAGAGAAACAACAGAGCAAAATACAGAAACACCATGAGAGAGAAACATTTAAAGTTGGAATTATAGAGACAGGGAAACACTTAGAATTAGAATTATAGAGATAGAGAAACACTTAGAGTGAGAGAGATAGAGAAACACCTAGAGTAAGAGAGATAGAGAAACACTTAGAGTTAGAATTGTAGAGATAGAGATAGAGAAACACTTAGAGTGAGAGAGATAAATACTTAGAGTTAGAATTATAGAGATAGAGAAACACTTAAGAGTTAGAATTATAGAACTAAACACTTAGAGTTAGAATTATAGAGGTAGAGAAACACTTAGAGTTAGAGAAATAGAGAAACACTTAGAGTTAGAGAGATAGAGAAACACCTAGAATTAGAGAGATAGAGAAACACTTAGAGTTAGAGAGATAAGTATCTCTCTAAGAGAGTAAGATAGTAACCAGTTCGATATATATAAATCAGTCAGTAATAACATAGTTTAGTTGGAAAGTGTTCCAAGATTCAGATGTTTTGTGTTCCAGAGATCGGTAGTAAGTAGATTAAAAGTGGCATTGAATAAGTTGGGATATAGAATAAAAGTATTGCCAGACAAGTTGTGAATGAAAGTTAGAATGTTAAATACCACAGACAATTAGTATAGCGAAATGACTCAATAGATATCGGCGCTAGCCTCTGGGTTCATCTAAATAAAGAACATTGATTTATAATGTTAAGTACTACACAAGTTCATCATGTGCCAATAGAATGTTTAATAAACTTGAATGTACATGATTTTCATCGCCTATGATTGTTGTCTACGTCAGATAGACATTGTCAAAACGTTGTGCTGTGATCTATGTGAAGCCTGTCTGAACAACATAGCAATAGTCCAATCAAAAATGAGTAAGACACAAACTTATAAAATCCAAGAACACATGCTACATAGATAAGAGCAAGGCTTTTGATGGCGCACAACGTCGAAAACTGTGGAACGTCATGAGAAATATAGGCTTTCCAACATACCCAATACAACGTATAGAATCGCTATATCATCAACAGCCAGCAGCTTCCAGGATAGCGGGCAAAAATTACATTTCTGTAAAGTACACAAGTGAGTGAGGCAGTGATGCATGCTCTCGCCATACCTGTAGCAAGAACTTCATGAGAAATGTCAGAAACGATGACAGATTTGTGAATTCACTCTCACAATAAATGGCAACATACTTCCAGAACTCAGATACACCGATGACACAGTCCTCCTCTCAAACAGTGCACAAGGACTAAAAGAGACAATTCAGTGTGTTAACAAACAGTGAAAAGCAAAACCTCTATCTAAACATACAGAAAACTAAGATAATGACCATTGACAAAAAAAAATCAGCAGCTTATAGAGATGACAGCCACCATCATCATGTGATGCTGTTGTAGGGTTGCACTGTTATTTCTCCATATCACACTTGGTCTACCTCATCTCACCACCTTTCTCCTTTGTAAACGTCTTGTTGGTCTAGAATCAGACGACACTCTTTCATGGTGTGCAGATGTTTGTTGTTTTTATGCAATGGCCTACATGCCTTCATGGCGTTAATCGTCTTTCTGGCATCCCCTGCACCTTCTTTCAATTCCGAACGTATGGACTTTGTCCCTCCTTCGGAAATCCTTGAAACGAAGTCGAGAGGGAGATAATGCGACTGGGTAAAGCACTATCTCCATATCCTGTGCCCAGGCAGAGTAGGCAAAGTTACATTCGCACTAGACCAGATGGCTCACTGTTCAACCTAGCACGACTAAGAGCAAAAACCAAAACAAATGTTGCCCTACTTAAAGAATTTTTTTTGCTGACGACGCAGCCCTAGTCGCTCATAGTGAGGCCACCCTACAGTCGCTGATCAACAACCTGGATAAAGCATGCGACCTTTTTTCACTGTCAATTAATGTTCAGAAGACAGTAATACTAAATCAAGGTGACTTCAAACTTCTATCTATTACTCTAAAAGACTGCCCACTAGAATCAGTACAGAAATTTACATATCTTGGATCCACAGTTACGCAAACCATCTCTCTTGATGAAGAAATAAACTGTCGAATTGGTAAGGCAGCTACGACCTTCGGCAAACTCACAAAAAGGGCATGGAACAACACGAAACTAACTCAAAAGACTAAACTCTTAATATATCAAACATGTGTGCTTAGCACACTACTATATGGATCCGAAACCTGGACAACATACTCAAACCAGGAAAAAAGACTAAATGTCTTCCACATGCGATGTCTCCGCAAAATAATGCACATCAAATGGCAAGACAAAATAACCAACTTAACTGTCCTGCAACGTGCTAAGACCCTAACAATCATGTCGATGCTCAGAAGTCGAAGGCTAAGATGGCTGGGGCATGTCCAACGGATGGAAGAAAAACGCATTCCTAGGCAAATACTATATGGCGAGCTAAAACACGGAAAAAGACAAATTGGCAGACCTAAACTACGATATAGAGATATCTGCAAATCATCTCTGAAAGACTTCTCCATCTGTGAAAACGACTGGCAACATCTGGCAAGTGATCGCACATCATGGAGAGCATGTATAAGGAACGGTATAACAACATTTGAGACTGTTCTAAGACAGGACTTAGAAGAGAAGGGACTCATGAAAAAAGATGGTAAACCCTGTGGACCAGCGAGCCTGACCTGTTCATTATGTGACCGCGTGTGTTTGTCAAACATTGGTAGAATTAGCCACGAGAGAAGCTGTTCGGCAAAAACAATACCTCAAAAAAATACGCAATAGCCTCCACTAGACCGTCTGACAAGACGAAAAGGGTACATATATACATGCCTTCATTGATAAGTCTATTGTAGTCAAGTGGCAGCCGCTTTGAATAATGTCCGCATGCACCAGGATAGCAGACCATAACTGATGAAGACCTTGTTTCACCTTCCAGGACTGACTGGCAATAGACTAACTAGTCTGACCAAATAAGTAGGGATCAAAGATGGGGACAACCCTATAACCCAAAAATAGCACATCGAAGGTGGATGTATCGGGCCGAAATGCGCAAATAGCGTGGCTTGATGTAGATTAGCGACACAGTGCATCTACGTCCATGTAATGTTCTTTTAAGAGACAACGATGAGGAATAGTTTTGAATACAGAAGAAGTAGGTAGGTACATTACAAATAACGTATCTGTTATTTACACACTCATTTAGATGTCAATTGCACTTCAATTTCCATATGATATTGTAAACGTATCTCTCTCTCTCTCTCTCTCTCTCTTTTTCTCTCTCTCTCTCTGCGATCAGGACTCAATCAGAGTAGGATTCCAGACTCTCACATGAAGTCAGCTGTCTGTTTAAGTGAATTGACATTATAATTAAAGTCAATTAGAGTGTTAGATCCACTCTGCTTGAATACCTGTTAAAACGTTGCACTGCGTTCCGCGCCAGTGGCCCAGTGCATCCGATTTCAGCCAGCATTTTGTTCAGGTTTTCTTTCCTTAACCTATTTTAGGAAGCGAAAGCAGCAGAGCTGGAAGTTGTCAGCGACCCACAGCTGATGGCTTACGACAGGATCGGTGAACCAGAACCATCCAGACCCTGCTGCACATCTCCATGGTGGCTCCAGCAACAGACTGACCTGTCTAGTCTGGCCAAGCGAGTAGGAATCGAAGAGGGAAAACAACCCGGTACTCACAAATACCGTGCTGAGGTCGGATGTGTTGAGCCGAAAGGCGCAAATATCACATTTATACTGCAAACCACAACACAACGCAGACATACATTCTCTCTCTACGTCATTTTAAGAGCGGATGACGAAGAGATGTACTCCTTTAGTCATCGGGCGAACGCAAGCAAGCAAGCAATCTCCACATTATTCTATATCATTTAACCCGTGACTGCACCCTAATGTTAAGTCATTTTCCACACTAATTCATATGTTCACTTTTATTAATTTGTCAGTTTTGTATTAATTTTATCTCCTCCTTGTAATTCTGAAATCCCCCTATTTGTTTGTCTCCGACATTTTTCTAACTGTTCTATCGGTTGCGGACAAATGTGTATGTCAATGATCCATAATATCAATTCATTGCACTCTTAATTTAATCACCGTTGAACTCTAGTTGTTTCTTCATTACTCTCTAATTTATATGTTTATTGCACCCTATATAACCTGTCCATTACATCGTGTATCGACTCATTACAATATTAATTACTTTTCCATTTGACTTTCCCCCTAGTCCAGCATAAATTACACTCCACTCTATTTCCTGACTTGAAATCTGAGAACATTCATCATTGCTTGCATGAGCTTCAACTCTTTCGGTCACGTCACTCCTAGTTTTTTTTTTCCTTATTTAAGAACATGTCAATCAATTTATTTAGCTTTCCGTCTTTTAACTGATCTCAGAAATATGTTTCTCTGTCGTGGGATCACGTTTCCCTGTACTCATTAGTGATGGCTTGCAGACTCGACAGCACTAATCACACACAAACTGCTCATTGATTGAAATGTTTAGAGTTTAGAAAAAAAGACCAGGTGGACTATAAAAAAAAAATAGTTATCCAATTCTCTGTTTATAGAAGTATTGTTATCACCACTTAGACTACTTGTTCGAGTCCTTACAATAATTATCGACTGTTTAGAAATAATAATTATTTTCAACAGATCTTAGCGTGTGAGATGCTTCATGGAAAACATTAATGTCACGAGTGAGGAGATCACTTGCACATGAGATTGCGTATTGTTCTATTATTATCTCAGAAAACATGTTCGTACCAATAGGGGGTCAAAGCAATGACATGCAAATGAATGCTTAAAAATACGCAGCTGCAGTCAAGCTAAATGTGAAGGAGAATTGAAACAAAAAAAATAGAAAGAATGGTATGGGCATACCTTTACGTGATTAACAAGACTTCATTCATGAGCTTGTAAAAGATAAAAAAGATGGTAAATGGAGAGGGGTCCATTCACTGATACACACGCACATGCACACACACACACACACACACACACACACACTTTTGACAAACAAAAAAAATAAGAAAATAAAAGTGGTACAAGAAACTCATGATTACAGAAGTTCATACCCCAAGGGTCAAGAAGTACGAAGAGTTCGGTAGACAACCTTCAGACACGTGGTTGGAAACTGCCACAGGTGTGGTCGAGGATAAAAAGTGGCTGCCACTCGCCACGCTTCACAATGATTAAAAGTAAGTAAAGAGCCCCCGTCACGCCAAGTGGCGTATAGGGGATATGGTGTTAGTGACCATCAATTTTACAGACCTTCAGCACTTGATTTTTGGGGTAATGTGGTCGGTATTACGCCCGTGCCACTTTACTTTCCCAGAAAAAAATCAGGTACCCATTTAAGACTGGGTGAACCCGGAAGCCGTCGGTTGGGATCGAACCCTAACCCTTGTCCTTTGTAGTACATTTCTCTAACCACTTCACAATGACTAAGTCTAGGCTTAATAAGTTTAACATAAAATATTGTAGAATTGTTTCCCGGAAACAAAAAAATATTTTTATTTCACTTTATTTCTGTTAAGAGGTAAGGTTCGATCCCAACCGACGGCTTCCGGGTTCACTCAGCCTTAAAGGGGTACATGATTTTTTTCTGGAAAAGTAAAGCAGCAAGGGCGAAATACCGACCACATCATGTGCTGAAGGTTTGTAAAATTTATGGTCACTAACAACACATTCCCTATACTCCACTTGGCGTGGCGGGGGCACTTTACTTTACTTATTTCTGTTAGTTTTGTGAAAGCGTTGCTGTTGTCATTGTCTGACTGTGTACATAGTAAATAGTTGCCCTTCTTTGTGTTTGGTGTTCACCGAAGTTGAGAATAGTTGGAGTCTTCCTCACCATTCGCCCTTCAAAGGAGGTTAAGTGGGTGTAGATGCATTGTGTTGTGCAGCGAGACTGTGATATCTGCACCTTTCAACCCGACATTTACGACTTCAGCACGACATTATGAGTACCGGCTTGCTTCCTTCTTCAATATCTACTTGCTAGGCCAGACCGGGTAGTCCCAGGGCACGGCTGGGAAGTAGATCAGGTTTTGATCATCTGTTTTCGATTGAATGTTGATTTTGTTGTTCGTCGATCCAGTGGGTCGCTGACCGTACTCTGCCCTGTTGTTCACCCATCCAGTGGGTCGCTGACCGCACTCTGCTCCGTTGTTCGCCGATCCAGTGGATCGTTGACCGCACTCAGCCCTGTAGTTCACCGATCCAGTGGGCCGCGGACCGCACTCTGCTCCGTTGTTCACCGATCCAGTGGGCCGCTGACCGCACTCTGCTCCGTTGTTCACCGATCCAGTGGGCCGCTGACCGCACTCTGCTCCGTTGTTCACCGATCCAGTGGGTCGTTGTCCGCACTCATTTCTATAGATGGTCCGAGGCAAAATCGAATTTACTCCTTACTCTCGGCACAGCGCCGTGCCACGAGAAACCAAATGCTAGAACGCACGGCCAACTCAGCCTAGTGAGGATTTTTTTAAAAAGATGGAGAAGATTAACAAGATGGTGAAAAAGAAGAACCAATGTACCGATGAGGAAGAACTAGAGGGAGAAAAAGAGGAAGAAAAGGGAGAAGAAGAAGAAGAACAGGTGGAAGGTGAAGCAGAACTAGAAGAAGAAGAGGCAGTGGAAGAAGAAGATGATGAGGAAGAAGAAAAAGATGGAGAAGAAGAAGAACATGAATAAAAAGAAAACTAGATGAAGAAGAACTAGAAGAAGAAGAAGAAGAGGAAAATGAAGAAGTAAAAAGAAAAGTCTTTAATGGCAGACAAATTAAATAAGCTTCCGAAAATAACCGACGAACAAAACGTGTGTGTAAATGACCTAGAGAAAGGTTCTTTGATTGTCTCTCAGCGTTAAGAAAGCACATGGCGTGTTAATGATAGTCAGTGAGATGAAGACGCCCCTCACCTAAACTAAAATGAAGTACAGCAGTCGTCTTGCCCTATCACGTTGTTGGCATCTTGATGCACTCGCTGACAAGTCGATCTTCTACCGACAAGCTCTCGAGAAAAAGAATAAGTCTGAAATAAGTTTGCAATTCTAAACTTCGCCTGTAAGGCATTCCACTGTCTGCCCGTCTCTACATTCGTCATTCTAGAGCCGACAATTTTCAGAGCTTGTGTTTCTTTATCTTTACGACACGGGTTCATTTCCAAGGATTCCTAAATTCTGTTTGGGCAGTGCTCCATCTGTTATTAGTGTTTCTGCCAAGCTTAAAAAGAAAGAACAGAGCAAATGACAGAGTGGGAAGTGATAGAGTAAAAGAAAGCGAGATGAAATACTCGCGCAGACACTTGACAGCTCGTGTGTGTACCCGTGCGCTAGACCGGTCTGTAAGAGAAGAAAGTAATGCGAACAGCAAACACGGTCAGGAGGGCTTGAATAAGAGAAAAAGACAACGTAAAATGGAGTCAGAAAGAGGCGTTAACACAGGATTAAAAGGAGTAGTGCACTAAGATGGGAGCCAAGAACATGAGAGCTATGATTTGTCCACGTGTTCTTTTGTCCCTCTTTTTTCTAAGTTTGCTTCTTAATGAGCGTGCAGAGTTGGTGTATTTTGAACTGATCCCTTTAACAGAGGTCTCTTAAATACGGCATGTACAAACAACTGTCAGCACTAGAACATCGCTGTTTTTGTAAATGTTGCAGCTGCTGCTTGCAAACATTCATCAATTGTTGACATGATAACACGATAACAGAAATATTGAACATTGATTCACAAATAAACAAGATGATAACATCTACAGATCAATAGGCTACATATATTTTCACGCAATTTAAGTTGTTCTGTCTACATCCTTTCAAATTCTAATAACATGGTAGTATTATCTTCTTTCCTCATCATTACAATCATCCTCTTCTAATTCCTTTTCCTTCTTATCATTATCATCAACTCTCTGTCTGAACCTTGTTCTCCGTTATTCTGCCAGTCACTGAACAAAATGAAAGTCAGACGTGCATGTCTGGCGTCCATAGAGAGCTTTCAATTACTGCAGGTTCATCTATTTTTCCTCTATTTCTCTCCATCCCTCTCACGTTTCCTACTACAATCTTTAGCTTGTTATTCAAATTGCACACAATCTTGAGCTCAACTATATTTTCAACTGTAGCCTCTATGGTTTCACAAATATGTGTCTTTCTTACTGACTTGCCATCTTGACTGATTTATTACTTATCAATGTGTTACTTATCAATGTGTTACTTATCAATGTGTTACTTATCAATGTGTTACTTATCAATGTGTTACTTATCAATGTGTTACTTATCAATGTGTTACTCTGTGAAACAAACTTTTCTAATCATCTCAGCGTAATATTCTACCTTTTAATGTGCATGTTTTTAGCTTTTTTTCAGTTTACAATATCCGTACAATTATTAATCATGCGTAACATTACGTTATATGTTTTTTTTTTAATTTTGTTGTTGTTAACATTGTTACGTTAGAACATAATTAGTAACCGTTATAAATGTTAACATTAAAACACTAATTACTAACCACAACATACAATTGTTAGCATCAGAAAGAGCCCATTAAAACATTACAATTAAAGTATTACTAAAAACTGCAAAAAAAGCACGCTTAGATCATTATTATACCAAACAATCAAGAAATAAACATATCTTGTTCTCCTTTCATTTCTTTGAAATGATTAGATATATTCTCATAAGAGAGAGCCGGTAGCGTAGTGGTTAGGACGCTAGCTTGTAGACAAAGTTACCTTTGTTCACTCCCACTCTGACACTCTTCAGTTGACCAAGTAAAACGTTAGAAATTGTACCTGTCTCGATGAGTCGGTGCCGGTGTTAACTGCTCTTGCCTTCCCTCTCAACTTCAACATTTAATTTGACATTAGTTATGTTCTATAACCCACTATCCTAAGACATTTTTGCTTTAAATTTGTTTGTGTGTTTACACAGACATGAATATAAGACAAATCAATATTCTGATCCTGCTATATAAACCATTCATACTTTTCTTTGCCTACTAAAAAGGGACCGATCACCTTTGATCTGAGGGCAGTAAGCTCGGCTCCGATCTATAATCAACTTATCATCGCATCAGTTCGTTATTTATATTTTGTTAATTGAAATAAATTCTTCCAAGTCGATAAAAACGAGATAGTGAAACAGGACTAAAGAACATATACATCCAGCAACGAGTTCACAAACGTACATACTTGCCCAGGTTAACGAGTATATGTTCAATAGCACAACAAAGAACAATGTCAGGAAGTTATCTCTGAACCAGTGAGGCATGCAATTATGTTCAATTTGTATTTTATGCATGAAGTGATGAGAGCGCGATGGTTCAAAACTATCTTTTTTTAAATCTTATTATAAAACTATAACGTTGCCCCTGCAGTGTGGGGCATAATTGTCAAAATAACTTTTTATTTTTCTCGCATATTTCGTCATCAAAGAAGCCTGGCAGTGTCGAATGGTAATCTCGAGGTAATGTTTGAAGTCCGCAGCGGCAATGAGGGTTTATAATCAGTTACAGTAAGTTGGTCAAATACAAACCAGTAGGAGTTGACATTTGTCAGATTTTGACAAAAACACGGTCTCTTTAATTCTAAAATGCGAAAAGCTCAATTAGAACACTGGGTTGGCGTTCTATCGTCTGTTTTTGGTAGGGTTAAGTACTCGAACTCATCTACTTTAAGGTCAGAGCTCACTAAGAAGAGCCTGGAAGTTCCATACATGAACAGAGCCAGTAACATAAAGCAATCACTTTTACATGACGTCACATACAGGATAAAAATCTTTTGTACTTAACTTCATCGGCTTCAAAAAAGCATTCGACAGTATTCATAGAGATTCTTTGTGGAACATTCTGAAGCAATATGGCTTACCATCAAACATTTTAAATATTATTAATGACATGTATTATGGCTACACATGTGCAGTTCGAACAGAGGAAGGACTGAGCGAATGTTTCCCAATAGAAACTGGGGTTAAACAAGGATGTATTTTATCGTCTATGTTTTTTGGAGTTGTTATGGGCTTCATAATGAAGAAATGCTGCACTGGTAATAAAGGCATTGAATGGATACAAGGGGTTCATTTGGAGGACCTCGACTTTGCTGATGTCATAGTTCTCATAAATCGGTTCGGCCACATAACAAGACAAAAAGAACTAACAATGATTCAAAGAGCCATAAACAAACGCTACGAAAACGCAAGATTAAGAGGAAGACCGAGAAAGAGATGGATAAAGGGAATACTAGAGTCATTTATATACTTGACGACACAGACATACGACTAATATGTAATTTGTACTGAGAGCAAACAGCAATAATAAGATATAACAAGGAGAACTCTACACCCATGGACATAAAAAGAGGAGTAAGACAAGGATGCATCCTATCACCAAGCTTGTTCAATCTATACACTGAGTAAATCTTTAAAAACATCTCAGAGATACTAGACCTAAACATTAATGGAAAGATAATCAATAACCTTAGATATGCTGATGATACTGTACTACTAGCAGAAAATCCTAAAGACCTACAACAATTGCTTAATGTAATAAACATAACAAGCAAAAAATATGAACTAGAAATGAATATCAAAAAGACTAAAACTATGATCATAAAAAAAAAATTCTCAAGACCTGCAATTAAATATCACAGTTGAGGGAATACATCTGGAGACAGTCCAGAGTTACAACTACCTGGGACATACTATAATCAATTATGGAAAATCCAAAACTGAAATAAACAAAAGAATAGGTATGGCAAACAGTAATTTTAATGCCATGAAAAATATACTAAAAACAAAACAAATATCAACAGGGCTGAAACTAAGAATGGCAAAATGTTACGTCTTCTCAATATTCCTGTATGGTGCAGAAGCATGGACATTAGACAAGAAAACAGAACAGAAAATTGAAGCCTTTGAAATGTGGATTTATAGAAGAATATGTAGAATTGGATGGAAACAAAAGATAACAAACGATGAAGTTTTAAAACAACTGAAAATAAAAAGAGAACTACTAAATACAATTAAGACAAGACAAATGCAATTTTTGGGGCATGTTAAAAGACACAACAGCCTACTAAAAGTAATATTGGAAGGAAAAATACAAGGTAAAAATGAAAACACAAATGAAGTATCATTATTAGCCATCAAAATTGGGCTTGAGATCAATCATGAAAAGACTAAGGTCATGAAAAGCTTAATTCTAAAAGACGACATAAGATAAATGGAAAACAAACCAGTGGAAGAGATCAATCACTTTATCTATCTTGGAAGTCACATTGATCGGGAAGGGATACAAGCAAAGAAATTAGAATCAGAATAGCTAAAGCAGCAATGTCTTTCAGAAGCCTTAAAAGTTGTGGAAATCAAAACTCATCAGCACAAACACAAAACTTAGACTATTCAAATCAAATGTTTTATCAACCCTTACGTATGCGTGTGAAAGCTGGAAAAGAACAAGAGATATAGAAACAAAGTTGAGTGCATTCGAAAATAAATGTCTAAGGAAAATACCTAGTATAGCGTGGAATGAATTCAAAACAAACGAGGAAATTAGAGAAATCTCCAATCAACCACTAATATCTTCAGAATCAAGAAAAGACGATGTCATATGTTGGACATGTGATGAGAAGAGATAATAACCGAATATCTAAGCAAGCCCTCATGTGGGAAACAACAGGTAAGAGGAAAAGAGGAAGACCCAGAGAGACACTGAGAAGAACATTGATGAGAGAGGCAAGAGCAGCACGATTCAGTTCCCTCAATGAGATAGAGCTGATTGCGCAGAACAGAGACAAATGATGAGATTTGATAAAAGATCTTTACAAAGATTGAAAACTGCTAGAATACAAATTTAGATAAGAGAAGCAGTATCTGGGTCTACGCCATATGTGCCGGCTACGGCTCGAAAGGTCAATAGATAGACAGACATACAGGACAACATTCAGTCATCATCATCATTGAGTGCCCTCTCCGCAACGAAGGTTGGCTACCATGGATCGCCATTCTACTGTCTCTTGCTTTGATGTTGCATGCTGTCATAGATTGACTTGTCCATCTTTTGATGTTACTCGCCCATGTTAGTCTTGGTCTGCCTCTGCCTCTTTTACCTTGTATTTTCCCTTCCAATATTAATTTCAGTAGGCTGTTGTGTCTTTTAACATGCCCCAAAAATTTCATTTGTCTTATCTTAATTGTATTTAGTAGTTCTCTTTTTATTTTCAGTTGTTTTAATACTCCATCGTTTGTTACCTTTTCTTCCCATCCAATTCTACCTATTCTTCTATAAATCCACATTTCAAAGGCTTCAATTTTCTGTTCTGTTTTCTTGTCTAATGTCCATGTTTCTGCACCATACAGGAATATTGAGAAGATGTAACATTTTGCCATTCTTAGTTTCAGCCCTGTTGATATTTGTTTTGTTGTTAATATATTTTTCATGACATTAAAATTACGTTTTGCCATACCTATTGTTTTGTTTATTTTACTTTTACATTTTCCATCATTGGTTATAGTATGTCCCAGGTAGTTGTAGCTCTGGACTGTCTCTTCAGATGTATTCCCTCAACTGTGATATTTCAGTAACATTCAGTAGGAAACAAATAATAATAAATGAATATTATTATAGAGGGAAACTTCCGAGGCGATAAGCAACGAATCAATTCAGAGGAAGAGGTATGTTTACAGCACTCGGAAAAAAATAACAAATAACAATATATGGTCCTTATTTGTCTCCAGTCTAAACCACTGGAAACTACTATTCGTGCTGTTTCGTCCTAAATTTTTGTCTGCAAGCATTCAGCCTTACCCAATCCGGGAGATACTTGTCTTAATAGTACAAATACACAATTTATTTTTCAGTTGTGATTGCAGCCCTATGCTATAGTCGCGAAAACACCTGCGTGAAAGACATCGCCAATGATGGCTAATTTTTAAGTTAGCCGAGTTGGCAGAGATCCCTAACGTCTGGCTTCTCGTGGCAAGGCGCTGTGCCAAGCAGAACGGGTTCAATCCTGCTTAGGACCATATATTGTTCCTTGTTTTTTTTTCTGTTCTTGATTATTTGTCATTTTTTCCGAGTGTTGTAAACATACCTCTTCCTCTGAATTGATTCACAACATTCAGTAAAATGTTCACTTGTGGCTTCTGCCCACGTCACATGTATTTATCAATGGATTCCAAAAGTTTCGCAAGCGTGGTCGGTACACAACCAAAATTGAATTTGGCCTCTGTTCCTCTTTAATAAGGTCATTTATTAAACCATTAACGTAATATTGTGCTTCCGCTTTTTGCCATAACTATTCCTTTTTGTCATCCGTCCAGCGGACGTCACGGCCGTGTATAGTAACTTACAGCAAAGTTCTGTGTAAACATTGAGTTCTTCAATGATCGCTTCCCGATGGCCTCCCTCCGTCGCAATCGCCCAAAATAATGACGTCTCACTGAATTGGAGTAAATGGATAAAAATGGCGGAAACTTGCAAACTTGACATGTTGGTCTATGCAAACTTGACATGTTGATCTATGCAAACTTGACATGTTGATCTATGCAAACTTGACATGTTTATCTATGCAAACGTGACATCTTGATCTATGCACACTTGTCATGTTGATCTACGCAAACTTGTCATCTTGATCTATGCACACTTGTCATGTTGATCTATGCAAACTTGACATGTTTATCTATGCAAACTTGAAATGTTGATCTATGCAAACTTGACATGTTTATCTATGCAAATTTGACATGTTGATCTATGCAAACGTGACATGTTGATCTATGCAAACGTGACATCTTGATCTATGCACACTTGTCATGTTGATCTATGCAAACTTGACATGTTTATCTATGCAAACTTGACATGTTTATCTATGCAAACTTGACATGTTTATCTATGCAAACTTGACATGTTTATCTATGCAAACTTGACATGTTTATCTATGCAAACTTGACATGTTGATCTATGCAAACTTGACATGTTTATCTATGCAAACTTGAAATGTTGATCTATGCAAACTTGACATGTTTATCTATGCAAATTTGACATGTTTATCTATGCAAACTTGACATGTTTATCTATGCAAACTTGACATGTTTATCTATGCAAACTTGACATGTTTATCTATGCAAACTTGACATGTTTATCTATGCAAACTTGACATGTTTATCTATGCAAACTTGACATGTTTATCTATGCAAACTTGACATGTTTATCTATGCAAACTTGACATGTTTATCTATGCAAACTTGACATGTTGATCTATGCAAACTTGACATGTTGATCTATGCAAACTTGACATGTTGATCTATGCAAACTTGACATGTTGATCTATGCAAACTTGACATGTTGATCTATGCAAACTTGACATGTTGATCTATGCAAAATCTGACTGGTGAAATAATGATGGTTGAATGGGTGGCGACCATAGTCAGCACCTGGAAACAGTCATCCGGTAGAGAAGGGAGATGGACGATATAAAGAGAGGCGAGATTAGGACGGGAGAGAAGGCAAATGGGTGAAACAAAGTGAGGCGAGAGGGCGGGAGAGAAAGGAAATGGGTGAAACAAAGTGAGGCGAGATTAGGGCGGGAGAGAAGGGAAATGGGTGAAACAAAGTGAGGCGAGAGGGCGGGAGAGAAAGGAAATGGGTGAAACAAAGTGAGGCGAGAGGGCGGGAGAGAAAGGAAATGGGTGAAACAAAGTGAGGCGAGAGGGCGGGAGAGAAGGGAAATGGGTGAAACAAAGTGAGGCGAGAGGGCGGGAGAGAAAGGAAATGGGTGAAACAAAGTGAGGCGTGATTAGGGCGGGAGAGAAAAGAAATGGGTGAAACAAAGTGAGGCGAGATTAGGGCGGGAGAGAAAGGAAATGGGTGAAACAAAGTGAGGCGAGATTATGGCAGGAGAGAAGGGAAATGGGTGAAACAAAGTGAGGCGAGATTAGGGCAGGAGAGAAGGGAAATGGGTGAAACAAAGTGAGGCGAGATTAGGGCAGGAGAGAAAGGAAATAGGTGAAACAAAGTGAGGCGAGATTAGGACAGGAGAGAAAGGAAATGAGTGAAACAAAGTGAGGCGAGATTATGGCAGGAGAGAAAGGAAATGGGTGAAACAAAGTGAGGCGAGATTAGGACGGGAGAGAAAGGAAATGGGTGAAACAAAGTGAGGCGAGATTAGGGCAGGAGAGAAAGAAAATGGGTGAAACAAAGTGAGGCGAGATTAGGGCAGGAGTGACAGGAAATGGGTGAAACAAAGTGAGGCGAGATTATGGCAGGAGAGAAAGGAAATGGGTGAAACAAAGTGAGGCGAGATTAGGGCAGGAGAGAAAGGAAATGATTGAAACAAAGTGAGGCGAGATTAGGGCGGGAGAGAAAGGAAATGGGTGAAACAAAGTGAGGCGAGATTAGGACGGGATAGAAGGGATATGGGCGATACAAAGTGAGGCGAGATTAGGATGGGATAGAAGGGATATGGGCGATACAAAGTGAGGAGAGATTAGGGCAGGAGAGAAAGGAAATGGGTGAAACAAAGTGAGGCGAGATTAGGACGGGATAGAAGGGATATGGGCGATACAAAGTGAGGCGAGATTAGGGCAGGAGAGAAAGGAAATGGGTGAAACAAAGTGAGGCGAGATTAGGGCAGGAGAGAAGGGATATGGGTGAAACAAAGTGAGGTGAGATTTGAGCGGGAGAGAAGGGAAATGGGTGAAACAAAGTGAGGCGAGATTAGGGCAGGAGAGAAGGGAAATGGGTGAAACAAAGTGAGGCGAGATTAGGACAGGAGAGAAAGGAAATGGGTGAAACAAAGTGAGGCGAGATTAGGACAGGAGAGAAAGGAAATGGGTGAAACAAAGTGAGGCGAGATTAGGACGGGAGAGAAGGGAAATGGGTGAAACAAAGTGAGGCGAGATTATGGCAGGAAAGAAAGGAAATGGTTGAAACAAAGTGAGGCGAGATTATGGCAGGAGAGAAAGGAAATGGGTGAAACAAAGTGAGGCGAGATTGGGGCAGGAGAGAAAGGAAATGGGTGAAACAAAGTGAGGCGAGATTAGGGCAGGAGAGAAAGGAAATGGGTGAAACAAAGTGAGGCGAGATTAGGGCGGGAGAGAAGGGAAATGGGTGAAACAAAGTGAGGCGAGATTAGGGCGGGAGAGAAGGGAAATGGGTGAAACAAAGTGAGGCGAGATTAGGGCGGGAGAGAAGGGAAATGGGTGAAACAAAGTGAGGCGAGATTACGGCGGGAGAGAAGGCAAATGGGTGAAATAAAGTGAGGCGAGATTAGGACGGGAGAGAAGGGAAATGGGCGATACAAAGTGAGGCGAGATTAGGGCAGGAGAGAAGGGATATGGGCGATACAAAGAAAGACACGATTAGGATTTGAGAGAATTACACAAGCAAATGAGAGGTCACTAAAGGATAGCCTGATGAAGGGAAGGTGTGGTAAAATAATAAGAGGACTGCTAAAAGTGCAACCTCTTGGAGTGCCAAGTCCCGCCCACTTGAACACCTCATAGAGCTTTGTCTTCATGATTGTAATTCTGGCAGGTTCTAATGATTTGAACGGTCCTGCTTCATGAAGGGTTCAGAAGAGAACAGACATATTTTTCCCCGAATAATTGTTGGATTTAAACCTACCAGCAAGCAACAATAACCAAGTAACAGAAGCAGTAACTAAAACAAAGACTAATCTCCATTGATGTCTTCTATTCGGTTAATACCAATGACTTAGCAAACACAAACTCGTCAGGGGGATATGTAACTTGAGGACGAAGGCGAAATGACGTAGACAGATTACCAGAACTGCCAGAAAACTTGTTCGTGAAAATAAACAAAACTTCATTCGTGAGCTTGTCAAAAATAACAGGGGTAGTTGGTGATGGATATGTCAGATAGGTGAGATAGGGCACACCCTTATGGAACATTTTTTTTTTAATGTACATAAACATATGTTTGTTATCTTGTAACGAAATTTTGAAAAATGGCAAATAATAGAATACAAGGTAAAGTAGGACTTAGGAAGAGTGACAGAACAATTAGAAACTGACAATTGGATCACATGATAAGGGTTCAATGAAAGACGTCACACAGAATCAGAAGGTTAACATGACAAATCGTCTCAGTTCTCGGTGTGCTACACGATAGATGTTTGTTCCATTGGACGGATACACGATCTGGTCTCGCGAATTTTAAACTTAAACGGTATAGCGTTGGGGGAAAAGCCTTACAGTAATAAATTAAAACTTGTACAGATGGTGGGGCCAGTGATTTCTTAACATTTCGCCCAATTTAGCCAGTCCGAAACACACTTTTGTTAAACCAGAGTTATAGATTATTTCGGGGTTATTCTGCAATCTTTGAATTACATGACCGGAATGCTAAACACAGTTCACTGAAGTTAACTTCAAAACATTAACCACATTACACTGATGCAAACTTCAGAACGCTAATCACACTCCACTGAAGCTAAACTTAGAGCACTAACAATACGCCATTGAAAATTACTACAGAGCGCTAACCACACTCCATTGATAATAATTTCTGAGCGCTAACCACACTCCATTGATAATAATTTCTGAGCGCTAAGCACAGACCATTGATAATAATTTCTGAGCGCTAACCACACTCCATTGATAATAATTTCTGAGCGCTAACCACACTCCATTGATAATAATTTCTGAGCGCTAACCACACTCCATTGATAATAATTTCTGAGCGCTAAGCACAGACCATTGATAATAATTTCAGAGAGCTAAACACACTCCATTGAAAAGAAAATAATTTCAGAGCGCTTAGCACACTCCATTGAAAAGAAAATAATTTCAGAGCGCTTAGCACACTCCATTGAAAAGAAAATAATTTCAGAGCGCTAAGCACATTCCAGTGAAAATAATTTCAGAGTTTCAAAGCTCTAACCACACTCCATTGAAAATAATTTCAGAGCGCTAACCGCATTCAACTGAAGCTAACATCAGAGCGCTAACCGCACTCAACTGAAGCTAACTTTAGAGCGCTAATCACACTCAATTGAAGTTACCATTTTTTCGTTCGAGTGAAGTTCTTTACAGATGATCGTCTGTCTGTTGTGATGTAAGACCGAGTATATCCAAATAGAACACCCCAATTCTAATGTAGACGATACAGACTTAGACAAACAGCTGTAAACAGCAATATACGTTCGCGGATACAACATCAAGTGACAACTCTATGTGATATTTCTAGAGACTTACTCCACTGGCCAGTACTCCAGCGTGTTTAATAGCATGTAACATCGTAGACCAACAATTATACAAACTTTCAATAAAATCATACTCACGCATTCCATAGTGAAATAATCAATAACTGCTACTCAGATGATTGTGTCTGCCTCTAGCAGAACTTCTAAGTCCTGACTGTCCAGGATGGGCCCAAACTTCTACCTCATTCTATGTCTAGCAAATTTCATGTTTCTATTTGGCTGATCTTTCTACTTTCTTTCTAGCTGTCTTTCCCTAACTATTTTTGGTAATCAGCCATATTCTCCAGATGTTATCCCATCTTTCTGGCGCAAATATTTGAACTAAAACCTTGATTCTTGTCGCTCCGAGATATCAGCGAGAACTGATTAAATTCAGGGCCCTTGCCCTGTCCCGTCCATTTTGATCACGTGACGACCTAATCATACCATCACAAGACGTCCTTCAACTGAACAGTTCTCATCGTGGCTGAATAACTTAGTGTCAGGGTCAATCCCCTGTTAACTCTTGTAATTCCCCCTCTCCTATTACAATGTTTAACACTCTGAAACCAAATACTTGGTACAGTAGCACCTGATATCCCTGGTTCAGGCCTGGTTACTTATTTAGATTTCGATTTAGGTCATTTTCATTTGTCAATGCTACTTTGTATTATTGTATTTGTCAATGCTACTTTGTATTATTGTATTTGTCAATGCTACTTTGTATTATTCACCAACAAAATATGTGCGCCAAAGTGTTTCAAGTTGTTGATATCAATCCAGTCGTGTGTAAACTTTAAAAAAAATGCAAGAGATTTCAACCACCATCAATTCCAATAATTCCTTCATTACCTCGACTCACAATATGACAAACTGCATTACTATTGTGAAGTACGTTGGTTAAGTCAAGGACAACGCTGAAAAAATGTATGACTTACGTGCTGAAGTTGAACTTTTCAGAGATGTGAAGGATAGTTCGGTCAAAGAATTATCGGAACTTCAGTGGATCTACCAGCTGGCATTTTTGGTTGACATGACTCAACTTTTTAATGACCTTAATCTCAAGTGACAAACACAGAGACAACTGATACACGAACTTTAAGGACATGTCAAAGCTTTCCGGTAAAAAAGAAACTGAAACTGTTGGAGAGTAACCTGCAAGAATGAAATACACATTTCTCTTGTTAGGTTGGGAGAGAAGAAGAAATATTTTATTAATTTCATCAGCTGAACTGACACCATCAGTGATATTTACTGCCCAGTTCGTGGATGTTTCAAAGATTTTGCCGCACAACAAAATGGTTAGAATGTCTCTCAACACCAATTGATATCGATGTAAATGCTGCCCCGGCAGAGATACAAATGGAAGTTATCGATTTCTATGAAATAAATATTGTGTAATCAAAGTCAAGAGACTCATAGCTGGTAAAATAAAATGTTACTCACCCATGATCTCAACCGTTAGTTTAGTCAGCATTTGTAATTTGATAGATAATTACCGATAGAACCAGCCTCGATGATACTTATAATTTGATAGATAATTACCGATAGAACCAGCCTAAATGATATTTATAATTTGATAGATAATTACCGAAAGAACTAGCCTCCATGATATTTATAATTTGATAGATAATTACTGATAGAACCAGTCTCGATGATATTTATCATTTGATAGATAATTACCGATAGAACCAGCCTCGCTGATATTTATAATTTGATAGATAATTACCGATAGAACCAGCCTCCGTGATATTTATAATTTGATAGATAATTACCGATAGGATCAGCCTCTATGATATCTATAATTTGATAGATAATTACCGATTGAACCAGCCTCCATGATATTTATAATTTGATAGATAACTACCGATAGAACCAGCCTCCATGATATTTATAATTTGATAGATAATTACCGATAGAACCAGCCTCAATGATATTTATAATTTGATAGATAATTACCGATAGAACCATCCTCGCTGATATTTATAATTTGATAGATAATTACCGATAGAACCAGCCTCCATGATATTTATAATTTGATAGATAATTACCGATAGAACCAGCCTCGATGATATTTATAATTTGATAGATAATTACCGATAGAACCAGCCTCCATGATATTTAAAGAACACCAAAGGAGATACTTTATTCTTTTTCTTCATCCTCGGTCTTATCTTATTGCATTCAGTTTATCCACCTCTTTACGTTTTCTGTTTTCGTAGAGTTTGTTGAAAACTTTGTAGATTGTATTTAGCTGCTTCTTTCTTGCCATGTGGCAGACGCATTGAAAGTGTCCTTTCTTAGTTCTTAACTTCTAGTTTGACTTTACTTTTCTGACTAATTATTCAAAGATTTAGCGTCAGCGGCCGTATGGACAGTAAAACAGGTGGATGAATATTGTGCTGACGAGTGCTGCTCCACCAATAACTTGTGAAAAGTGTGCTTGATGGTGACTCAAAAAGTACAGCGATTAAACACACACGCACTCATCACTCATTATTCAGTCCGCTTTATTATGAATACAAACACACACGCACTCACATATCCACAAAAAGAGAAAGAGAGCGAGAGATAGAGATAGGGAGAGGAAAGAAAACTTGTTTCAGCAACAACTAGTGTGACGTCGAACAACGATCTGTGTGCTGCTGAACATTTGTCAAAGTCTGAAATGTTTCCACCAGAAGGTCACGCTAGGGTCCCAGTCTTCACTACAGGCTAGAAGCTTTTGCTAACATTGGAGTGAGATTAAACATGATTCAAATGATTGATACAGCACAAAGGATAGGCTGGAATGACGTTTAACTTTGTTGAAATGATGGATACAGCACAAAGTATAGGTGGGAATGACGTCTAACCTTCTTGAAATGATTCATACAGCACAAAGCATAGGTTGGAATGATGTTTAACTTTGTTGAAATGATTGATACAGCACAAAGGATAGGTCGCTGAGACTGCTTTTTATGGAATAAGCGGAACGAGGTGGATGAGTAGATACCAACATGGAAACGACGGAACGAGGTGGATGAGTAGACGCCAAAATGGAGACGACGGAAATGACCTGACGGCAGGAAGGAGTCGGAGCGGTGGAGTTTGTGGAAATTAAAAGTGATGAGCCGGCACAATTTTTTAATCATTTATCTGACGTCATTTAATCCCCATTCCCCCCCCCCTTTGTGCAATAATGATTCAAGATTATTTGCGTTGATGACGTAACCGTCAGTGTGTAGATACATCCATTTTTGTTTATTTATTTTCCCAAGACGAGATCCGGTGCTGTAATTAACGATAAAGACGGAGACGATCCACAGATTACCCGGATGACATCATCCCAGCGTCGGCCTTTGGACACAAAATGTATAAAACACTCAACATGGAGGCTATCTGAACATCTAGTGTGGTTTGCATGCAAAAATCCCAAGACATTCTGATCCATTAATGACCTAGCAGTTTACAAATGGAGAAAAAAATGTGCATGGAACTTTGCTGGGCTGGGGCATATCGCAATTCCTGAACTGTTCACTTTGAATTTGAACGACGAGAACGGTGCGAAATTGAGGGCTTTACGTGGGATGAATTCATATAATTGGACAAGAAAGTAAGGAATCAAACAACACGGATAGAGAGAATGGATATAGGAATGTAATAAAGGACATCTATAGAACATCCAGATCGAACACGCTTTGAGCATCATTTGATTTTTCAATGGATCAGATAATGCTGGTCAATCGAATGTGGATTAACAAGGTCTATCTTTATATCTTTCTTTCTCTCACTCTCTCAATCTCTCACTCTCTCAATCTCTCACTCTCTCAATCTCTCACTCTCTCTCCAAACCCCACCCTAGTCTCGATGCTATGGCTGGACCACCATGTTAGATCTGCTGTTGCGTCCAGAAACAAAGGCCATGTTGGTTGTGAATCATAGACAAGACTGCTACTTAGACAAATATGGGCAGAAATATGCTTTCATGCAACCGTACATGTGATCATTTAGACAAATACGTGCAGAAATATACTTTCATGCAACCGTACATGTGATCACTTAGACAAATACGTGCAGAAATATACTTTCACGCAACCGTACATGTGACTATTTAGACAAATATGTGCAGAAATATACTTTCATGCAACCGTACATATGATCATTTAGACAAATATATGAAAAAATATACTTTCATGCAACCGTACATGTGATGATTTAGACACAAGTGCAGAAATATACTTTCATGCAACCGTACATATGATCATTTAGACAAATATGTTAAGAAATATACTTTCATGCAACCGTACATATGATCACTTAGACAAATGCATGCAGAAATATACTTTCACGCAACCGTTAATGTGACTATTTAGACAAATATGTGCAGAAATATACTTTCACGCAACCGTACTCTCTCTCTCTCTCTCTCTCTCTCTCTCTCTCTCTCTCTCTCTCTCTGCGATCAAGACTCAATCAGAGTAGGATTCCAGACTCTCTCATGAAGTCAGCTGTCTGTTTAAGTGATTCAATTGCTCCATATAGTTTCTCTTCAAGGGAGGTGGGTGTGGACCACATTGCTCTTCTCAGGTCTGTATACTGGGGGCAATCCTGTAGAACATGTTTTGTAGTCATATTGTACAGTGTACAGTGGCATAGGCTGGTTGTACCTATTTTTAATTTGGTGAAGATGTGATTTCTCATTCTATTGTGGCCAGTGCGTAGGCGAAGTATGATGACTTGATCCCTCCTTGATAGTTGGTGGTATCCGTCACTCTCGTTATGCTTTGGGTGTTCTCGTTTCCATTTTTCATGGAACTGACCTTTGAGAATGGATTTGGCTTCATCATAACTGAGCGGATGGTTCTCTTGTAGTAATCTCCCTCCCTCTTTAGCTAAATTGTCTGCGCGTTCGTTCCCGTGTATATTACAGTGCGAATGTATCCACTGAATGACTACATCTCTGGAAGTTATTGCATAGTTGGTCCAAGGTTGTTCTCAAGTCATCTAGTTCATTGTTCTTAGGGCTTTTTAGAGCTGATAATACTGACAGTGCATCAGTCAGAATCACCAATTTATTGTGCATGTTATTTTTGTGTTGAGTAGCCTGTGTTGTAGCATCTCTGAGGGCCTCAGTTTCAGCTTTAAAGTTGTTTGAGAATTTTCCAGTAGCTATTGACTTGGTGATCTCGTCCTGGTTATTCAGCGTCAAGAACTCACCACCCCCTCCATTTCTTGTGGCATTTGTAGCAGAGCCATCTGTGTATATGTGGGATCAAGAGTCCTGTGTAGGTATCGTGTATGTGTTTTTCTGCTACGTGTTTTCTTTCTGTGTCTGATTGGGTGCCTTTTTTCATGATTCCTGTTATATTTTCCTTAAGTTCTGGTATTTTATGTTTCCCATGAGGAGACATATCAGATGGGCCCAAGGGTTTCGATATTGTTTGGGAAAGTACTGGGTCTCCAGTAGTTAGTTCATGGGCAATTGCAGCGAAGTTGCTCCTATTTAGTCGTACATTTCCGGAGCCAGTTATTCTTTGGTGCATGGGGTGGCTAAGGAGCCTTCTATATTTCTCCGCTTGTTACAATACTTTGGTGACCCGTCTGTCATCTAAGGGTTGTAAACCTGTTACTGTTTCTAGAGTCTTGATAGGTGTAGATTTCATAGCGCCAGTGATGATACGGGCAGCTTGGTTCTGTGTTCTGTTAATTTTGCTAAGCTGTGATTTGGAAGCTGTAGCCCAGGCTGTGACTCCATACTCTAGAGCTGGTCTGACTCTTCCTACGTATAGTCGTTTCAAGATATTGCTGTCTGCTCCCAGTCCGTTCCTGCCAATTTCTTCATAATATTAGTTCGTTTTCTGGTTTTTTTCTTTGCTCTGTCTATCTTATTTTTCCAAGTCATTCTGCGATTCATGGTGACGCCAAGATATGTTGGGTTTTGGTCTATAGGGAGTGTATGGTCTTTTATCTTCAAGTTTGCAGTGAGTGTGTTTCTTGATAGGCTGAAAATTGTATAAGTAGTTTTTTTTTTTCGTTGATTGGTTCGTCCATTGTTCAAGTTCACCTAAGGCATCTTGCATCCTGGGTCCAACCACCGACATACTTTCCTCGCGAACCCATAACGCCAGATCATCTGCGTATATTGCTGAGTGTATTCTGGGTGGAATGTTCCATTACGATGTCATTTATGAAAATCAAAAAGAGCGTTGGGGACAAGACTCCACCTTGAAGGACACCTTGTTCGATTGTGACCTTCTTCCTTAGTTGACCTTGAACTTGTACTCTGGCCGTTCTATCCTGAAGGTATTGAGAGACCCAATTGAATAAACTACCCTGGATGCCAAGTCTAAAAAGCTTGTTCTTTAAAAACCCACTCAACAAACCCTATCAAACGCCTTCTCCATGTCGACCCACACTACCAGTGTGTGTTTCTTTTCTTGTAGAGCATCCTCTATTTCCTGTGCAATGTAGGTGACCAGGTCTTCAGTTGATCTGTGCTGACAGAAGCCACTTTGTTGTGGTACTATTTGTTGTTTTGTCTCCAAATTCCACATAAGTCTTCTGTTAACTCAACCGTACATGTGACCGTTTAGACAAATATGTGGATAAATATACTTTCATGCAAACGTACATGTGACCGTTTAGACAAATATGTGGATAAATATACTTTCATGCAAACGTACATGTGACCGTTTAGACAAATATGTGGAGAAATATACTTTTATATAAACGTACATGTGACCGTTTAGACAAATATGTGGATAAATATACTTTTATGGAAACGTACATGTGACTATTTAGACAAATAGGTACCTGTGATGTCGTAGTCTAGGCCACGATATGGTTTGGTCTTGGTTGGCTGTTGCTGAAAGCAGCTGAAGTTTTCGAACATCCCTATGATCTATTTCTTTTAAACTCTTTTCTTTCATTTGTCACTCAGTACCTCTTTCTTTCTCCATATTTGTGAATGTTAAACTTACCTTTATCCTAAGATTCATTCCTTTTCCTCTCTCTACCTTTCCTGTTCCCGCAGTTATTTTTCTATTCTCATTCAAGCGATTAATACATTTCCTCTTTTTTTATCTTCTTATCTTTCTATCCCGCTTTATTTCTCTTATTCATTCTCAGTCACGTTTCCATCTCCTTTCTTGACCTCTCTAGTACTTTTAGTATCCTCTTTTTGTTCATTTATCTCTTTCATTCCTATCTCTCTTTCGTTCTTTCCTACGACTTTCTATTTGTTATCATTTGTCTACAGCTGTTTCCTTCCTCTCGCCTCACTCCTCTCCCTCTCTTACCCAGCAGGTTGCACTCTATTTTTATTTTAGTCTCGAGCTCGGGATCACTTTTGATTCAAAACACAGCAGGGACCAGGACGCCTCTAACGCAGAAACGCCTCTGTCATCGAGGGCACCTCCCAGTGAAGTCTCGAGGTCCTGAATGCAGGTTATAACCAACTATCCTAATTCTACAAACTGCTCTCGGTAGTTATTTAGTTCGTGAATAGAGTACTAAAAGGATTGGAGGATTTTTATTGCAGGTGCGCTCACAATGTTTAACTAGTATGACGTCAAATTAAAATTATACATATCATGAATCCTGGCTACCAATTTCTGTTGAGTTATTAAATAAATATAGTATCTCCATTGCACTGCAATAAAAGGCGATATAAAGAGAATTATTCTAGATGAGATCAATGCAAGCAATAATACATTTGAAAACGGAGAGTCAGGCAGACAAACACACAGTTATACATATCATCATCAAGTACCGGGCCTGCTGGCGTAGGTGATCATGTCTCTCCACAACTTTCAATCTCGACTGTTATTTATCATTTCTGTTGTTGACCTTCTGCCAAGACATTCTCTTAAGCTGTCTGGGTTTTTTTCTCTTTGCTTTCCTCTATACGAGCAAAGAAATTAGAATCAGACTGGCTAAAGCAGCAATGTCTTTCAGAAGCCTTGAAAAGTTGTGGAAATCAAAACTCATTAGCACAAACACAAAACTTAGACTATTCAAATCAAATGTACTATCAACCCTTACGTATGCGTGTGAAAGCTGGAAAACAACAAGAAATATAGAAACAAAGTTGAACGCATTCGAAAATAAATGTCTAAGGAAAATACTTGGTATAGAATGGAACGAATTCAAAACAAACGAGGAAATTAGAGAAATCGCCAATCAACCACTAATATCTTCAGTAATAAAGAAAAGACGATGGTCATACGTTGGACATGTGATGAGAAGAGATAATAATCGAATAGCAAAGCAAGCCCTCATATGGGAAACAACAGGTAAAAGAAAAAGAGGAAGACCCAGGGAGACACTGAGAAGAACATTGATGAGAGAGGCAAGAGCAGCAGGAATCAGGCCCTCAATGAGATAGAACTGCTTGCACAGAACAGAGACAGATGACGAGATTTGATAAAATATCTTTAAAAGAAAACTGCTAGAACAAAAATTCATATAGGAGAAGGTGTATCTTGGTCTACGCCCTATGGGCCGGTTACGGCTCGAAAGGACTCCTCTCTCTTTCCTCTATCTCTTCGTCTCTCAATTTTTCCAGTTGTTACAATATACTCCAGTTGTTCTCTTCTCATTACATGCCAAAAAATGATGATTGTTTCTTCCTAATATTGGAAATTAGCTCTCTTTTTGCTTTGACCTTTTTCAGAACATTTTGATTACTCATCTTACCTGTCCATGGTATTCTCAACATTCTAATTATACATATAGACAGAAATAAAGAGACGCTCAGAAAGACAAACAATTAAACATAATCATATACATAGAATCAAAGAACGAAATTTCAGTATCAAAATGGCGGAACTGCGTTCCATTGAGTGACGCAGGATTTGGGCCAGAGACTTTTTAAATGTCAGCTCTTTTATTATGTAGCTCGCTGCGTTAAATATTAAAGTCAACTTTAGATTCCACTTTGATGATTCTGCGCCGGTTATCTGGAGATCTGTGTCTTTTTAGTGTGAATACGTCCTTTGTGTTCAGGCTGTTGTGCGAGCTACGTTAAGGTTTTAGTTGTTCTTTAACCGTCCTAAGATTTGTTCGGAGGCTGATTACTTTCAGCTCTTTCATGTAGATCACTATGCCAAGTCAACTGAAGGTTCCATTTTAAGGATTCTGCACCGGTGCAATAGTGTTCGTGTGCCTGTCTGAGGTCTTTTAAGTGAATCAAGCATACACCCACTGTTGTCAAATGTTGTGCATACTACGTCATGATTTTGGACGAAGTGGCTGTACAGTTCGTATATACCTACCATTCTTAAAGAAATAGGGCGCGATGAAGGCGAATGCCGTACTGTCAATTCAAGATGGATGCTATCTAAATCCAAGAGAGCTACAGAGAGAACAAGGCCAGACTTGGGAACAACTTTTGACAACTTATGGACAGCAACAACTTATGGACAGCAACTTATGGACAGCAACAACTTATGGACAGCAACTTATGGACAGCAACAACTTATGGGCAGCAACTTATGGACAGCAACAACTTATGGACAGCAACTTATGGACAGCAACAACTTATGGACTGATACAAACGGACAGCAACTTATGAAATGAAACATATGGACATCAACTTAAAGACAGCAAATTATGGACAGCAAATTATGGACAGCAACTTATGGACAACTGTTCGATGTGCGATGAGGATAATCCGAAAACTAACGAGAGAGCAGGAGAGACTAACAGACCATGTTCAACTATAGTTGGCTGGGAAAAAACAATAGCAGGCGCACATTACTTGAAGGAAACAACAATGACATATTGACCCGGATTTGTTAGCATCTGTTAAGGAAAAGGAACATGTGGGAGACTTATTTGGAGAACAGTTATGAACACATGATGGGCCGAGTTTGTCACAGAAACAAGCTGCAATTGTCAATAATGACAGTTCTAATCAGTGATCGGAGAGAGTGGTTAGGGTTAGAAGGAACCAACATTACAGATCATTTCAATGGTTAGGGTTAGAAGGAACCAACATTACAGATCATTTCAATGGTTAGGGTTAGAAGGAACCAACATTACAGATCATTTCAATGGTTAGGGTTAGAAGGAACCAACATTACAGATCATTTCAATGGTTAGGGTTAGAAGGAACCAACATTACAGATCATTTCAATGGTTAGGGTTAGAAGGAACCAACATTACAGATCATTTCAATGGTTAGTGAAAGTAGAGTTAAAAGTCAGGTATATTTATTTTGATTATATTTGTTTCTCTTATCTATTGTCATGTCATTCCACTGATTTCTAGACTTAACAGGCCTTAAATGACTAGCCAGTTGGAGACTTCTGAGTAATAGAGCCTGGCTTAGTCTTCTTCTTCTTCTTTCCTTCCTCATCTGCCTTTCAGCGTCGAGGGGAGATATAATTTGCGGTCTTTTGCTCTTCTGTTCGCCTCTGCTGCTGTTATGTTTCCTAGTGCTTCTAATATTCCGTCGACCCATCTTTTTCGTGGTCAACCCTTGGGTCTGGTGTTCTCACAACGTTTGTTGAAGGCTCGTTGTGTTGTGTTTTCTTCTTTCTGGCTTGTCACGTAGCCAAACCATTTTATCTGTTGTTTCCTTATACATTCTATGGTGGGGGCTATTCCTAGCTTTTTTCTTAGTTCTTCATTTCTGATCTTATTTCTCAGACTGTTTCCTGTCATTCGTCTAACACATTTCATCTCTGTAGAGGTTATTTTTCTTATTGTTCTTGCATCTTAGGTCCAGGTCTGGCATTGGCAGCACAATGTTGGGATGAAGATTGTATTGTATAGTGCTCCTTTTGCCTCCAGAGTTATTTCCTCGTTGGACAATAGTGGAGATAACTGTCCGATGATTTGACAAGCTTTGTTGCATGCATCTTAATTCTATCTCTGCTGTTTGAAAATTATCGTTTGTCATTAGACTTCCTAGGTATTTGAATTCCTCTACTTGTTTTAGTTGTCTGCCTTCTATAGTTATGTTGATGTTCTGTTTATTTTTGGCGACATTCATGACTTCTGTATTGTTGATGTTGATTTTCATGTTTTATTTTGTGCCTGAGATGTTGAGTTTGTTTATATGTTCTTGTAGGTCTTCTATTGTTTCATGTATTAGTGCATGATCGTCTGCAAATAGAAGCTCGTTGATCTCCTCTGTCTCTGATAGGTTGGCTATCTTGCATATACGGTCCATGTATGTAGGGGGGATAGTACGCACCCCTGTCTTACGCCTGATCTAACTTCGAAGTGGTCTGTGTAGCCTGCTGCTGTTCTGACTCTGCAGCTGCTGTTGACGCAGAGGCTTTTAATAAGGTTGGTTAGATGTTGGCTTACTCCGTATGTTCGTAGTATCTCCTACAGCTGTTCTCTGTTTACTCTGTCGAATGCTTTTTCCTGGTCAATGAAGGCTATGTATAAGTTATAGCTTATATTTGTTTAGTACTGACTATATTACCCAACAAATGCAGAAACTGAAGCTAATTAAGAACACTGAACTAAAGTTCTCTACGTAGAACGCTACAGGGGCCTGATGTATTGTTTTCTTTCTCCTTTTACATTGGTAGAACTTGTTGTATTAGTATGGAAAGCAATTATATTAGATGCTATGAGCTTAACAGTACGATGCAAGTTGCTGCTTGTTGAGCCTGACATACGACTTACTGAAGGCAAGCAAAGATAAGGTAAAGGAAAAGTACGAGACTTGAACCGGCGTCTTAGCACGCGAGTTTACACCCATATGTGCTCTGCCGCCTATCCAGAAATGTTCGGAGATTTCTGTATAGTGTCGCCTCAAGCATCTAAACTCAGATGCGAGGCAACATTCCTCACCTTCCCAGGGAAATCCCCTGTACCCATTTCTGCCAACGGCTGGGTCGACCGTGGGGGTAATTTTTTTTCCAACCACGAGTACAACTCACACTACTCCCAGCGGGAATCGAACACGGGTTGTCCGAACGTCGGTAGTCCAGTCGGGTGGTTTTCTCAACTAGGCTACCGAGGCAACCAAACAGTTGGGATGATCACAACAGAGAAAATACAGTTGCTGATTTCTTCAGCTGCCAATGAACTGCAGCAGTGGGGAATAAAAGAAGCTGGCTACGACCATCTTTGTTGTCCCGGTGACTGCGAAGTGAATGCGGACAGAAAGGAGGGAGAAAGTCAGGAAAGAAGGAAGAAAGGAAGACATTAAGAAAGGAAGGAATAGTAAACCTCCCTTATTACAAATAATTGATCTTTCAAGATTCTCTTACCTCCATCAACCCCCAAATTACCCACAAGTTGGCTAATTCGTGTTCGTAGCCTGGAGCAAATACTAAAGATTTGAACTAAGAAACCAACCTGCCAGTCACATGGCTGATGCCACCGCTAAGCCCATGGTAAGGTAGTCAGCAAGGTTTCTATTAGAAATCAATTATAAAACAAATGTTTCCTGTAGCCGTTCAATCATATTAACCATTTATTTTTGTCACAGAAATTAAAGCTCTTCAATGTTGGATCAATATATGAGATGGTAAGAACAATTTCAGGCTGCTCACAGATAGTTGGTATACACACAACAGCAACACTTGATCTCCCTGAAATCTAAAATCAATTGTGCCTCGATCATTGTCGCCAACAAAACGTGCTAGACATCGGGTGCATTCAATAAATCACATTGCTTAGCCTGTTCTTTGTTTCCCTTTGACTTTAAAGTTTGCGCTGGTGTTGTAGTCCGGAATACAAACATTGTTGACGTCGAGTATGCTCAGCCTGAGAGATAAGATCAGAAGGGAAGAACTGAGAAAAAAAAGCTAGGAATAACCCCCGCCATAGAATATATAAAATACAACAAATAAAATGGTTTAGCCACGTGACAAGACAGAAAGATCAAAACAATAGAACGAACCTTCAATAAGCTCTGCGAAAACACCAGAGACACAAGGGCCAACCACGAAAAACATGAATTGACGGAATATTATAAAACACTAGGAAAAATAACAGTAGCAGAGACAAACAGAAGAGCAAAAGACCGCAAATTATATCTCCCCTCGACGGTTAAAGGCAAATGAGGAAGGAAAGAAGAAGTATGTTCTACAAGTTAAATTTTACTGATGACATGTCAATCCTAAAGAACAGTTCTTTATGATATATATTTTAGGTGCCAGGCTCATTTAGCTATTTCAGAACTATTATATATGTATATGATCATTCAATGGTGAAGACCTCTGTCTTGGTAATTAGTAAAAGTTGTAACTTAAAACTTAATAACTGTTGTAAAAGAATGAACATTTCAGCAATAAAATATGAGAAATGCAAAACAATTTGAAATTGTTCTTATGTTAAGTACAACTCTACTTAAAATGTTACAAACACAAACGTTAACTCATCTGGATAGTTGGCAATTTCTTGTTGTGTTATCAATTTAAACTTCTCACCAAAAGAAAAACAATTCAGGAATGAACAAAATACATCTTGAGTGCATCTTCGTCCATGAATGTTGTCAAATTATCACTCTGTTTTAGAACGAGCAGCTGTACATGTTTCATGTTTATCAAGCGCAGTCATGGCTTGATATGTTTATTTTCATTTGACAGCGACGCAAGTACGCGGCGGCTTGAGGTTACGTGTTTGTATAACAGTCAAAGGTGTGTTTTCACATTGTTGTGTCTGCTAGTGATGCTATTGAAGGTTGTAAGGGACTTGTCCTAGTGCCATTTAGAGAGACTGTTTATCGTCCATGTTAGTGTCTTGACCACTTTGAGTACAACATGGGTTGGTGTTGCACAGTATGGAAGACGTTACACGACGGGTCTTAAATATTTTGATGATAAACGCGCAACAAACTCTTGCAAGTTGGCATATGGTTATTGAGTTATTGAATTATTTGTGGGTCATCATAATTGCACTCCGAACGTATCCATAGTTGCTCAAATCCTCTCCCCAGCAAGTCCCGCAGTGTCCATCGACTGACGACTCTAGTTCAGTGTTGGTTGAATAACTAAGTTTCTCGTTTCTAGCTGTGCCCATCTTAACTCCCATCTCTTTCATCCGAAGGAGTGACGAGGACTCATGGTTGTCGAAATTATGTGCCTTACCCACATTTCGGAAAGCATTGATGATGTCTTTCCGATCCATTGACCGTCTTCAACGACAGTGCAGCTAGCCAACCTGTCCGCTCTTTCATTTCCACGTACTCCCGCATGTCCTGGGACTTAGACAAAGGTGACTACGTGATTTTGACTTCTGCAACAACAATAACCATTGCATACATACAGAGCCTTCCTCCACTTTTTCATCATGCTCATCGAATCACTTACTATGCAGGCATGGGTGTAGTCTTGTGACTCTAACCAGATGAAATACCCTGGTCACTGCCATCATGGCACTACTATACATCACTGGGAACTACTATTCGTGCTGTTTCGTCCTATAAATGTTTGTCTACAACACAAGTATTCAGCCCTACTGGGAGATACTTGCATTAATAGGAAAGTACAAATATACAATTTATTTCCGGTCTGTGATCGTTACCCTATGCTATAGTCATTGAGAACGTCATCGTGTAAGACACTACTGCAATAGCCAATTTTTTAGTTGGCTGCGTGGTAGTGTGCCAAGCGTTCGGCTTCTCGTGGCAAGGCGCGGTGCCACTGAGTACGGGTTCGATCCCACTTCGGACCATATATTGTTCTTCGTTTTTTTCTATTGTTGTTTGTCTGTCAATTTTTCCGAGTGCTAACACATACTTCTTTGTTCTATTATTCCCTATTATCGCCTCGGAAGTTCCCCATATAATAATATTTATGTATTATTATTTGTACCCAGTATATAATCACTGGGAACTACTATTCGTGCTGTTTCGTCCTATAAATGTTTGTCTACAACACAAGTATTCAGCCCTACTGGGAGATACTTGCATTAATAGGAAAGTACAAATATACAATTTATTTCCGGTCTGTGATCGTTACCCTATGCTATAGTCATTGAGAACGTCATCGTGTAAGACACTACTGCAATAGCCAACTTTTTAGTTGGCTGCGTGGTAGTGTGCCAAGCGTTCGGCTTCTCGTGGCAAGGCGCGGTGCCACTGAGTACTGGTTCGATCCCACTTCGGACCATATATTGTTCTTCGTTTTTTTCTATTGTTGTTTGTCTGTCAATTTTTCCGAGTGCTAACACATACTTCTTTGTTCTATTATTCCCTATTATCGCCTCGGAAGTTCCCCATATAATAATATTTATGTATTATTATTTGTACCCAGTATATAATCACTGGGAACTACTATTCGTGCTGTTTCGTCCTATAAATGTTTGTCTACAACACAAGTATTCAGCCCTACTGGGAGATACTTGCATTAATAGGAAAGTACAAATATACAATTTATTTCCGGTCTGTGATCGTTACCCTATGCTATAGTCATTGAGAACGTCATCGTGTAAGACACTACTGCAATAGCCAATTTTTTAGTTGGCTGCGTGGTAGTGTGCCAAGCGTTCGGCTTCTCGTGGCAAGGCGCGGTGCCACTGAGTACGGGTTCGATCCCACTTCGGACCATATATTGTTCTTCGTTTTTTTCTATTGTTGTTTGTCTGTCAATTTTTCCGAGTGCTAACACATACTTCTTTGTTCTATTATTCCCTATTATCGCCTCGGAAGTTCCCCATATAATAATATTTATGTATTATTATTTGTACCCAGTATATAATCACTGGGAACTACTATTCGTGCTGTTTCGTCCTATAAATGTTTGTCTACAACACAAGTATTCAGCCCTACTGGGAGATACTTGCATTAATAGGAAAGTACAAATATACAATTTATTTCCGGTCTGTGATCGTTACCCTATGCTATAGTCATTGAGAACGTCATCGTGTAAGACACTACTGCAATAGCCAATTTTTTAGTTGGCTGCGTGGTAGTGTGCCAAGCGTTCGGCTTCTCGTGGCAAGGCGCGGTGCCACTGAGTACGGGTTCGATCCCACTTCGGACCATATATTGTTCTTCGTTTTTTTCTATTGTTGTTTGTCTGTCAATTTTTCCGAGTGCTAACACATACTTCTTTGTTCTATTATTCACTGCCATCACCTCCATCGTCATGCTTCTGGTAGTTAGAACGTATGCACCACTGTCAACTTTGATTTTTCTGGCTGCCGAGCATGCAGAAAATGCCAATACGCCCCTTTTGCGTCGTATTACGGATCCGTCTGTATAGATGACATCATCTTTCTCATCGGCGTTATCCCAGATGAGACCGTTGACCGCCGCATTGACCACGACTGTACATTTCCTGTCGAGCGTAACAATACACGAGAATGTCACCCTGAATGACGTAGGCACCGGTCTCCACTCCTCGCCAGCGATATTGGTAAGCCCACAGACCTGTTTGATGACATCTTCTGCTCGGCCCACCCATGATTTGTCTCTTTTAGCCTGACACCTTTCCGTGTGTTGAGCTCATGGTGCAACGGATGCTCTTTATCAGCATTTATCTCCAGGTATACCCGTGCCCTCCAGGTCTTGATTCTGTCATCCATGGATGGAAAGTCAAGAAGATACTCCATTGCTACACAGGTAGTGTCCTTCGTACACCTCAATAATTGAGTCGATAGCGTCTAAGAATTGGACTGACTCTCAATAATTGGGCCGGTAAAGTCTAAGAATGGTACCGAGGTAATCGAGGGAGAAATATAAAACATAACAAACAATGAAGTTTATCATTAAGAAATACAGCGCGTCTCACTCGTTATCGTACCTGGCCTTTCTCCAATAATTCTAACACCAACAATATATTGCAACGAAAGTTGAACACGAGTGCATTCAGTCCGTGATAAAGGAGATGAAGTGTATCTGATTCTGTGTGTGTGTGAGTGTGTATGTGTGTAAGTATGTGACGCACTTTTGTGACGTTTGCCGGACGCTGGTATACTCTGGTGAAGCGAGTGTTTTATGATAAACACATTAAAGACATTCGGGGTTCGGTAGCGAGTGAGACAAACACACAAAAAAGTGTTACTGGAGCAAATTGCTGAGGGTAGTCGTTCACAATCCCTTAGTCCATTCAATCAAGGTCCACGCTGAGATCTGTCGAACATATGTTCCCCCATAACATTCGATCTTGTACGTTGTGCAACAGTTCCCCCGATAATCTTTTTTCCGCGACTCGTTCTCAAACTCTGCAGCATCTTTTTCCGTGACTCGTTCTCAAACTGTGTAACACATTTTTCCCTTTGTCTACCTCTACCTCTCTGATTCTCCTCTTGTTACCAATGAATCCAACTCTCCACACATGCCCCATAGATCTGTTATGCCACCTCATCATTCGTTTTCTAAACATTTTCTCTGCCCCATTCAGGATCTCCTCGTTAGATTTTGTCGACTGTCCACGGTACCCTAAGCATCCATCTAAAAAACCACAGCTCAACTGGTTGTGTTCGACCAGTCATCTAGGAGAAGAACATCTAAGAGAAATACATCTAAGGGAAGAACATCTAGGTGAAGAACATCTAAGAGAAGAACATCTAAGGGAAGAACATCTAGGAGAAGAACATCTAAGAGAAGAACATCTAAGGGAAGAACATCTAGGAGAAGAACATCTAAGAGAAGAACATCTAAGGGAAGAACATCTAGGAGAAGAACATCTAAGAGAAGAACATCTAAGGGAAGAACATCTAGGAGAATGAACATCTAAGAGAAGAACATCTAAGAGAAGACCTTCTAAGAGAAGAACATCTAAGAGAAGAACATCTAAGGGAAGAACATCTAGGAGAAGAACATCTAAGAGAAGAACATCTAAGAGAAGAACATCTAAGGGAAGAACATCTAGGAGAAGAACATCTAAGAGAAGAAAATCTAAGAGAAGAACATCTAGAAGAAGAACTTCTAAGATAAGAACTTCTAAGAGAAGAACATCTAAGAGAAGAACATCTAGGAGAAGAACATCTAAGAGAAGAACATCTAAGAGAAGACCTTCTAAGAGAAGAAAATCTAAGAGAAGAACATCTACGAGAAGACCTTCTAAGAGAAGAACATCTAAGAGAAAAAACATTTAAGAGAAGAAGATCTAGAAGAAGAACATCTAAGAGAAGAACATCTAAGAGAAGAACATCTAGGAGAAGAACATCTAAGAGAAGAACTTCTAAGAGAAGAGCATCTAAGAGAAGAACACCTAAGAGAAGAACATCTAGGAGAAGAACATCTAAGAGAAGAACTTCTAAGAGAAGAACATCTAAGAAAAGAACATCTAAGAGAAGACCTTCTAACAGAAGAACATCTAAGAAAAGAACATCTAAGAGAAGACCTTCTAAGAGAAGAACATCTAAGAGAAGAAGATCTAGGAGAAGAACATCTAAGAGAAGAAGATCTAGAAGAACATCTAGGAAAAGAACATCTAAGAGAAGTACATCTAGGAGAAGAACATATAAGGGAAGAACATCTAAGAGAAGAACATCTTAGAGAAGAACATCTAAGAGAAGAAGATCTAGAAGAACATCTAGGAGAAGAACATCTACGAGAAGAACATCTAAGAGAAGAACATCTAAGAGAAGAACATCTAAGAGAAGAACATCTAGGGAAGAACATCTAAGAGAAGAACATCTAGGAGAAGACCTTCTAAGAGAAGAACATCTAAGGGAAGAACATCTAGGAGAAGAACATCTAAGAGAAGAACATCTAAGAGAAGAACATCTAAGAGATGAACATCTAAAGGAAGAAACTCTAAGAGAAAAACATCTAAGAGGACAACATCTAAGAGAAGAACATGCAAAAGAAGAAATTCTAGGAGAAGAACATCTAAAAGAAGAACATCTAGGAGAAAAACATCTAAGAGAAGAACATGTAAGAGAAGAACATCTAAGAGAAGAACATCTAGGAGAAGAACATGTAGGAGAAGAACATGTAAGAGAAGAACATGTAAGAGAACAAGATCTAGGAGAAGACCTTCTAAGAGAAGAACATCTAGGAGAAGAACATGTAAGAGAAGAACACCTAAGAGAAGAACATCTAGGAGAAGACCTTCTAAGAGAAGAACATCTAGGAGAAGAACATCTAAGAGAAGAACATGTAAGAGAAGAACATCTAAGAGAAGAACATCTAGGAGAAGAACATCTAAGAAAACAACATCTAGGAGAAGATCCTCTAAGAGAAGAACATCTAGGAGAAGAACTTCTAAGAGAATAACATCTAGGAGAAGATCCTATAAGAGAAGAACATTTAAGAGAAGAACATCTAGGAGAAGATCATTTAAGAGAAGAACATCTAGGAGAAGAACTTCTAAGAAAAGAACATCTAAGAGAAGAACATCTAAGAAAAGAACATCTAGGAGAAGAACATCTAAGAGAAGAACATCTAGGAGAAGAACCTCTAAGAGAAGAACATCTAGGAGAAGAACCTCTAAGAGAAGAACATCTAGGAGAAGAACCTCTAAGAGAAGAACATCTGACAGAAGAACATCTAAGAGAAGAACATCTAGGAGAAGAACCTCTAAGAGAAGAACATCTAGGAGAAGAACCTCTAAGAGAAGAACATCTGAGAGAAGAACATCTAAGAGAAGAACATCTAGGAGAAGAACCTCTAAGAGAAGAACATCTAAGAGAAGAACATCTTAGAGAAGAACATCTAAGAGAAGAACTTCTAAGAGAAGAACATGTAAGAGACGAACATCTAGGAGAGGAAAATCTAAGAGAAGAACATCTAAGAGGAGAACATCTAAAAGAAGAACATCTAAGAGAAGAACATCTAGGAGAAGAACATCTAAGAGAAGAACATATAAGAGAAGAACTTCTAAGAGAAGAACATCTAAGAGAAGAATATCTAAGAGAAGACCTTCTAAGAGAAGAACATCTAAGGGAAGAACATCTAAGAGAAGAACATCTAAGAGAAGAACATCTTGGAGAAGAACATCTAAGAGAAGAACATTTAGGAGAAGAACCTCTAAGAGAAGAACATATAGGATAAGAACTTCTAAGAGAAGAACATCTAAGAGAAGAACATCTAAGAGAAGAACATCTAAGAGAAGAGCATCTAAGAGAAGAACATGTAGGAGAAGAACATCTAAGAGAAGAACATCTAGGAGAAGATCTTCTAAGAGAAGAACATATAGAAGAAGAACTTCTAAGAAAAGAACATCTAAGAGAAGAACATCTAGGAGAAGAACATCTAAGAGAAGAACATCTAGGAGAAGAACCTCTAAGAGAAGAACATCTAGGGAACGAACCTCTAAGAGAAGAACATCTAAGAGAAGAACATCTAAAGTAAGAACATCTAAGAGAAGAACATCTAGGAGAAGAACATCTAAGAGAAGAACATCTAGGAGAAGAACCTCTAAGAGAAGAACATCTAGGAGAAGAACCTGTAAGAGAAGAACATCTAAAAGAAGAACATCTAAGAGAAGAACATCTAGGAGAAGAACCTCTAAGAGAAGAACATCTAAGAGAAGAACATCTTAGAGAAGAACATCTAAGAGAAGAACTTCTAAGAGAAGAACATGTAAGAGACGAACATCTTGGAGAAGAAAATCTAAGAGAAGAACATCTAAGAGAAGAACATGTAAGAGACGAACATCTAGGAGAAGAAAATCTAAGAGAAGAACATCTAAGAGAAGAACATCTAGAAGAAGGACATCTAAGAGAAGAAAATCTAAGAGAAGAACAACACAGCCTTTAAATTGCTTCTGCTTTGTAGGACAAATCCTTTTGAAGGTCCCATTGCTGGCCGGGTAGACCATGCACAAATCCTGTTGAGGGTCCCATGCTAGCGGATTAGACCATGCACAAATCCTGTTGAGTATCCCATGCTGGCGGAGTAGACCATGCACAAATCCTGTTGAAGATTCCATGCTAGCGGAGTAGACCATGCACAAATCCTGTTGAGGATTCCATGCTAGCGGAGTAGACCATGCACACATCCTGTTGAGTATCCCATGCTAGCAGAGTAGACAATGCACAAATCCTGTTGAAGATTCCATGCTAGCGGAGTAAACCTTGCACAAATCCTGTTGAAGATTCCATGCTAGCGGAGTAGACCATGCACAAATCCTGTTGAGGGCCCCATGCTAGCGGAGTAGACCATGCACAAATCCTGTTGAGTATCCCATGCTGACGGAGTAGACCATGCACAAATTCTGTTGAGTATCCCATGCTGACGGAGTAGACCATGCACAAATCCTGTTGAGTATCCCATGCTGGCCGAGTAGACCATGCACAAATCCTGTTGAGGATTCCATGCTATCGGAGTAGACCATGCACAAATCCTGTTGAGGATTCCATGCTAGCGGAGTAGACCATGCACAAATCCTGTTGAGGATTCCATGCTAGCGGAGTAGACCATGCACAAATCCTGTTGAGGGTCCCATGCTAGCAGAGTAGACCATGCACAAATCTTGTTGAGGGTCCCATGCTAGCGGAGTAGACCATGCACAAATCCTGTTGAGGGTCACATGCTAGCGGAGTAGACCATGCACAAATCCTGTTGAGGGTCACATGCTAGCGGAGTAGACCATGCACAAATCTTGTTGAGGGTCCCATGCTAGCGGAGTAGACCATGCACAAATCTTGTTGAGAGTCCCATGCTAGGGGAGTAGACCATGCACAAATCTTGTTGAGGGTCCCGTGCTAGCGGAGTAGACCATGCACAAATCCTGTTGAGGGTCACATGCTAGCGGAGTAGACCATGCACAAATCCTGTTGAGGGTCACATGCTAGCGGAGTAGACCATGCACAAATCCTGTTGAGTGTCACATGTTAGCGGAGTTGACCATGCACAAATCCTGTTGAGGGTCACATGCTAGCGGAGTAGACCATGCACAAATCTTGTTGAGGGTCCCATGCTAGCGGAGTAGACCATGCACAAATCCTGTTGAGGGTCCCATGCTAGCGGAGTAGACCATGCACAAATCCGTTTACAGTTAACGGTAAACCACCATTGTAGATCTCAAGAAAATGTTATTGATGTTACTAAACTTTTGTGGAGGTTTATCATTCAGCTTTTAGTAAATAAATGAAAACAGGCTGGACCAGTGGTCGTAAAACTGTTCGCTACAAGCGTCTGTTAGGGGCTCTGCCAACATTATCATCATCACAAAGTGCCATGCCCGGCTTAGATGATATTTCATCATAAACCTCTACCCACAGTGCAACTGATCAACTTCGCCACTGTTGTACCACAATGTTAAACTGTCTAATATTATTTCTCTCTATTACCCGAGATATCTTTTTCCCTCTTTTCATTGGAGCTTTGTAAAACAAGAATACCCAGAAGTAGAAAAGAAAGCCCTACAAGTTTTAATTCCTTTGCGACCACCAACTTATATGAGACCGGATCTTCAGCATTCACAACCATCAAAACCAATTACCGATCATATTTGAACGCCGAGAGAGAGAGATTAGAATAGCAATTTCCAAACGTGTTCCCAGATTTGAAGACCAAATGAGGATGAAACAAACTTATTCTAATCAGACAAACATTTAGGATGAAACAGCACGAATAGTAGTTTCCAGTGGTTTAGGCTGGAGACAAGTAATAATAAATGAATATTATTATAGAGGGAAACTTTCGATGCGATAATGAGCGAATCAATTCAGAGGAAGAGGTATGTTCACAGCACTCGGAACAAATCTAGCGTTTGGCTTTTCGCGGCAAGGCGCTGAGCCACTGAGTACGGGTTCGATCCTGCTTTGGTCCATATTTTTTTCTGATGTTGATTATTTGTCATTTTTTCCGAGTGCTGTAAACATACCTCTTCCTCTGAATTGATTCGCTGATTATCGCCTCGGAAGTTTCCCTCTATAATAATATTCATTTATTATTATTTGTCTCCTATTATTGTTTGTGCCTGTAGAACAGTGGTTCCCAAACTGTTGACACCCAGGGCCCCGTTTCCCTGCCAGCCATACAGAGGCGACGACCTATAACCGTACAAGTCGGGTAAGCGCTGATTCTTGTATTTATTTTTGAGTTGGTTATTAATTTGAGATCAGAAAAAAAAATTTCGTGACAGAAACGAAAGTGGTTTAACAGCGATTGAGCCAGTCTTGGCAAGCGATTAAACTGGGACAGCAATTTGGTACTCAAGAATGCGATTCAGAAGAGGGATGTACCAGGCTAGAAGACACAGATATCGCCTCTATCGGAAAACTTGGACACAACGTATATACGCCGACATAACGCCCTTTTAAGTACAAACAATGAAAAGAGGGATTTGTTTGGGGAAGTACCGATGAAGAAGATTTCAGAAAATGGGAAGTGAAGTTTGAAAATGAAGAGAAAAGTTCTAGTGTTTACATTTTAAAAATAACCCCATAGCTACTTTGAATAAAATATTCAAATGTAATATTTCTCGTTACAGATCTAGAAATGCGACAAAATTTCTGTCTTTGTCGACCAAATGTCTTTTGGCTGAATGTCTGTCAGCTAAATTTCTGTCGGTTAAGTGTCTGTCAGTCAAATGTACGCCGGCTGAGTGTCTGTCAGTCAAATGTACGCCGGCTGAGTGTCTGTCAGCCAAATGTACGCCGGCTGAGTGTCTGTCAGTCAAATGTACGCCGGCTGAGTGTCTGTCAGCCAAATGTACGCCGGCTGAGTGTCTGTCAGTCAAATGTACGCCGGCTGAGTGTCTGTCAGCCAAATGTACGCCGGCTGAGTGTCTGTCAGTCAAATGTACGCCGGCTGAGTGTCTGTCAGTCAAATGTACGCCGGCTGAGTGTCTGTCAGCCAAATGTACGCCGGCTGAGTGTCTGTCAGCCAAATGTACGCCGGCTGAGTGTCTGTCAGTCAAATGTACGCCGGCTGAGTGTCTGTCAGTCAAACGTACGCCGGCTGAGTGTCTGTCAGTCAAATGTACGCCGGCTGAGTGTCTGTCAGTCAAATGTACGCCGGCTGAGTGTCTGTCAGCCAAATGTACGCCGGCTGAGTGTCTGTCAGCCAAATGTACGCCGGCTGAGTGTCTGTCAGCCAAATGTACGCCGGCTGAGTGTCTGTCAGCCAAATGTACGCCGGCTGAGTGTCTGTCAGCCAAATGTACGCCGGCTGAGTGTCTGTCAGCCAAATGTCCAAAAACTGCCTAGATCATTGCCTTTGGTCATTGCGGGGTCAGTGTGGCTGCGTGCTGCTCAACTAATCTGCATTAACTCGACACCCGAGGGCCTAAATTAATGAACACTGACACGGACACTCGTCCCAACTCACCATCACTTATAGCCAAGGGCGCGCACCGGGACTCGACACTGGATTTTGTTACCATCTCAAATTTCTCTTTCCTGCGGGGCCATCAATAGAACTACTCTCTACTCAGCTAAATGACCACTACACTTAAACTGATCTGCGTGAACTACTAATCAACTGCACAGCCAAGCTGCTGTGCTACAATAGTTGCCAGCCAACAATAGACTACTGGGTTATGTCTCTTTACCCGACAACCTACTGCTCCCTCATGTTTTCAGAACACAATCTGCTCACTACCAGCGGATGTCATGAGACCTGCAGTTAGCAGATGGTTTGCTAATCTTGACATCCGCCTGGGTCAAGTCTTGAGTTTAATTTCCTTGTCTTTTCAATCAAAATAGATTTGCTTACATATCACCATCATTATCATTATTAGTTATCGTGACCAGATCCACATATTCTAACACTGACATTTCTTTCCAGTTGTATTATTCATGTCAGATTGTTCAAGTATTTAGCAAATCACCCAGACCTCTATTTCCTTCTATATTTTATACCTTTTATATTGTTATAGTATTTACCAATTTTTCTAAATTCATGAGAGTTATGAGGAGAGCGGTGGGCAGACCTTGTAGACCAGTTTCACACTGAGAGATTTGCTGGCGACGAGATCTTCAAGGACAATTGTTTCATATGGGACGAGAAAAATGTGACGAGATCTTTATGGACAATTGTTTCATATGGGACGAGAATAATGCGACGAGATCTTTAAGGACAATTGTTTCAAATGGGACGAGAATAATGTGACGAGATCTTTATGGACAATTGTTTCATATGGGACGAGAATAATGCGACGAGATCTTTATGGACAATTGTTCATGTGGGACGAGAATAATATGACGATATTTTTACGGAAAATTGTTCCACGTGGGACGAGATAACGTGGCGAGCTCTTTATGGACAATTGTTTCATGTGGGAGGAGAATAATGTGACGAGATCTTTATGGACAATTGTTCCACGTGGGACGAGAATAATGTGACTAGATCTTTATGGACAATTGTTCCACGTGGGACGAGAATAATGTGACGAGCTCTTAATGGACAATTGTTTCACGTTGGACGAGAATAATGTGACGAGATCTTTATGGACAATTGTTCATGTGGGACGAGAATAATGTGACGAGATCTTTATGGACAATTGTTTCACGTGGGACGAGAATAATGTGACGAGATCTTTATGGACAATTGTTTCACGTTGGACGAGAATAATGTGACGAGATCTTTATGGACAATTGTTCATGTGGGACGAGAATAATGTGACGAGATCTTTATGGACAATTGTTTCACGTTGGACGAGAATAATGTGACGAGATCTTTATGGACAATTGTTCATGTGGGACGAGAATAATGTGACGAGATCTTTATGGACAATTGTTCATGTGGGACGAGAATAATGTGATGAGATCTTTATGGACAATTGTTCATGTGGGACGAGAATAATGTGACGAGATCTTTATGGACAATTGTTTCACGTTGGACGAGAATAATGTGACGAGATCTTTATGGACAATTGTTCCACGTGGGACGAGAATAATGTGACGAGATCTTTATGGACAATTGTTTCACGTTGGACGAGAATAATGTGACGAGATCTTTATGGACAATTGTTCCACGTTGGACGAGAATAATGTGACGAGATCTTTATGGACAATTGTTCCACGTGGGCCGAGAATAATATGACGAGAAACTAACTCAGATTTTTCTTATTTATGATAAGTTCAAGGAAGGTTGACAAATTGTTTATCGGCTTCAAATGTTCAAGGCGTTTTCTTTACTTCTTTCAGCTTCATATTATTTTCTCAGTTTTTCCTTATTTTAGAACCACATTTCTGTTGTTTTCAACGATCTTGTGGCTGCTTCGTGAATGAATCTCTTCGGAAATATTGGATAGGATTTATGTAATGTTGAATAAAACTGATTCTTGTTTCTAGTCAAACTTTCATCAAGAAACGCTTAACCTAAACTACATGCACACACACACGGACACGCACACAAAGGCGTGTACAAACACACATCCACACACAAACGACGGCTAATTTCTTTACTCCACTGACGAGTTAACCGACGCGTTCGAAGGTCACTTATGTCAGAGACTATAGCTCGTTTCAAAACATATGCCCAATTTCAAAACGCTATTACTGTCTAACCGTTTGTTAAATACTTTTGAAATTTTCCAAATGTTATTAGAATGCAAAAGACCCTTTAAATGTATATTTAACAAATATCTTGCAGCTGCAGTTTTCTTAAAGCGGCGATATTTCTTTGATGTTTGTCAAAATTGTAAATTGTGAAGCCCTAAAGAATAGAAATTACCGTAGTTGCTGGTCTACGATTAATTTTCACTAGGTAAAGGCGTGGCCGTAATGGGGAAATAACTGGATAAAACAAAACACCAGGAGAATTATTGTCTGCTCAGTTCAAGGACGGACGATAATAATATCAAGGTATACCTGTATGTCCAATTTTCATAGTTGTGTGGTCCTGAAAAGGACCGTTTGTTGAAATAATTTAAGGTAATATAGGGGCCAACATTGTGGGGGATATATACTTTCATTCTGAATCATACGAGTCTAAAAGATTAATGTTTTAAGACGTGGCCTTCACATTTAGCCCAATAATCTTTGTCTATATTTAATAAAGCGAGATTAGCAAGAGTCTTTACATCGCATATTTTGAATGTTGTATTTTCATCTGCCACTTGTCCTTTTAATTTTTGTCCAGATTAGTTCTATTGGATTTAAATGAGCATGGTAAGGTGGCAGCCTCAAACTTATATGACCGTGCTCTTGGATAATCTTATCTATTTGAAAAATCTTTGTCCTCTGTTTTTGCTTTACTAGAGATAGTAATTCAGGTTTTAAGTACATGTTATTAAATTGTATGTGCTCCTTTGTGAGCCATATCTTAATAGCATCTTTTGTACTGGATGACGTCGGGACTTTATCTTCAAGTGCAACAATGTTGTGGTACGCTGCATTGTCCATTATTAGGCAAGATGGTCGATCTAGTGCTGGGAGAACAGAATTTTCAATCCAATGTCTAAATATGTGACCATTCATCTCAGAGTGATAATCCCGATTGTCTATGGATTTTGAAAGAAAAATGAGCTCTGCATTCTGTATTAGTCCATGTTGTCGACTACCTGCATGAGCAATTATCAAGCGCTGTCCAACATTTTGCTCTTCCTTGTGATTTTGTATATTTTGAACATTGACGGTGACGTGCTTGAATCCAGCGATTAAATGACCGTTTAGATAAATCCAAAATGTGCCTTGTCCTATTCTCAGGGTTTTCTAAAGAATGAAATAATCTTCCTCGTTTAGCCTCTTTGCAAAAATAGTCATACATTTTTATTGCGATGTTTTGTAAACTGCAGAATTTCATTTTAAGGCTCATGATAAATGTTATTGTTCCACATTACGCCGCTGAATTAACGGAAATGGAACACACAATGTCTCGTGTTTACTACAAGTGTCTAATTGTGTCAGACAACTCACGCGGAAAGCGTGAAAAATAGTAAATTTGAGCGTGTATAGATTTGTAATCGCTATTTTTAACTTAAATACTGTAAACACTAAGTTTTGACTACATCAATGGGTCGTTATAAATTTATATAAATCAAATAAGCAATAATAATAACCAAATGTTTGTTTTTAATGAAATTAATTCCCTGTTGGGTTCTAATCATTATAACTATACATGCAAATTTTGAAAAAATTACAAAAAGCGGTTTAAAAGATATTGATTTTTAAATTTGGGCACGACTTATGAAACAAGCTATAGTGTCTCTCGGCCTGTGCCATCAGACAGGATTTAAGCAGTTTACATCCATGTTCGGTGCCCTTTAATTTCATTGGATTGCGTGGGCAACTATTTCAGTACCAAACGTCAGGCAACATCCGGTAACAATTCTTGAGAAAGTGAATGATGTGATGAATATATGAAACCACAAAAATATAAATGTAAAATCACATGATTTAAAAAAAAAGTAAAATACATTATCACATATCTTATACAATTTGATAACTTATGTAACGTGAATATATAAGTGGTAATTAGATACAGGTAAATGAATTTAATTATTTGGGAACTTTGTTAACCACCGACAGAAGATGTACAAAAAAGGTGAGATGCAGAATGGCTCAGGCAAAAGCAGCTTTCCAAAAAATGAGGAAAATACTATGCAATCCATTTTTGACAATAGAAACACACACACAAAAAATAGTTCTTAAATGTTATGTAGAGCCAGTCTTAACATATGGAAGTGAATCATGGACAACAGACAAGAAAATCATTGGAGTCTGTAGAAATGTGGTTTTACAGAAGAATGTTGAGAATACCATGGACAGCTAAGAAGAGCAATAAAAACGTTCATAAAGAGGCCAAAGCAAAAAGAGAGCTAATTTCCAATATTAGGAAGAAACAATTCTTCATTTTTTGACTATGTAATGAGAAGAGAACAGCTGGAATATATTGTAACAACTGGGGAAATTCAGGGACGAAGAGATAGGGAGAAGCAAAGAGAAAAGACACCAGACAGCTTAAGAGAATGGCATGGCGTAAGGTCAACAACATAAATTATAAATAATTGTCGAGATCGAAAGTTGTGGAAAGACATGATCATCTACGCCAGCAGGCTTGCTACTTGATTATGATGAATTAGATACATATTATTTTTTTAATGTAAGATTATTCAACATTATATATCGTACTAATTACGTAGAAAAATAGTTAATAGTTTTATTTCTATTTGTTGTTATACCTTCGTTGAAAAAATTTTATTTTTTTTCTGACACAAATGAATGATTGTTGTAATTTATATTACAGTATTTGTACACACTATATTCTTAAAGGCTAAATATAAGAGTCCAAGTATCTTGAAACATATTCTAAACTAAATCGTTGTTCTTGTGATAATTCATTTTTTTTTTACAAATAAGTTCACATCATTGTTGTTGTCATTGTTGTTGTTATGATAATCATCACTGTACACCGGACGAACCCATAGGTAATGTAATATTCCCCTCAAGAAGCTCGAGACAATCCGAGGAGAATCCAGGCAGACATCCATTTACTCCGTGCCTGGGATTCACGAGGTGACCAGTCTTTCTTACTACCCATGTTACCCTGGCAGCCGCCAATTTGTGTGGTCTACTCTTTTCGGTTGTAACTGTCAAAGTTTCGGTTGTAACTGTCAAAGTTTCGGTTGTAACTGTCAAAGTTTCGGTTGTAACTGTCAAAGTTTCGGTTGTAACTGTCAAAGTTTCGGTTGTAACTGTCAAAGTTTCGGTTGTAACTGTCAAAGTTCCGGTTGTAACTGTCAAAGTTTCGGTTGTAACTGTCAAAGTTTCGGTTGTAACTGTCAAAGTTTCGGTTGGAACTGTCAAAGTTTCGGTTGTAACTGTCAAAGTTCCGGTTAAATACGCGAGCACACACGGGACTCCTTGTTTTGGTCATTATCAAAGTGGGCTCATCATCATCACGTGTCATACTGGTTGGCGTAGGCGATCATGTCCTTCCACAAACTTCCATCTACACTGCATCGTATCAGTTCTGTTATTGACTGTTTTCCATGCCATGGCACCAAACTATCCAGTAATTTCTCTTTTTGTCGTCCGCGATCTCTCTTTCCCTCTCTTTCTCTTTTCTCTCTTTCCTTTTGAGAATTTCTTCGTTGGTCTTTTTAGCTGTCCAGGGAACTTTCATAATTCTTCTGAGAAATCCCATCTCTGTGGCCTCTAATCGTCTTTTCATTTGTTTATCTGCTGTCCATGATTCACTCCATAGTTCAGAATTGGCTCTATACATCACCGATGAACTCTTTTTCTCACTTTTATTGACATCGATTTGTTACATAAGATGTTTTTCATTTTCTGAAACGCTGTAATGGCCTGAGCTGGTCTGCTCAAAGTGGTCTAGGCATCGGAAGTATATCAATTTTAAAATGTAAAAGTGACGCCTGCAAGAGGGTAATAGGAAACTGACGTTTTTTTCCCCTTACTGTTTGACACAGACGATAAAGTTCCTATATTAAATTATTAAGTTTTTTTATTTAAAAGCGCTATTCCCAAAATAATGTGAAATCCACACACTTTTCCACATCTTTGACATCTATACATCTGATTCAGGTTCACATCTTGAATCCACACGTCTAATTCATTCAACACACCTTCAATCTGTACATGCAATTATTCACCACATCATGAATGCATTCACCCAATTCATTCTCAATACTTTAAATCTGTACGGGAGAGATGGTACCAGGATTACATGCAACCAGCGGCTCATAGCTGACTCCATGACTGATGAAAGTGATCTATTGAGAATCCACTCCACCTTCTCGCAGTACTATTTTGACCAACGGAGTAAAGCAGGGATCAAGAAGAGAGGGCAATGCTGTGCTAAACTATTTCAGACCGAAGAAGGATGTTTGGGCCAAAACGCTCCAACAATGCAGATAGTCGTAAATTGCAGAACAACGTATCTACGGCCAGTTAGTGTCCATTTACGAGCGACCAATGAGGAGCAGTAGTCATGGACGAGGGCAGAGAGGAATGTTTCAATAGCTTGATGTCAAGCAAAGGCGGAATGGTTGGTCTTCTGGCAAGACGGCGGTCTCGAGATAGAGAGGTTGCGAGTTCACTCCCGGCTGCACCAGTTGGAATTTTTTATTTGTGATTTCTCTCTGCGTCAACTACCCCTGGTTTCAGCAGAGGTCCGACTTAAAAAGTCAATTACTCATCAACGGAAAAAATATGAGTACCTTCGAAGACGGAGTTATCTGTCTGTGCGGCGGGGTACCCCTGTGCACACGGCTGCCAGGGAAAAACGGATTAACACGCAAAATTCAGTTCCTAATCTATAGGGACCTCGAAAGAGGTGTAAGTTGACGAACGTATACAAAAAATATGTCGAGAGAAGAAAAATAAAAATAATATTAATTTCAAATTATAAGAAACAATTTTAATTTTAATGAAATAATACTTAAGCAATTCCGAAAAAAGGGACAACAGCTGTGGTTTCCACCAAACCACAAAAAAAAAACATTATTTTTTGTATTATCATATGAAATCATTAATTACCAAAAAGGAAAACAAGATTTGGTGGGGTATAACGCAAGAAATGCTAACTAACACAAATATTGGAAATAATCGAAACGATCCTTTAAGGGGAATATCAATCTCAAATGCTAATATATAAGGTAATATGGTTTTCTCTATAAGCACACATGGTTCCTACTCTCTTAACGATTGAATAATCCATTATTAGAAAAAATCTGGCGATTTTGTGTATTTTTTTCATTAAAATATCTGATTATTTATCAATTGAAATACTCCTATTAACATTTATGAAGAAGATATATATCATTTTAACAAAATATGTTACAACGTAGTACTGATATATAACATACAAGGGTTGATCAAGAAGTATCCAATCTTCATTTCTCCAATGGAAACAAATATTGTCCGCCAGATGTTCTTAGGTGTGGAGGTGATTCCTGCAATTTTTTTTCCGCTCGCAGAGTGTGTACATTCGTGGCAGCTAGAGAGTGAGACAGTGAGTGAGGGTGTGAGTGAAAGTGTGAGTGAGGGTGTGAGTGAAAGTGTGAGTGAGGGTGTGAGTGAAAGTGTGAGTGAGGGTGTGAGTGAAAGTGCGAGTGAGGGTGTGAGTGAAAGTGTGAGTGAGGGTGTGAGTGAAAGTGTGAGTGAGGGTGTGAGTGAAAGTGTGAGTGAGGGTGTGAGTGAGGGTGTGAGTGAAAGTGTGAGTGAGGGTGTGAGTGAAAGTGTGAGTGAGGGTGTGAGTGAAAGTGTGAGTGAGGGTGTGAGTGAAAGTGTGAGTGAGGGTGTGAGTGAAAGTGTGAGTGAGGGTGTGAGTGAAAGTGTGAGTGAGGGTGTGAGTGAAAGTGTGAGTGAGGGTGTGAGTGAGGGTGTGAGTGAAGGTGTGAGTGAGGGTGTGAGTGAGGGTGTGAGTGAGAGTGTGAGTGAGGGTGTGAGTGAGAGTGTGAGTGAGGGTGTGAGTGAGGGTGTGAGTGAAAGTGTGAGTGAGGGTGTGAGTGAGAGTGTGAGTGAGGGTGTGAGTGAAAGTGTGAGTGAGGGTGTGAGTGAGGGTGTGAGTGAGAGTGTGAGTGAGAGAGTGAGAGAGAGTGTGAGTGAGGGTGTGAGTGAGGGTGTGAGTGAGGGTGTGAGTGAGGGTGTGAGTGAGGGTGTGAGTGAAAGTGTGAGTGAGGGTGTGAGTGAGGGTGTGAGTGAGGGTGTGAGTGAGAGTGTGAGTGAGGGTGTGAGTGAGAGTGTGAGTGAGGGTGTGAGTGAAAGTGTGAGTGAGGGTGTGAGTGAGGGTGTGAGTGAAAGTGTGAGTGAGGGTGTGAGTGAGAGAGTGAGAGAGGGTGTGAGTGAGGGTGTGAGTGAGGGTGTGAGTGAGGGTGTGAGTGAGGGTGTGAGTGAGGGTGTGAGTGAGAGTGTGAGTGAGGGTGTGAGTGAAAGTGTGAGTGAGGGTGTGAGTGAGGGTGTGAGTGAGAGTGTGAGTGAGGGTGTGAGTGAGAGTGTGAGTGAGGGTGTGATTGAGGGTGTGAGTGAGGGTGTGAGTGAGGGTGTGAGTGAGAGTGTGAGTGAGGGTGTGAGTGAAAGTGTGAGTGAGGGTGTGAGTGAGGGTGTGAGTGAGAGTGTGAGTGAGGGTGTGAGTGAGGGTGTGAGTGAAAGTGTGAGTGAGGGTGTGAGTGAGGGTGTGAGTGAAAGTGTGAGTGAGGGTGTGAGTGAGAGAGTGAGAGAGGGTGTGAATGAGGGTGTGAGTGAGGGTGTGAGTGAGGGTGTGAGTGAGGGTGTGAGTGAGAGTGTGAGTGAGAGTGTGAGTGAAAGTGTGAGTGAAAGTGTGAGTCAGGGTGTGAGTCAGGGTGTGCGTGAGAGTGTTAGTGAGAGTGTGAGTGAGGTTGTGAGTGAGGATGTTAGTGAGGGTGTGAGTGAGAGTGTGAGTGTTAGTGAGAGTGTGAATGAGAGTGTTAGTGAGAGTGTGAGTGAGAGTGTGAGTGAGAGCGTGAGTGAGAGTGTTAGTGAGAGTGTGAGTGAGAGTGTGAGTGTGAGTGTTAGTGAGAGTGTGAGTGAGAGTGTGAGTGATAGTGTGAGTGAGAGTGAGAGTGTGAATGAGAGTGTGAGTGACGTTGAGAATGTGAGTGTGAGTGAAAGTGTGCTTGAGAGTGAGAATGAGAGTGTGAGGGACGGTGTGAGTGAGAGTGTGAGAGTGAGTGAGAGTTTGAATGATAGTGAGAGTATGGGAGTGAATGTAAATGAGAATGTGAGTGAGAGTGTGCGTGAGAAAGTGAGTGAGAGTGTGATTGAGATTGTGAATGTGAGTGAGAGTGAGTGTGAGAGTGTGATTGAGAGCGTGAGTGAGAGTGTTAGTGAGAGTGTGAGTGAGAGTGTGAGTGTGAGTGTTAGTGAGAGTGTGAGTGAGAGTGTGAGTGATAGTGTGAGTGAGAGTGAGAGTGTGAATGAGAGTGAGAGTGTGCGTGAGAAAGTGAGTGATAGTGTGATTGAGATTGTGAATGTGAGTGAGAGTGAGTGTGAGAGTGTGGTTGAGAGCGTGAGTGTGAGTGAGAGTGTGAGTGAGAGTGTATAGTTAACTCCCGTCAAATTTCTATTTGCGACAAAATGAACGATTTGAGCAGCAATGGCTCCAGATATGTTACTATAAACTGGGCAGTACTCAGATAGAAACCATTCTGAAGATTCTACAAGCTGTCGTGACATTGCGTTGAGTATCACACACATTAAGGTGTAGTACAATCGCTTCAAAGATGGTCGTGTAGAGCGAATCACGTTCCGGGAGAACCTCAACAAGTCGAAATAGCGAGGTCATTGACCGAGTGCAGACTTTGGTTATCCCAGACCGTTGTGTCCTTGCTGACGTTGTTGGACTAATCATTGAATTGGCACACTCCATTCTGCACGATGAATTAGCTATGGGAAGTGTTTCAGCGTAGATCGTGTCGAAGCTGCTAACTATAGAGCAAAAGCAGCTACGTCCTCACATTATGGTCGCTGGCTATGTATTATATTTACAGAAATAGAGACCAGATCAGTCTTCACAGCGGAGACATCATTCTCCACCCCCCCCCCTTTCCCTAAAAAATGGCAAGTCATGAGGGTCAAGGTCATGATTATCAATTTCTTTGACTTCAGTGGTGTATGACGTCACATTATTACTAAAGAATACTACTTCAAGGTCATCTGCCATTTCATGATGCACTTTCTTGATAAAAAAAACAACTTTCATCTGCTCCATCAGGCTCCACACTATCCCGACATGGCTCCTTGTGATGTCTGTATCCCAAGTTGTCACGAGAAGACATTATGTAGAGCTCGACGGGTGAGCTGAACTCCATTCCCAATGAGGCCTTCCTCATGCTTCACATGTGCTTCACATGTGCTTCACATCATTTGCGGGATCGATGGGAGAAGTGTGTGCTGTCCCAAGGGGAATTGAAAGGAATTATGGTTCCAGATGTCCAGGTGAGATACTGTATTTTTCTCCCGCCTAAAGGTTGGATACCTCGAACAGCCCTCGAATATATTGCATGCAGTATAATGGATGTTGATCTATTTTATTTTAAATCTGTACTTAATTAATCTGTACTTTATTAATTTGTACTTTATTAATCTGTACCTGAAGAGAATTCCTTATCTTACTACACGCTACATTTGCATAAATAGATGGAGGGAGACTGCCAAATAATTGACGTATTTGTCACAGCAAAACACGGGCCGACAGCTTTGTTCAGACTGTCCTAAAAATACAGAATAGATGATTTGTATGCTTGTGTGGGTATCACGTAAACAGTATGACCAAACCTACAAATGTTCGAGATATCGTAACCATTCAGTCAACAGCAGCACAACTTGCCGCCACGTTTTTATTACGATTGAAGTAAGATAACACAAATCAAATTAGCTTGTTCTCCTCTGAGATTAATATTGGAAGGCCAGAGCTTCTAGTTGACTTTGAAGACCATCAACCGTCTCAGTGACTAGATTTTGTAATAGACATGTCCAGAAAAAAAGTCTCAGAAACATGAATATTGTTCTTCACTCATATACACATACATGAACACCCGCACACACATCCATACACCGACACATCCACACACATATTATACTTACCCACTCTAATGAAGATCTTTTCACGAAAAATTATGTAGCCGAAATTTAACAAAAAAATTTTATTCGTCAAGGGAGAACGCTAAAAATAATAATAGATGATTATTTGAATTTTAAAATGTTGATGGGAACATTGTTCCAAAATAAAAACATATATCAATATGGGAAACCCAGAGCGATACACCTAACATTACAACCCTGGATACTTCTAGCAAGAGAGAGTTGTATTATGTGCAGCACACTTGTTCTTCTCTATGTTGCTGTGGTTATACTACAAGCTTATAATATGCGTCTAGATGTTATATACTGCAATGTTGTGATGTGTCAAGTTATGTAATAACTTTCCGCGTTTTGTTTCCGTTAAAACAATCATACGGATAATCAACTAAATGTACACATGCATCATTCTCTAATCGCTTCTTAAGCTCACCAATAGTTTATCTCGACAGCCGAGTAATCAGCATGTTTACTTACCTCATTCGATAAATTATAAATGGAATGTTTATGTTTGTTTCATCTGTTTTCTAAAGAGCAAAGAATGGATTATGCTTGAGTTGACTGCAATGTGGCGATGCCGGCAACATTTTTGAGCTTGTTCGTCGGTTTTCAACTGTTACGTTTTATTCTTAACGACGTCTCAGCGAATGTCATGGAGAAACCGCTACACGAGATCCACTCAGAAAAACAACAAAAGTGTTCACATAGACAAGAAGATTGATCTCATGACCAACGCCAGCGATGAGATTAACACTATAGATAATCTATTATTCTCTCTCTCTCTCTCTCTCTCTCTCTCTCTCCCTTTCTCAAGTATATATATAGCAGTTCCCCTAACGATTGAGCAACATCAAGTGCCGTGGACTATGTATTATATACTGTGGCTTCGGACATCAAGATGAAACGGGTTTGATCCGCGTAAGTAGAATTGAGATGGACTCTTGTTATATTTGAAAGAAAAACATCAGATAAATTCACGGTTCTTGTATACTATAGCAGTGATCATCGCTTCTAACACGATGGTCATAATATTGATAAGTCGTTATTAGTCGTCATTGGTCGTTATTAGTCGTCATTGATCGTTATTAGTCGTCATTGGTCGTTATTAGTCGTCAACACACGGCAGGATTCATGTTCTCGTAGCCTGGGCTGGATATTCAAAGTGTAGGTTTAGCTTTCTGACTTAATGAAACAATCTTGACTCACTTTCTGACTTAATGAAACAATCTTGACTCACTTTCAGACTTAATAAAACAATCTTCACTCACTTTCTGACTTAATGATACAATCTTGACTCACTTTCTGACTTAATGAAACAATCTTGACTCACTTTCTGACTTAATGAAACAATCTTGACTCACTTTCAGACTTAATAAAACAATCTTGACTCACTTTCTGACTTAATGAAACAATCTTGACTCACTTTCTGACTTAATGAAACAATCTTGACTCACTTTCTGACTTAATGATACAAACTTGACTCACTTTCTGACTTAATGATACAATCTTGACTCACTTTCTGACTTAATGAAATAATCTTCACTCACTTTCAGACTTAATAAAACAATCTTGACTCACTTTCATACATAATGAAACAATCTTGACTCACTTTCAGAATTAATAAAACAATCTTGACTCACTTTCTGACTTAATAAAACAATATTGACTCACTTTCTGACTTAATAAAACAATCTTGACTCACTTTCAGACTTAATAAAACAATCTTGACTCACTTTCTGGCTTAATAAAACAATCTTGACTCACTTTCAGACATAATGAAACAATCTTGACTCACTTTCTGTCTTAATAAAACAATCTTGACTCACTTTCAGACTTAATAAAACAATCTTGACTCACTTTCAGACATAATGAAACAATCTTGACTCACTTTCAGACTTAATAAAACAATCTTGACTCACTTTCATACATAATGAAACAATCTTGACTCACTTTCAGAATTAATAAAACAATCTTGACTCACTTTCTGACTTAATAAAACAATATTGACTCACTTTCTGACTTAATAAAACAATCTTGACTCACTTTCTGACTTAATGAAGCAATCTTGACTCACTTTCTGACTTAATGAAACAATCTTGACTCACTTTCTGACATAATGAAACAATCTTGACTCACTTTCTGACTTAATGATACAATCTTGACTCACTTTCTGACTTAATGATACAATCTTGACTCACTTTCAGACATAATGAAACAATCTTCACCCACTTTCTGACTTAATAAAACAATCTTGACTCACTTTCTGACTTAATGATAAAATCTTGACTCACTTTCTGACTTAATGAAACAATCTTCACTCACTTTCTGACTTAATGATACAATCTTCACTCACTTTCTGACTTAATGATACAATCTTGACTCACTTTCTGACTTAATGATACAATCTTGACTCACTTTCTGACTTAATGATACAATCTTGACTCACTTTCAGACATAATGAAACAATCTTAGGAAACGGGGGAACTTATCTGTTGCTTTACGAATTCAACGGCGGGAATTATTTTTAGCTCTTTTCTTATTTCGTCACATCGTCCGTCTTGTCTTATTTCTCAGGCTGTTTTTGGTCATGCATGTACACATTTCATTTTTTATTGTTCTTGCGTCAGATATTGACCAAGACTGACATTGGTAGCACAACGTTGGAATGAAGTTTATGATGCGGAGTGTCCAAGATGTCACTCGAGTTATCTCCCTGCTGGACAATAGTGATGACATCCGTCCGATGATTTGACAGTTTTGTTGCATCTTTACTTGTTGTAGCCTGCTACAACAGCATATAATATCTCTAAATAAAAGTTGCACAAACTACAGTATGAAAATTAACACAGCAAAAACAGAGGCTATGAGAATAAGCAAATTAAGACACCCATTAAACATTAAGATCAAAGATAAAGAAATAAAACAAGTAGAGGAATTCAAGTATTTGGGCACAATGTTTACAGAAGATGGAAAACTAGACAGAGAAATTGACATGAGAATACAAAAAGCAAATGCTGTCACATACCAGCTTTCACCATTGCTAAGACATCCAAACATTTCTATGCCAGCTAAACAACAAATGATAAATAGCATTTTCATACCAACTTTGTGCTATGAAAGTCAAACATGGACCCTTTCTAAATCACATTTAAGAAAGATCAATACATGTGAGATCAATACTTGAGAAAAGTAACAAACAACACAAGAAGAGATAGAATACCAAATGAAACCATAAGAAAAATAGTAGGAACAAAACCCTGCCAAGAATATATAGAACAACAACAACTTAAATGGTTTGACCACCTGGTCAGAATGAATCCTCACCAATAACCATCAAGTGCGTTCTTCTCGAGAATGCATGGAAAAAGACCAAGAGGAAGACCCAGAAGAAGATGGATAGATGCAATGATAGAGACATGTAATAACAAAGGAAAGTCACTAATTCAGACAGTTCGAGCAGCTCAAGAACGACAAATGATATAAACCATGACACCTTTTAGGTATCTGTGAGAAAGAGAAAAGAAAAGAAGTTGCATCTTAATTCTATTTCTGTTGTTTGTGGTTTACCATGATTATCATTTGTCACTGGGCGTCAACCATATTTGAACTCCGTTAATTGTTTTCAATGTCTGCCGTCTATTGTTATGTTGATGATCTGTTGTTTTATTTTCTTTTGCGATGTTCACTACATCATTACTTCTGTCTTGTTAGCGTTGATTTTCTTGTTGTTCTGTTAGACTATTTAAAAGTTCATGTAAGTCCATATTTTCACGAGTTAATGCCTGGACATTTGCAAATAGATGATCATTATCTTCTCTGTCTTGTGTAACTTGCATACGTGATACATGTATAATCAACATTAGAGATGATAGTAGGCATCCGTGCCTGACTACTTTTGTAACTTCAAAGTAAAATGCATAACCTGCTGCTGTTCTGTGAAGCTGCTGTTAATGTAGAGACTCTTAAACGGGCTGGCTAGATGTTGGCTCCATATTTTGTTATCTCCCATAATTTATCTTTCTTCACTCGATCGAATGCTTCTTCTTGATCATTAGAAGTTAAGTAAAGATTATGTTCTTTTATTTTTTTTTCCTTTGCCTTAGAATGAATAATGCGTCAGTGCACCACTATTTTTCCAGAAGCCCATTTGAGTGCCGCTCAACATATCCGTTGTTCTATATTTAGTCGTAGTCTATTCTTTCAAACTTTAGCGCGCAATTTTTCTGCATGGGCTGAGTAGGTATATATATATATATATATACAGGGTGTTCGTAAAGTCGCAGTGCAGTGAATATTTCTAATATTCAGTAAATGACGTAATCATCATCTACGTACCTCAATTTTGTAAACCACATTTATGAACAAACCGCTGCTTCCTTTAAGGTTTTATTTACGTAAAGGACGGGCACTACGCTACTTTCACTGTCTCATTGCTTGAAGGAAATGGTGTTGACGATTGAAAACAGGGTATTTCTGGTTGAGCATGTCTTCCGTAATGGCGGTAAATATACGGATGAGGTCATTAGACAATTCGTGAGGAAATTTCCAGACTCACAAGTCCCTCACCGAAATTCTGTTACAAAATTGATCAAAAAGTTTCGTGAAACCGGTAGTGTGGTAGATGCATACCGATCTGGAAGACCTTCAATTTCACAAGACCAAATTATGGAACTCCAAGACAGAATTACAATGAGTCCAAATGCATCTTTAAACCACTTGTCTCAATAGGTGCAAATATCTAAGAGTTCTGTTCAAAAGGTTTTAAGAAGTGAACTATACTATCGTCCATACAAATTAACTGAAGTGTCTCAACTCCAAGAAAGAGATTATGAATCCCGTTTAAACTACTGCATGTGGTTTAAGAATTTTATTTATGAACATGGCGCTGCCATCCTTGACGTCACTTTTTTCACTGATGAGGAATAGGTTTCATTTATCCGGTTATGTGAACAGTCAGAACAATCGGCTGTGGAGTAGTGAAAACCCCCATGAATTTCATCAAGTGCCGCTTTACGATCAAAAAGTCGGAGTGTGGTGCGCTATAAGTCGTATGCGGATAATAGGACCTATATTTTTTAATGAAACAATAAATGCAGAACATTACCGTACTTTAATTCTGGAACCGTTCATAGCACACCTTACAGAACGGGAAATTATGGAATCCTGGTTTCAGCAGGATGGGGCAACAGCACACACAGCCACAACAACACTCAATTATTTAGAAAGCATATTTGCAAATCGCATTATTTCACGTGGAATCTGGCCTGCTCGTTCACCAGATCTAACACCCCCAGATTATTATCTGTGGGGGGCATTGAAGGGGAAAGTTTATGAAAATAATCCGCAGACAATTAATGACCTAAAGACTGAAATAGTAGACAAGATTAAACAAATATCACCAGACATTATTCTGAAGGTTTTCGCAAATATGGAAAGACGAATCACGACATGTCTGAGGCCTGTGGTGGACATTTTCAACATATGCTTTAGGCACAACTTTATTGTGTTAATACCAACATTACCCATTATAAGCTCGCCGATAGCAGTCAAGTATATTTGAATAATACCATTTATTTTACAATTTGTGTGACGCATTAGTTAACCGCATTTCTGGTGACGTTTTTTCTTTAGAGAGTATAAATTCACTGCACTGCAACTTTAAAAACACCCTGTATATTGTGTACGCAATCACATCACAGAAACTCAGGTCCACAGGACAATCCTTCATTAAGTTTGCTTTCATCAATCAGTGACATATCCTATAAAAGCATTGGTCGCTTAACAGAGAACAGCAATTTTTATTTATATTTCTGTATCTCTAATCCAGCCTTCTGTCTCTCCCCTTCGCATTCTCTTGTTCGACTTTTGTCAGGGTTTCAGAAGTTTAGATTTAAGTGTCTAATTTCATTGGCTGGCCGTTCACAGGTCAAAGGTGAGAGCGGTAACTCTGATCTCTGGAGACACACATCTCTAGGTTGTGGCAGTCAATGCCTGCAGCTGTCTACTCGTCTCTCTGAGACCATCACGTGACAGTTGATTATAGCTCTGGACGAAGAATGGAACGGCTTATTTTCCGAGTGATCGGCCTTCCACGGGCGCTGTTGTTCGCATCCGAGACAGACACGACGCATAATTATAATTAGAACAATTATGAATAACTGGCGAGTGTGGATCAAAGACTTGACTGTGGTGTTGGAGGTCAAGAATGCCATTTTACAATGTCTGCACTTGCAATGACCTCCTGAATGGCTGCCTAGTCAACGCCCCTCCATGCATTAATATCCTTAATTGATCATTTATAGACTTGACTTATCAATCTTTGTATTTTAATAATTGACTTTATATTATTATACCAGAAGCACATGTTTTCATGTAAATGTAACGAATCGGGCCCAGTGGAAGCCTGTTACAAGTAATAAATAATTAATGAAATCAAGAGAGGTTAAAAAAAAACAAACGAATGAACTATTGCTGATGCAGATTTGAAGAATCAAACGAGCATTTCAAGACATTGAGGTCAAGCCAGAAGTCATTTTACGTTCTGTTTATGTCTTTTCTATTGTCTAATTGACTTACATAGCAGTGGAGATGTGATGTGAGAGTGTAAACAATGTTGATGTTAGAGATAAGGGTAGGGAACATTAGCTGAAGAGAGGAAGACAGAAAAATGTACACAAAGAGAGTAAAAGAGTGAGAGAAATAGAACACGTGAAAGAGAGTGTGAGAAAGTGATAAATGTTGAAAGGGAGATAGAGCGTTTTGAGATCAAGACAGTGAAAAAAAAAAATATATATATATATAAAGATATATATATAGATATAAAGATATAATTATAGGGATAAGGATATAGATGTAAAGATATAGATATAAGGATATAGATATAAAGATATAGATATAAAGATAGATATAAATATAAGGATAAAGATATAGATATAAAGATATAGATATAAAAAGATATAGATATAAAGATATAGATATAAGGATATAGATATTGATATAATGATATAGATATAAGGATATAGATATAATGATATAGATATAAAGATATAGAAATAGATATAAAGATATAGATATAAAGATATAGATATAGATATCAGGATACAGATATAGATATAAGGATATAGCTATAGATATTAGGATATAGATATAAGGATATAGATATAAGGATATAGATATAGATATAAAGATATAGATATAAGGATATAGATATAGATATAAAGATATAGATATAAAGATATAGATATAACGATATAGATATAAAGATAAAGATATAAATATAAGGATATAGATATAGATATAAGGATATAAGGATATAGATATAAAGATATAGATATAAGGATATAGATATAAAAATAAGGATATAGATATAGATATAAGGATATAAGGATATAGATATAGATATAAAGATATAGATATAAAGATATAGATATAAAGATATAGATATAAATATAAGGATATAGATATAGATATAAGGATATAAGGATATATATATAAAGATATAGATATCAGGATATAGATATAAATATAAGGATATAGATATAGATATAAGGATATAGATATAGATATAAAGATATAGATATAAAGATATAGATATAACGATATAGATATAGATATAAGGATATAGATATAAATATAAGGATATAGATATAGATATAAGGATATAGATATAGATATAAAGATATAGATATAAAGATATAGATATATAGATATAGATATAAAGATATAGATATAAAGATATAGATATACCGATATAGATATAAAGATATATATAGATATGGCTTTTGGAGTCTTGACAGACGATTGGTAGCAAGCAATCAAGATAAGTCAGTAGTTCGGTCAAATATTAGTGTCTGATATTGAAAGCTATTTTTGTTGAAGAGCTTCTCTCCTGGCTGAATCTGCCAGTATTGGATAGACAAATTCGACCGTAGAATGAACAAGATGTATTCGTGCTGCCTGACCTCGTCTCCTTTCTCCTGCGCGTTTTGTCTTCTGATTTCGATTTCAAAAGTGCCTGGAATGTTTGCGTTTGCTGTGTCGTTTTTTTTACATTTTTTAAAATTGTATTCTCCATGTTCTACGATCTGCAGCCAGTTTCTTTCAGTCACAGAGAATTCACGTAAGGAAGCCCTGCAAACATTCTTATATATCATGGTTAGTCTTCCTCTCAGTTCCTTTCTGTTCCTAAGTTCACCAAACAATATTTGTTTGGGAAAACGATTGTTTGTCATATAGTGTAACTTCTCACGTGGTGTAACTTCTCACATGGTGTAACTTCTCACGTGGTGTAACTTCTCACGTAGTGTAACTTCTCACGTGGTGTAACTTCTCACGTGGTGTAACTTCTCACGTGGTGTAACTGCTCAGTTTCTTCATTCCCTTTTCTCATTCGATTCCCTTCTTCCCCTCAACAGAAAATATCTACCTACCTCTTCACGTTTAAATTGTTTAGATGCTGTAACAATGCCATCTATTATAACTGTCAATCTCAATTATTGATCTACTTCCTCATTTCCTCTAGTATCCGATCAGGTATCAAGGGCGATACAAAGTTGGATTCTCGCCCTTTGTCTTCTTCAAACATTGCTAGTTGATGTTGTATATGTAGCTTATGACTGGTTCGTTGCCTGCTCTTTCTCTTATAACATCGCTTCTGTCTTTTTTGGTCATTTTAAGCGATTCTCTCATACATCTCATCCCTTCTGTAAATGATACTCTACTCATCCAGTTTTTTTTCCTAACGATACAAGCACAAAACTCAAATCAAATATCATCATCAAGTACCGGGCCTGCTGGCGTAGGTGATCATGTCTCTCCACAACTTTCGATCTCGACAATTATTTATCATTTCTGTTGTTGACCTTCTGCCAAGCCATTCTCTTAAGCTGTCTGGTATCTTTTTTCTTTGCTATCCTCTATCTCTTCGTCCCTCAATTTTCCCAGTCGTTACAATATATTGCAGCTGTTCTCTTCTCATTACATGGCCAAAAAATGATGATTGTTTCTTCCTAATATTGGAAATTAGCTCTCTTTTTGCTTTGACCTCTCTCAGAGTATTTTCATTACTCCTCTTAGCTGCCCATGGTATTCTCAATATTCTTCTGTAAAACCACAGTAAAATCAAATATATTTCAACGTAAAACAAGAGCTCAACTAAAGCTGACTTTCGCTTTCGGTCTTGTTCACTTCCGCTCCTCCACAGCTGACCAAAGTGTGTGAGACGTCACTCATCTGGCCGTCACGTGCGGCCAGTCTGTTCTGGCCCACAACTGAAGATATGGTCATCTATGACCCCTGAATGGACATGAGGCTAATTTATAATGTCTCCTCCAGAGATTTGTTCATGGAAGTCGTGTTTCAATCAAGGCACAGGGAGGTGTGGTACCCTGCTGTCAGGCACTAGCTCCAGATTGGCATTGATTGACATGTCAGGGAACTGGAAGCTAACGTAGCCATGTATGCAAACAACCAATGAACGTATTATACATTTACTGCTGCTTATTGAGATCTTCCTATCTATTTATATATGGTTATTCTTATTCTATTGTTATCTGTATAGGGCTATGTCATATTCTATTGTTATCTATATATGGCTATGTCTTATTCTATTGTTATCTATGTATGGTATGTATCATACTATTGTTATCTATATATGGCTATGTGGTAGGAAATGCTTTGTTAGAGCTTTGCAGCAGGAGGCAATCTGATCATCAAAAGAGGTCCCCGTCGCGCAAGTGTTTCGGCCCTTTAGGTTCTTGACACTCCAGGGGAGGTGGGTCCGCCTGGGTCATTACTCCCAGGTGTCGACCTCCTGCTGCATTGCCTCTAAAGCTTACACAGTACGTTCGGCACCAAATAGCAATACTTACTACGCAAAACACTCAATAATAGTTACCTGTCTTGGCTTATCCTAGCAAGTTGGTGTGCTTTCCGGTCCATATACGTGGATACTATTGACAACCCACTATTATAGACCCGTTAGTGTCTGACTTTCGTGGGAAATTGGGAGTCATGGTGTAGATTAACGCCTAGTTGTCTATGTATCACACTATTATTATCTATGTATGGCTATGTATCACACTATTATTATCTATGTATGGCTATGTATCACACTATTATTATCTATGTATGGCTATGTATCACACTATTATTATCTATGTATGGCTATGTATCACACTATCATTATCTATGTATGGCTATGTATCACACTATTATTATCTATGTATGGCTATATATCACACTATTATTATCTATGTATGGCTATGTATCACACTATTATTATCTATGTATGGCTATGTATCACACTATTATTATCTATGTATGGCTATGTATCACACTATTATTATCTATGTATGGCTATGTATCACACTATTATTATCTATGTATGGCTATATATCACACTATTATTATCTATGTATGGCTATATATCACACTATTATTATCAATGTATGGCTATGTATCATACTATTATTATCTACGTATGGCTATGTGTCGGCACAGGCGTAATACCGACCACATTACCACAATAATCATGTGCCGAAAGTCTATTAAAATATAGATTCACTAACACCATATTCTCTATACGCCACTTGGCGTGACGGGGGCACTTTAATTTTTTTAATTTTTTTTTTAACTTATGGTTATGTGTCTATTTCTAAAGTATATGTGTGACTTCCCGATTATTTGCAATGATGTTATACATACAATGTTTATGTTAGTGTTTGTGCTAGTCGTCAGATTACCCTCACCGCACATCCAACAACAGTCCATAATCGCGCACATCTCCTCCCCAGCAAGACCCGCTGTGTGAAGCGATGCACTGGTTCACAAGTCTACCCCCGATCATCTGATAGCTCTCCAGAGTCTAGACAACACCACTCCTCTACATTCACAAATAGCTCTAGAATATGGGCGGCATCTTGAATAGCCAATTTTTCTTAATAAAATGTGAAATGTTGAAGAGAATGTTCGAGAATCTCATCTAAAAGAACACTAACATTAATTCTGAGTTGGCATAGATGGTTGCTATCACAATTATATTGAAGATATAGTTCACCAAATGAAGCAATATTAGAAGAAACTAACCAAGAATACGTGTCAAGCTATATAAGGAGAAGAAACTAACCAAGAATACGTGTCAAGCTATATAAGGAGAATAAACTAACCAAGAATACGTGTCAAGCTATATAAGGAGAAGAAACTAACCAAGAATACGTGTCAAGCTATATAAGGAGAAGAAACTAACCAAGAATACGTGTCAAGCTATATAATGAGAATAAACTAACCAAGAATACGTGTCAAGCTATATAAGGAGAAGAAACTATCCAAGAATACGTGTCAAGCTATATAAGGAGAAGAAACTATCCAAGAATACGTGTCAAGCTATATAAGGAGAAGAAACTATCAAGAATACGTGTCAAGCTATATAAGGAGAAGAAACTAACCAAGAATACGTGTCAAGCTATATAACGAGATGAAACTAACCAAGAATACGTGTCAAGCTATATAAGGAGAAGAAACTAACCAAGAATACGTGTCAAGCTATATAAGGAGAAGAAACTAACCAAGAATACGTGTCAAGCTATATAACAAGATGAAACTAACCAAGAATACGTGTCAAGCTATATAAGGAGAAGAAACTAACCAAGAATACGTGTCAATCTACAATAGAAGAAACTAACCAAGAATACGTGTCAAGCTATATAAGGAGAAGAAACTAACCAAGAATACGTGTCAAGCTATATAAGGAGAAGAAACTAACCAAGAATACGTGTCAAGCTATATAACGAGACGAAACTAACCAAGAATAAGTGTCAAGCTATATAAGGAGAAGAAACTATCCAAGAATACGTGTCAAGCTATATGAGAAGAAACTAACCAAGAATACGTGTCAAACTATATAGTAAGTAAAGTAAAGTACCCCCCGTCACGCCAAGTGGCGTATAGGGAAATATGGTGTTAGTGACCCTATATTTTACAGACCTTCAGCACATGATTTTTGGGGTAATGTGGTCGGTATTACGCCCGTGCTGCTTTTACTTTCCCAGAAAAAATCCGGTACCCATTTTAAGGCTGGGTGAACCCGGAGCCGTCGGTTGGGATCGAACCCTACCCCTTGTCCGTAGTAGTCCAGTTCACTAACCACTGAGCTATCGCGGCTCCTACTAATTTTTAGGGAATTAGTAAAACCCAGGTGTCCTCGCCAGGATTACGAACCCCGGCTGTTGCCGTGGTAAGCCAACCGCCTATCGATTGCACTAATAAACTAACCAAGAATACGTGTCAAGCTATATAAGGAGAAGAAACTATCCAAGAATACGTGTCAAGCTATATAAGGAGAAGAAACTATCCAAGAATACGTGTCAAGCTATATAAGGAGAAGAAACTATCCAAGAATACGTGTCAAGCTATATAAGGAGAAAAAACTAACCAAGAATACGTGTCAAGCTATATAAGGAGAAGAAACTAACCAAGAATACGTGTCAAGCTATATAAGGAGAATAAACTAATCAAGAATACGTGTCAAGCTATATAAGGAGAAGAAACTATCCAAGAATACGTGTCAAGCTATATAAGGAGAAGAAACTATCCAAGAATACGTGTCAAGCTATATAAGGAGAAGAAACTATCCAAGAATACGTGTCAAGCTATATAAGGAGAAGAAACTAACCAAGAATACGTGTCAAGCTATATAAGGAGAAGAAACTAACCAAGAATACGTGTCAAGCTATATAAGGAGAAGAAACTAACCAAGAATACGTGTCAAGCTATATAAGGAGAAGAAACTAACCAAGAATACGTGTCAAGCTATAATAGAGAATAAACTAACCAAGAATACGTGTCAAGCTATAATAGAAGAACTAACCATAAATACGTGTCAAGCAATATAAGGTGAAGAAGCTAACCAAGAATACGTGTCAAGCTATATAAGGTGAAGAAACTAACCAAGAATACGTGTCAAGCTATATAAGGAGAAGAAACTATCCAAGAATACGTGTCAAGCTATAAGAGAAGAAACTAACCAAGAATACGTGTCAAGCTATATAAGGAGAAGAAACTATCCAAGAATACGTGTCAAGCTATAAGAGAAGAAACTAACCAAGAATACGTGTCAAGCTATATAAGGAGAAGAAACTATCCAAGAATACGTGTCAAGCTATATAAGGAGAAGAAACTAACCAAGAATACGTGTCAAGCTATATAAGGAGAAGAAACTAACCAAGAATACGTGTCAAGCTATATAAGGAGAAGAAACTATCCAAGAATACGTGTCAAGCTATAATAGAAGAACTAACCAAGAATACGTGTCAAACAATATAAGGTGAAGAAGCTAATCAAGAATATGCGTCAAGCTATATTAGGAGAAGAAACTAACCAAGAATACGTTATTGAGTTATTGAGTTATTTGCGGGTCATCATCATTGCACTCCGAACACCTTCATAGGTGCTCAGATCCCCTCCTCAGCAATTCCCTCAGTGTCCAGCGACCGACGACTCCAGTTCTATGTTGGTTGATAAGTCTTCTTACACGGCCACTAAGTTTCTCATTTCTGGCTGTGCCCATCTTAACTCCCATTTCCATCATCCGAAGAAGTGACGTGGATATGTGTTTATCGAAGTCCCGTGCTCTTCCCACATCTCGGAGGGCATTGATGATGTCCGACCGATCCATTGGTTGCCCGTCCTCAACGACAGCGCAGCTAGCCAACCTGTCCGCTCTCTCATTTCCCCGTACTCCCGCGTGTCCAGGGACATAGACAAAGGTGACCTTACGTATTTTGGATTTCTGCAACGACTCTACCCTTTGAATACGTACAGAGCCCGCCTCCACTTTTTTAATCATGCTCATCGAATCACTCAGTATACATGCGTGGGTGTAGTCTTGTGACTCTAACCATTTGAATGCCTTGGTCACTGTCATCGCCTCCATTGTCAAGCTGCTCGTGGTCATGACGTATGCATTACTGTCTGTGTAGACTATTCTGCCTGCCGAGCGTGCTGTAAATGCCCATGCATTTCTTTGGTGTCGTCTTACAGATCCGTATGTATAGATGACTGCATCTTTCTCATCGGTGTTATCGCAGATGAGACCGTTGACCTCGGCATTAACCACAACCATGTTCTGTTCCCTACTTTTCCTGTCGAGTGTGACAATATACGAGAAAGTCCCCTTGAATGACGTAGGCACCAGTATCCAATCCTCACCAACGCTGATATTGGTAAGCCCACAGACCTGTTTGATGACATCTTCTGCTCTGCCCACCCATGATTTGCCTCTTTTTAGCCTGGCACCTTTCTACTGTGTTGAGCACGTGGTGCAATGGATGCTCTGTATCTATACTAAACTTCAGGTATGCTCGTGCTCTCCAGATCTTGATTCTGTCATCCATGGTTGGAAAGTCAAGAAGATACCTCATTGCTACACAGTGAGTGTCCCTCGTACATCCCAGGATAATGCGCATGGCTTCATTTTGTATTTTCTCCAGCCTATCAATTTGAGTCGTACTGACAGTAAGAATTGCCAGGGCATACTCGATTGGTGAGAGGACTAATCCCTGGAACAGAAGAGTAAGTAGCCTCTGCTCGATGTTGGCAGCTGCCATGACCTTCAAGGCGGCTAATCCAAGGATACGTGACAAGCTTTAAGAAAAGAAACTAACCAAGAATACGTGTCAAGCTATATAAGGAGAAGAAACTAACCAAGAATACGTGTCAAGCTATATAAGGAGAAGAAACTAACCAAGAATACGTGTCAAGCTATATAAGGAGAAGAAACTAACCAAGAATACGTGTCAAGCTATATAACGAGATGAAACTAACCAAGAATACGTGTCAAGCTATATAAGGAGAAGAAACTAACCAAGAATACGTGTCAAGCTATATAAGGAGAAGAAACTAACCAAGAATACGTGTCAAGCTATATAACAAGATGAAACTAACCAAGAATACGTGTCAAGCTATATAAGGAGAAGAAACTAACCAAGAATACGTGTCAATCTACAATAGAAGAAACTAACCAAGAATACGTGTCAAGCTATATAAGGAGAAGAAACTAACCAAGAATACGTGTCAAGCTATATAAGGAGAAGAAACTAACCAAGAATACGTGTCAAGCTATATAACGAGATGAAACTAACCAAGAATACGTGTCAAGCTATATAACGAGATGAAACTAACCAAGAATACGTGTCAAGCTATATAAGGAGATGAAACTAACCAAGAATACGTGTCAATCTATATAACGAGATGAAACTAACCAAGGATACGTGTCAAGCTATATAAGGAGAAGAAACTAACCAAGAATACGTGTCAAGCTATATAACGAGATGAAACTAACCAAGAATACGTGTCAAGCTGTATAAGAAGAAGAAACTAACCAAGAATACGTGTCAATCTACAATAGAAGAAACTAACCAAGAATACGTGTCAAGCTATATAAGGAGAAGAAACTAACCAAGAATACGTGTCAAGCTATATAAGGAGAAGGCGTTGGATGAAAATTGGCTGTGAGCAGAACTGACGGATGAATACTTCCGTGCCAGCCTAAAGAAGAACAAGTAGCAAAATATGAGCAGAAGAAACTATACATAGATAATTAATGACACCATTAATAACTAACATGATACAGATATTCAACAACAAACCTGAAAGGCAAAGTAAACATTAAATATTATATTATATGGCCCTTTTCGTCTTGTCAGACGGTCTAGTGGAGGCTATTGCGTATTTTTTTGAGGTATTGTTTTTGCCGAACAGCTTCTCTCGTGGCTAATTCTACCAATGTTTGACAAACACATCTTCCTCATTTCACTTTGCCTACTCTGCCTGGGCACAGGATATGGAGATAGTGCTTTACCCAGTCGCACTATCCCCCTCTCGACTTCGTTTCAAGGATTTCCGAAGGAGGGACAAAGTCCATACGTTCGGAATTGAAAGAAGGTGCAGGGGATGCCAGAAAGACGATTAACGCCGTCCACTGCCTTAAATATGATACACAAAGTAAGCAGTACACCAGACAATCAAAATTGACAGTAAAAATAAATACTCAAAAACAACTAAAATTGATGAATGAGTTATAGATGTCAGTGCTTGCTATGTCCGCCGACAAGTCTCGCCATTAAACAAAAATGTTATACGTTTTCTTTCCGTTCACAAACGCTTGGAATGTTATGGTTTGTTATCGCAAGTCAGCCTATAACAACCTGCACCATCAAGGCAAGAGACAGTGCGGAATGGCAGTCCATGGGAGCCAACTTTCGATGCGGAGATGGCACTCAGTGATGATGATTGTCCCTGTTATTTCAAAGTTATGTTATTGTTGTGGTTATAAAGTGTGGTGACTACTGGCATTGGTCATCATATCTGTGCACAACTTGTTAAGTCTGCAGTTTATTTCCTATTCCGTTGTTGATTTTTTACCAACCCCTTCTCTGAAACTGCTTGGTATCTTTTCTCTGGGGGCCGCGGGAGCCTAGTTGGGAAAACCACCCGATTAGACTACCGACGATCGGACAACCCGTGTTCAGTTCCCGCTAGAAGCAGTGTGAATTGTACTCGTGGTTGGAAATAAAATACCCCCTCGGTCGACCCAGCCGCTGGCAGAAATGGGTACCAGGTTATTACTCGGGGAAGGTGAGAAATGGCCGCCTCGCATCGTGAGTTTCGATACTTGAAACGACACTATCCAGAAGTCTCCGAACACTTCTGGACAGGCGGCCGAGAACATATAGGTGAAATCTCGTGTGCTAAGACGCCGATTCAAGTCTCGTACTTTACCTTTACCTTTACCTTTATTCTCTGTATTCCTCTCTCTCACATTACTTCAGTTTTCTAGTTGCCATATATATATACTCCAGTTGCTCCCTCCTGCTATATGACAGCCAATATAAGATGATTATTTTCTCGTGACGTTGCTAATATTTTATTTTTGCTTTGTCCTCTTTCAGGGCGCTCTCGTTACTCGTCTGAGCTGCCCATGATAGTTTCAACATTCTTCTGTAAAACCACATAAAACGTATACACGACAATCGATTTTCCTTGAACATTATGTAGAGCCTCTGAGATAACTATACGCTGCAGTGTTTATATTGTTTTGTCAGCCATACTTTTGTGCACATTTCTCAAACCATTAACTTTAACTTTGAGGCAATCCATGAATTATTACCCCACGTCTGTAAAATCATATCTTGACGGAGATAATCTCTCTTCTGGTTTGTTCACTCATTGTCCACCATCTACCTTCGTTAGATCGTATCGACACGAGGAATTCTTTGATTCTCGACACAGAGAATGTCTTCCACGCGCTATGTTTTATGTTGTGGCTTGTGGCGGCTCCACTTCTCCTACCTAGTACGTTTTTTATGCGCATACCGTGAAAGCTTCTCCACACCTCGTGAAATCTGAACTCATTTCTTTGGTGTCATGAGCCTGCCTTGTCTTTCACCAACTCGTTGAAAGTTATCAAAAGCTACACCAGAATGGCCAGCCTTAGTAGCAGGGAAGGTAGATATCATATTTCACCTGCAGTCATAGAGTGCTTTTTACAAAAGAAATTTTAACGGTGCGTATAGGTAAGAATATACACGCTGACAGGTACCGTAAACCTATCCACACGTCCGGCCTCGCTAACTACATGTACCAGCTGTAGCACCGCCAAGAACAGACGTAGACCACTGATGGGTGTCGTCGTTGAGTTTAGTGCACTGTTTTTATTTGTGTTGTTATTATTCATCCTTGAAGATCGCATATTTCTCTATCTACATCTTCTTTCTATCATTTTCTTTATGATGTCTTCATGCCATAAGCTGTTCTTTAGGAGCGGCAGTAAATGTGTCGTTAACCTAATATTTGAAATACAGTTTTCTTGAGAGGTTTATCCGCAGTATATATCCATGAAAAAATGGAGAAGAGGCACATGAAAGATGAAGACTCTAACACAGATTAGGAAAAGAACGTCCAGATGTGTGTGTGTGTGTGTGTGTGTGTGTGTATGTGTGTGTGTGTGTGTGAGTGTGTGTGTGTGTGTGTGTGTGTGTGTGTGAGGGGGGAGGGGGCAAGTGTAGAAATAGTCGGGCTAAAGTTTCTAATAGCAACATGAAAAATAGAAGGTCAAGGAATAGAGGTAGACAAAGGGACTGGATGATTGAACTATGTGGCATGGGGAAAATATCAACGGTTGAATCGTTGCACCGAGAACAGAATCGAGTGTTACGGAGGGATATGATACCCAACGTCATGGTTAGGGTTATTCGAAGGCCCCGGTATCACTGCAAATGAATGGAAATCCATAATTGCTCAACCGCCCGTGCTAGTGGAATCATCCCAATTAACATCTCATCGAATACCAAAACAAAGAAAGGCAGTTGCAGTCCCCATCGTAGGAGATACAGCACACGTCAAAAGACATAAGGCGGTTCCGCACCGAATTGAACGCATCTGAACTGTCCTTCGTCATACGATATCATCATTCATTGTAAGAAATCTGAATATAGAAACATCATCTGTATGAAACACACAGCTCTCGGTGAGCACAGATCACTACTCAGTAGCTCCAGCAGCAAACCGGACTTGAAATATGAGGAAACTACAACAAAAACATATTTTTCAGACAGTGAATCAACGGTACCCTATTGCCGATCAGGAAGTCCTATCCAACGTCACTCAATAGGAACGAATTATACACTCTTTGGATGAAGTGGTCGATATCACACCAAGCCGCTCTTCCTTCCAGAATAGTCTCCTGGTACCCATTCAATCATTATCATCATGAAGTACCGGGCATGCCGGCGTAGGTGATCACGTCTCTCCACAACTTTCGATCTCAGCAGCTATTTATCATTTCTGTTGTTGACCTTCTGCCAAGCCATTCTCTTAAGCTGTCTGTTATTTTTTCTCTTTGCTTCCCTTTATCACTTCGTCCCTCAATTTTTCCAGTTGTTACACTATATTCCAGTTGTTCTCTTCTCATTACATGGCCAAAAAATGATGATTGTTTCTTCCTAATATTGGAAATTAGCTCTCTTTTTGCTTTGACCTTTCTCAGAACATCTTCATTACTCTTCTTAGCTGTCCATGGTACTCTCAACATTCTCTGTAAAACCACATTTCTACAGACTCCAGTGATTTTCTTGTATGCTGTCCTATTGTCCATGATTCGCATCCATGTGTTAAGACTGGCTCTACGTAACATTTAAGAACTATTTATCTTGTTTCTATTGTCAAAAATGGATTGCATAGTATTTTCCTCATTTTTTGGAAAGCTGCTTTTGCCTGAGCCATTCTGCATCTCACCTCTTTTGTACATCTTCCGTCTGAGGTTAACAAAGTTCCCAAATATTTAAATTCATTTACCTGTTTTAATATTGTTCCACTTGTCTTTATTTTGCACTGAGGTGATGTCTTTTTCTTTGTTGTTACCATTACTTTTGTCTTTTTGCTATTAAGGCTATTAAGAAAAAATTGGTATGGTGACAGCTTTACGTGGTAATGGACAAACCAAAAGTCGACGTTTCGGCTTAGTAGGCCTTCAGTTGGAACAACAACACACACAAAATATAAGGATATGTAAACAAATCTAACTACACGGCGATAATGTGCTAGATACTCAAGAAAGGAAATAAAAAAAGAGTCACTTCCCTGTGTTCCAGAGCGTGGTCAGCCTCCGAATGGACTAAAATGAGAAGGTGGGATGACCAACTATATATCTCTCTGACTAGGCAGACAGGCGAGAAGACAGAACGGAAAGGTTCTAAAAGTATGGGGAGGTGGGTACAAAGTTATGTATAAACCGTGCATATCTAACTCCGTGTTATTGAGTTATTGAGTTATTGAGTTATTTGCGGGTCATCATCATTGCACTCCGAACATGTCCATAGGTGCTAAGATCCCCTCCTCAGCAATTCCCTCAGTGTCCAGCGACTGACGACTCCAGTTCTATGTTGGTTGATAAGTCTTCTTACACGGCCACTAAGTTTCTCATTTCTGGCTGTGCCCATCTTAACTCCCATTTCCATTATCCGAAGAAGTGACGTGGATCTGTGTTTGTCGAAGTCCTGTGCTCTTCCAACATCTCGGAGGGCATTGATGATGTCCGCCCGATCCATTGGTTGCCCGTCCTCAACGATAGCGCAGCTAGCCAACCTGTCCGCTCTTTCATTTCCCCGTACTCCCGCATGTCCAGGGACAAAGATAGAGGTGACCTTACGTATTTTAGATTTCTGCGATGACTCTACCCATTGCATGCGTACACAGCCCGCCACCACTTTTTTTTATCATGCTCATCGAATCACTCAGTATACATCCGTGGGTGTAGTCTTGTGACTCTAACCATTTGATTGCCTTGGTTACTGTCATCGCCTCCATTGTCATGCTACTCGAGGTCATAACGTATGCAACACTGTCTTCGTGGACTATTCTGCCTGCCGAGCGTGCTGTAAATGCCCATGCACTTCTTTGGTGTCGTATTACAGATCCGTCTGTATAGATGACTGCATCTTTCTCATCGGTGTTATCGCAGATGAGACCGTTGACCTCAGCATTAACCACGACCGGGTTCCGTTTCCTACTTTTCATGTCGGGTGTGACAATACACGAGAAAGTCCCCTTGAACGACGTAGGCACCAGTATCCACTCCTCACCAACGCTGATATTGGTAAGCCCACAGACCTGTTTGATGATATCTTCTGCTCGGCCCACCCATGATTTGCCTCTTTTTAGCCTGGCGCCTTTCCCTGTGTTGAGCACGTAGTGCAATGGATGCTCTTTATCTGTACTAATCTTCAGGTATGCTCGTGCTCTCCAGATCTTGATTCTGTCATCCATGGTTAGAAAGTCAAGAAGATAACTCATTGCTGCACAGGGAGTGTCCCTTGTACATTCCAAGATAATGCGCATGGCTTCATTTTGTATTTTCTCCAGCCTATCAATTTGAGTCGTACTGACAGTAAGAATTGCCAGGGCATACTCGATTGGTGCGAGGACTAATCTCTGGAACAGAAGAGTAAGTAGCCTCTGCTCGATGTTGGCAGCTGCCATGACCTTCAAGGCGACTAATCCTTTGTGGGATTTTGTTATCACATAGTCGACGTGGTCCCGAATACACAGGCTGCGATCAAACCTAACTCTGAGATTTACCCATCAACTTGTCCCTGGTCACCTCATCAGCTCCCATTCGTACTACCGGTGTGGTCGTATTAACGATATGATTGTTAAGGGAGAACCATGAAACTGGTGCTTTATTAGGATTAACCAAGGCACCTGAAACCCCACACCAGGAAGAAATTCGACCGAGTTCGTCTTGCATTGTGGAGGCGATTCCCCGTCTGTCTCTTCCCTGTCGATATGTCAGAATATGATCAGCAAAAATCATAGTTCTTCCCCTCCCATCCAGCTGTTGTTCAGTGATCGTTATTGTGTACACGTTGAATAGAACTGGTGACAATGGTGAGCCTTGTAGCAGCCCTGGACAAATTGATGGTGGCTCGGAATATCAACTTCCACATCTGAGTATCACCTTCCTCTGAAACAGTGCCGCAGCGATCCATCTAATGAGGAAGGGGTGCACCGCCAGTTTGAGAACCATATGCATGAGATATTCAAAAGGTACTCTGTTGTATGCATCCTCCAGATCTATAGCAGCAGCACATGTCTCCTCTCTTCTGTGGAAGCCTTCGAAGACGTTATAAACAAAGACTGCAGCGTTGAGCCATGTCTCTTTGTTATTTCTATAACCTCCGAATGTGGGTGGGAATGCGCGTTTCTGTTCAAGGTGACAGGTGAGGACACGGGCAACTATTTTCTCCAGCAGCTTGCCTGCAGTGTTCTGCATTGTGATGATTCTGTAGGCACTGATCTGAGAATGGTCCTTGTTTGGCTTCGGTAGCGGTAGTAAGTAGCTGTGTAGCCACTCCTCCTTAATCTGGCCATTCCGAATGCTGGCATTAAACTCATTGGCCAGTTTTGTCAAGTCGTCGTCAGCTAAATCGCCTATGTCATCGTACCGAAAACCAACCTGACCAGGAGCAGTGTTGTGTGACCTTTCAAGTGTCGTGCGAATGGTATCGGTTGTGATTGTGAGATCTTCTTCCAGCACTACATCATTACACATTTTTGACAGCGATCCCCGTATCCTCATTCTTACAGCCTCATTTCTTTGGTCCGTCTGCTCAATGTAGCGAGCGGGCAAGCAGGGCCTTCCCTTTGCTCTCATCAGATTTGTGCCATATCCGGCCTGTGCTCTGAAAGTCTGGTATGCCTCTGTGTCGTGTTGTGCCATTCATGCTCTGATGAATGCGCCAGATTGTGGCTAGTGATTTTTCTGAGCACACATTTTTACAGAAGTCATCCCATTTGGCATCCTTATCCTGCTTATCACAGTATAAAGTGCATCATTTTTTGGTCGACCTCTACTTTCAGACGCTTCAAGAGCTCAGGTTGTGTTCTTCCATTCTATCTAGCTTTCTGCCATGTCTTGGCCGTTTGTCTCTTGCTCCGTAAAGCTTCCTCGACTTCCATGTTTCACCAGGGTGGCTGCGTCCATTTCTCCTGCCTCCTACGAGGGGCGCTCTGTTTCCTATGTCTGATTTTGTTAATGACGTCCTGGTCTGTTTTCTCGTAGTGGAATGTATGGAGCTTTCTTATCTGGCTTCTATTTCTGCTTTTCACACCAGTGCAAGGTCTATGACACTATCAGAGTGACACTGTCACCCTGATCAAGTGGCCATTCTTGTTGCCCTTCCATCATTCAAGCACACGAAATCGACTGACACTAGCGTGTTCTATATGTCTTCTCCCTGTTTGTTGGTTATGACGTTGCCCCACTGGTTTCCTCTACCATTAAAATCTCCGCAGAAAATGACGTTCTCTTCATCGAACTCGAAGAGATTCTGCCATTGTTGTGTGTTCACCTTCCCATTACAGGCATACACATTTACAATCACGAAATGAACTGGGGTCTGCACCCTAACCGCATGTACCTGCAATTCTGCATTGTCCCACGCAAACATATCAACCTCAGCTGCCACCATATTGTTGCGCACAAGGATGGCCTGCCCAAGGTGTCGCCTATTGTAGAAACAATGAAATCCGTGTGTGCACACCGAACCGATGTGTAAAAAACATGTGTATATAACAATACATGCGAACAAGCATAAATCCGCATATATATTGCCACAAAATACACAAAAGAAAACCCAAAGGTGCCCAAATGTGCCAATACATATGCAGACAAATATATCGACATGTTATATATACCTATGTACTGTAGCGCCTAGGGGTAAGAAATGTGTAGTAATGTGTATGAGAGCGATATGTTCATACCGGGGGGGGGGGATAACAACAGCGAACCCAACTGGGTAATGAGGCGATTCTGTAGGGCGAACCGGCTGCGATTGCTGGAGTGACACGAGACAATGCCAGTGACTTGCATGTCAGGTTTACCACTATGATCAGGGGAGCTGAAATGAGGAGACACGGGGCTGCCAGTCTTTTGCTCAACATCACGAAGATGCTCACAAAATCTGTCACTCACTTTTAGTCCATTCAGTAGCTGACCACGCTCTGGAACACAGGGAAGTGATTCTTTTTTATTCCCTTTCTTGAGTATCTAGCATATTATCGCCATGTAGTTAGATTTGTTTACATATATTTTTTGTGTTGTTGTTTGTTGTTCCAGCTGAAGGCCCACTTGGCCGAAACGTCGACTTTTGTTTTGTCCACTACCACGTAAAGCTATCACCACACCACTTTTTCTTAGTTTTTTTTTAGAATTGCTATTATCATCAGCTTTACTGCATCTTGGTGCGTCTTGGTGCCTTGACTCCTCTACCCATTCTATATCTCTGGATGAACCGCGAAACTCACGAAGATCTCCCACAGACTTCACCTGTCGGTCATACACAAAAATCGCTGCCTCTGGAAACTAAACCCGAACCCTTCTCAGATCAACTGTAAGTGCACTAATCACTAAACCACCAAGGTTCCATATTAGTGCAGTGATTTGGGGTAGGTCGGGAGAGGTCAACAGTGGGTAACAACCCTTCTCAGGTCAACTGTAAGCGCACTAATCACTAAACCACCAAGGTTCCATATTAGTGCAGTGATTTGGGGTAGGTCGGGAGAGGTCAACAGTGGGTAACAACGCTTCTCAGATCAACTGTAAGCGCACTAATCACTAAACCACCAAGGTTCCATATTAGTGCAGTGATTTGGGGTAGGTCGGGAGAGGTCAACAGTGGGTAACAACCATTCTCAGGATACACTTTAGTTAACGTGGAAGAAGAATAAAGGGTATTTTAAAAAAAAAAAAGTAAAGTACCCCCGTCACGCCAAGTGCCGTATAGGGAATATGGTGTTAGTGACCATAAATTTTACTGACCTTCGGCACATGATTTTTGAGGTAACGTGGTCGTTATTACTTTCCCTGAAAAAAATCCGGTACCCATTTAAGGTTGGGTGAACCTGGAAGCCGTCGGTCGGGATCGAACCCTACCTCTTGTCTTTTGTAGTCTAGTTCACTAACCACTGAGCAATCGCGGCTCCCTAAAGGGTATTTAGTTCACTGAATTGGCAAGGTAACAACAAAGAGGAAGAAAAAGAATGGGTATTTAGTTCCTCTGAGTTGGGAAGGTAACAACAAAGAGGAAGAAAAAGAATGGGTATTTAGTTTATCTGAGTTGGGAAGGTAACAACAAAGAGGAAGAAAAATAATGGGTATTTAGTTCCTCTGAGTTGGGAAGGTAACAACAAAGAGGAAGAAAAAGAATGGGTATTTACTTTATCTGAGTTGGGAAGGTAACAACAAAGAGGAAGAAAAAGAATGGGTATTTACTTTATCTGAGTTGGGAAGGTAACAACAAAGAGGAAGAAAAAGAATGGGTATTTACTTTATCTGAGTTGGGAAGGTAACAATAACACGGAAGCGCATTGGCCTATCCTCCTCCAAAAACTGCACTGACACCATCGTTCCTGTAATTCACGTGCAGTGGCGGAGTTCTTTCTTATTTCTTCATCAGGAGAGAGGCTTGTTAATTCATCCCGTGTGAAAGTACAGACTATATATTTGATTTATATAAATTTATAACGACCCATTGATGTAGTAAAAACTTAGTGTTTACAGTATTTAAGTTAAAAATAGCGATTACAAATCTATACACGCTCAAATTTACGATTTTGCACGCTTTCCGCGTGAGTTGTCTGACACAATTAGACACTTGTAGTAAACACGAGACATTGTGTGTTCCATTTCCGTTAATTCAGCGGCGTAACGTGGAACAATAACATTTATCATGAGTCTTAAAATGAAATTATGCAGTTTACAAAACATCGCAATAAAAATGTATGACTATTTTTGCAAAGAGGCTAAACGAGGAAGATTATTTCATTCTTTAGAAAACCCTAAGAATAGGACAAGACACATTTTTGGATTTATGTAAACGGTCATTTAATCGCTGGATTCAAGCACGTGACCGTCAATGTTCCAAATATACAAAATCACAAGGAAGAGCAAAAATGTTGGATAATTTCGACAGTGAACTTATTAGAAGTGAAATTCGCAAAATGTTGGGTATGAATGAAACTGTTACAATAAGAAAATTAAAAGTATCGCTGAAAAAGAACAACAGTATTGAAATATCAAAGTCTACATTATGGAGGAATGTAAGAGCTGCAGGCTTTACATTCAGAAAGTATTCCAATGGACGAAACATCATCTGTGAGAAGCCACATATAGTAGTCATGAGAAGCAAGTACTTACGTGAAGTAAAAGAGGTGCGCAAGCAAGGTTATGATATTGTGTACTTGGATGAAACATGGATCAATGCTCACCACTCTAACCAAAGGGAATGGCAGTCATCAGATGGAAAGATTAAGAGATTAATACCTAGCAGCAAAGGACAGCGCTTGATAATTGCTCATGCAGGTAGTCGACAACATGAACTAATACAGAATGCAGAGCTCATTTTTCTTTCAAAATCCATAGACAATCGGGATTATCACTCTGAGATGAATGGCCACATATTTAGACATTGGATTGAAAATTCTGTTCTCCCATCACTAGATCGACCATCTTGCCTAATAATGGACAATGCAGCGTACCACAACATTGTTGCACTTGAAGATAAAGTCCCGACGTCATCCAGTACAAAAGATGCTATTAAGATATGGCTCACAAAGGAGCACATACAATTTAATAACATGTACTTAAAACCTGAATTACTATCTCTAGTAAAGCAAAAAACAGAGGACAAAGATTTTTCAAATAGATAAGATTATCCAAGAGCACGGTCATATAAGTTTGAGGCTGCCACCTTACCATGCTCATTTAAATCCAATAGAACTAATCTGGGCAAAATTAAAAGGACAAGTGGCAGATGAAAATACAACATTCAAAATATGCGATGTAAAGACTCTTGCTAATCTCGCTTTATTAAATATAGACAAAGATTATTGGGCTAAATGTGAAGACCACGTCTTAAAACAGGAAGAGGAATATTGGAAAAATGATGGTTTGTGGAATGTTCAACCCCAAACAGTTATTAATCTTTTAGACTCGTCTGATTCAGAATGAAAGTATATAGCCCCCACAATGTTGGCCCTATATTACCTTAAATTATTTCAACAAACGGTCCTTTTCAGGACCACACAACTATGAAAATTGGACATACAGGTATATCTTGATATTATTATCGTCCGTCCTCGAACTGAGCAGACAATAATTCTCCTGGTGTTTTGTTTTATCCAGTTATTTCCCCATTACGGCCACGCCTTTACCTAGTGAAAATTAATCGTAGACCAGCAACTACGGTAATTTCTATTCTTTAGGGCTTCACAATTTACAATTTTGACAAACATCAAAGAAATATCGCCGCTTTAAGAAAACTGCAGCTGCAAGATATTTGTTAAATATACATTTAAAGGGTCTTTTGTATTCTAATAACATTTGGAAAATTTCAAAAGTATTTAACAAACGGTTAGAGAGTAATAGCGTTTTGAAGTTGGGCATATGTTTTGAAACGAGCTATAGTTCTCCCCTCTCAGTAAACCTCGTCAGAGCCTCAAGCTTTGCCTTTAAAGAAAGACTCCTTGCTCTGTATTTAATTGACTTCCCCTCACGACCACACTCCCAATAGCTGAATCCTGTTTTCCAGTTCTTTCTTTGCAGTTTTTTTCCACAATTTATTCTATAACTCATATTTATGTTGTAATTCGGATATATATTGTATGTTCAGTCCATCATTGTTATGTTATTAGATATAGTATATTTGTATATTCTATTTCTGTAGCCAGATCTCCCACAGAACGTCGCATTCACCACAGTCCGTCTCAAAGAATCACTGTCTGTAGCCAGATCTCACACAGAACGTCGCATTCACCACAGTCCGTCTCAAAGAATCACTGTCTGTAGCCAGATCTCACACAGAACGTTGAATTCACCACAGTCCGTCTCAAAGAATCACTGTCTGTAGCCAGATCTCCCACAGAACGTCGCATTTACCACAGTCCGTCTCAAAGAATCACTGTCTGTAGCCAGATCTCACACAGAACGTCGCATTCACCACAGTCCGTCTCAAAGAATCACTGTCTGTAGCCAGATCTCCCACAGAACGTCGCATTCACCACAGTCCGTCTCAAAGAATCACTGTCTGTAGCCAGATCTCACACAGAACGTCGCATTCACCACAGTCCGTCTCAAATAATCTCTGTCTGTAGCCAGATCTCACACAGAACGTCGCATTCACCACAGTCCGTCTCAAAGAATCACTGTCTGTAGCCAGATCTCACACAGAACGTCGCATTCACCACAGTCCGTCTCAAAGAATCACTGTCTGTAGCCAGATCTCCCACTGAACGTCGCATTCACCACAGTCCGTCTCAAAGAATCACTGTCTGTAGCCAGATCTCCCACAGAACGTCGCATTCACCACAGTCCGTCTCAAAGAATTTCTGTCTGTAGCCAGATCTCCTACAGAACGTTGCATTCACCACAGTCCGTCTCAAAGAATCACTGTCTATAGCCAGATCTCCTACAGAACGTTGCATTCACCACAGTCCGTCTCAAAGAATTTCTGTCTGTAGCCAGATCTCCTACAGAACGTCGCATTCACCACAGTCCGTCTCAAAGAATCACTGTCTGTAGCCAGATCTCCCACAGAACGTCGCATTCACCACAGTCCGTCTCAAAGAATCACTGTCTGTAGCCAGATCTCCCACAGAACGTTGAATTCACCACAGTCCGTCTCAAAGAATCACTGTCTGTAGCCAGATCTCCAACAGAACCTCGCATTCACCACAGTCCGTCTCAAAGAATCACTGTCTGTAGCCAGATCTCCCACAAAACGTCGCATTCACCACAGTCCGTCTCAAAGAATCACTGTCTCTAGCCAGATCTCCCACAGAACGTCGCATTCACCACAGTCCGTCTGAAAGAATCACTGTCTCTAGCCAGATCTTCCACTTCTTCTGCTGTCATGTTCAAGGCCCGCTTAATGTCTTGTAACGACAGTCTTTTTGGTCTGCCCCTATGCGTCGCCTAGAAACCATGCCTTCCATAATTTTTTTTTCCAGCCCGTTGTGTCTTTTGACATAGCCGCAGTATTTTAATTTCCTCTGTAGGATAGTGTTTGTAATCCAGTTCTTTTTAATTTTTTATATGTTGTCATTTTTCTGCAGCATCTTTTTTCGAATGAATCGATTTTCTTCTCTGATTGCGAGAATCTTCATGATTAACAACCGTATGCTGCTACGTCCTCAGTCATTTTAATTTTCCTGCCTTGCTCATATTGTGCCACATGTTCTTCATGGCCTTTAATTTGTGTGTTGCCAATCTTCTTTTAATCCATTTCTGACAGTCTCCATTGTTAGTTACTACAGATCCAAGATATGCTGAAGGAAACGACGATAATGAAGAAACATTTTACGTTTTAATTCTGGTGTATTTTCATTTTTGTTCTACAAAACGGTGTGTTAAGAGTAGACATCACGTTTCATGACATTTCTTGCCTGTAACTAGATGATCACCACTCGACGCTGAAAGGCAGATGAGGAAGGAAAGAAGAAGAGTAAGAAGAAGAACTAGATGATCGGGTTTCTCCACAACTTGTTACCCCTATTGTTGTTTAGTTTACTATTTCAGTTGCTGATTACCTTAAATTGTCTGATAACCTTTTTCTCTGTATCTCTGTATATCTTCTTTAACACAAATTTTCTATTTGTCACAATGTATTTCAACTGTTCCCTCCTGATTATTTGACCAAAATTACAGTCAATGTTTTATTTGTAGGATGATCGCTTTCATAACGTCATTATAACTATTTTTAATTGTTCATTGTTTTTCAACATTCTCCGATAATATTTCGTATCTTTTGTCTGACTGTCCAGTATCTACCTCTACATGTCAAGAGCTTTCTTCTACCTAACACTAGACAGCTATAACATAACACTAGACAACTAAAACATAAAACTAGACAACTAAAACATAACCCTAGACAACTATAACATAACACTAGACAACGTTATCTCCTTTTCATTGCCAAAAACTGAGTTCCGAAATATATATATGTTTTTCTTTTTGTGAAATGCAATCTTTGTCTGAGCTATTCTCCACCTCACCGCTGTTTCTGATGTCAAATGAACCGCAAGTTATAAAACTGTTGAACGCTATATAGTTAAGCTTATTTCTAATCTGGTCTCAGTAGCGCTCCATAACAAGTAGTGACCTCAAGGGTTCCAAATGCTTGAAAGTTTCGTTCAGCCGCAATGCCGTTATCTAAATCGTGTTCACTCGATGGCTACAATATTTGTTTAATGTTTGTAAGAAATGTTCCCTCTATAGATCAACTAGAAGGTCACTCATGCGAATATTTGCTGTCAAATGTGCATTCACGGGTCCATATAAAGGACGTCGAGATGAGTGTTTGTAACAACATGATTGATATACAACTTGTGATAAGTTAACACACGCGACTACGCTTCGACTAGATATACTGCATCTAAGATCTCTAAGATATCACACACTTCGTTCACAAGCCGAAAAATGCCACCTATCTTTCAATGCCCAGTTATCCTACACTACAAAAATGACACCGGATATCACAAACTTTTCAGATGTTCTCGCTGGCTGTTACACTCTCCAGCTTCTTGTTTACTTGTTCATGTCCGTAGATGCAGAACAATATATGGGTTTTGATGACAGCTACGATCACACTTATCCCATGCAATCATTATTGTGTTGATCACTACACATCACACTTATCCCATCCAATCATTATTGTGTTGATCACTACACATCACACTTCTCCCACCCAATCATTATTGTGTTGATCACTACACAACACACTTCTCCCATTCAATCATTATTGTGTTGATCACTACACATCACACTTCTCCCACCCAATCATTATTGTGTTGATCACTACACAACACACTTCTCCCATTCAATCATTATTGTGTTTGCCAAAGCATATCACACTTCTAACACCTAATCATTATTTTGGTGACCACAACTTTTATCACTCAATCATTATTTTGGTGACCACCACTTTTACCACCCAATCATTATTTTGGTGACCACCACTTTTACCACCCAATAATTATTTTGGTGAACACCACTTTTATCACCCAATCATTATTTTGGTGACCACCACTTTTATCACCCAATCATTATTTTGGTGACCACCACTTTTACCACCCAATAATTATTTTGGTGACCACCACTTTTACCACCCAATCATTATTTTGGTGACCACCACTTTTATCACCCAAATATTATTTTGGTGACCACCACTTTTATCACCCAATCATTATTTTGGTGACCACCACTTTTATCACCCAATCATTATTTGGTGACCACCACTTTTATCACCCAATCATTATTTTGGTGACCACCACTTTTATCACCCAATCATTATTTTGGTGACCACCACTTTTACCACCCAATCATTATTTTGGTGACCACCACTTTTACCACCCAATCATTATTTTGGTGACCACCACTTTTACCACCCAATCATTATTTTGGTGACCACCACTTTTAACCACCCAATCATTATTTTGGTGACCACCACTTTTACCACCCAATCATTATTTTGGTGACCACCACTTTTATCACCCAATCATTATTTTGGTGACCACCACTTTTATCACCCAATCATTATTTTGGTGACCACCACTTTTATCACCCAATCATTATTTTGGTGATCACCACTTTTATCACCCAATCATTATTTTGGTGACCACCACTTTTACCACCCAATCATTATTTTGGTGACCACCACTTTTATCACCCAATCATTATTTTGGTGACCACCACTTTTACCACCCAATCATTATTTTGGCGACCACCACTTTTACCACCCAATCGTTTTGGTGACCACCACTTTTATCACCCAATCATTATTTTGGTGACCACCACTTTTATCACCCAATCATTATTTTGGTGACCACCACTTTTACCACCCAATCATTATTTTGGTGACCACCACTTTTACCACCCAATCATTATTTTGGTGACCACCACTTTTATCACCCAATCATTATTTTGGTGACCACCACTTTTACCACCCAATCATTATTTTGGTGACCACCACTTTTATCACCCAATCATTTTTTTGGTGAATTCTTCGTTTTATGTTTATTTTTTAAAAAAATCAAATATTGAATTTCTTTCTACTTCTACTTTTTGTTCTCCTTTATTTCTTCCTCGTTTCCCCCTTCAGTTTTGTCCTTCTCATCCTTTTCCTTCTTCTCTTTCTTAATTTTCTTCCTCGTTATTCACTTCCCTCCTATCCTTCTCTTGCAATTTCCTCTTTCCCCACGGTGTGTCATAAGATAGTCGTGCGAACTTTACAAATATTCAATGTATGTTATCACTTCAAATCTCTATTTATACTTGGTATGACACCCGTCAACAGATAGAGAGTGTGAAAGGTCTACAGCGATGAAGCTTTATCACTAACGTTGATTATACTACATAATTAGACACCCACATTACGTGACATCATTTAACACATTTATACTAACGCTGTCCTCAATAACCATGACATATTATCATATCATAATCGTATACATCCTATCGCATCCATCACATCCTAGCTTAACCTCTTTTGTAATTTTCTTTGCCATCCTATTCTAACATAACATGCTTTACTCTTCATATTCTATACCACCCTATCACATTCTATTCTAACCTATTCTATCATACCCACTTCTATGCAATCCTATTCTATTAACCTTGTCCTATCCTTATCTAACATAATATGACTTGCCATCGTCTATCATACAGATGGCTGTGTTCACTTTCTGTGCGGTTTCGCCTAATGTCTTTTGGCGTGTGCTGAGACTGTTACGATGGGAACTGCAGCTACCTTTCTTTGTTTGGGAGATGACATATTAATTAGGATGATTCCACTGGCACGGGCGGTTGAGCAATTATTAATTTTAATTCGTTTGCAGTGATACCGGGGCCTTCCATAACCACAAACATAGTTTCTATCATACTCTACCTTACCCTATTCTATTATGCTCATATCCTATGCTAAATCGATCCTACACTATCTTTTTTAGTAATTGTATTACGTGAAATGGAAAGCAGCAGAAGAGAAACAAAGAACAATTTTTTAAAGGCAAAAACACATTTGTAACAGATAAATTACAGAAAAAACCACGAATTTTGTTTCAGCCTTCAAATGTATACCTTTTCTTGCCAAATCATAGTTGATGTACACCATCAACTTTCAACCGCCATATTTCATTTTCTAATATAAGGGTAAATAAAGTGCTCATGAAGTGAAAGTCTGTTTGTGTTATAGATCTGCTTGTGGGAGTCCTAGACCAAGCTAGATACAGCGCGCATCGAAAACACAAACATGTTCTATTTGTCTAAGGATACAGGTTTCATTGACACGAGATGATCCACACCAACTCCGGTGCCTAAGAATAACCTGGAACCCAAATCTGGAAAAATAGAAGTGAAAACATTTTAAAACGAGAGAGTCTTGTTTTATTTTGTGACAACGTGAACTATGAGCTGCACAAAAAGCTGAACACAAACACATTTCTGTTGCGACGGTGTGTGCTTTTGATAAGCGAATCATTTAGAACAACTGATCGTCGATGTACACGCCAATTTGTGCTTTATAAAGAGAACAGTGATACTGTTGTTTAGGCTGATATCATGTCTGTTTAGCTCATTACTCCGAAACCAACTATTCTCGCGTTTTGTGAATTGTTCCTACAAACTATTATGTTCTATTAACAATATACCCATGTTGTAAAATAATTTTACATTTATTTTTATTTAGATTATTATAAGTTTAAATTAGATAAATGACATGCATACAGGAATTGATGCCATCAGGTTGTTTATTGTTTCAAAACAGAAACTTATAACTGAAAGATTGTAATAAAAACAACTTCAAATCGTTGTTATATGGTTTGTTGAAATTTGTACTTTACTTTGTTTGCAACATATATTGTAAAAACCATACTTTACTTTTGTAGAATCTGTAATTAAAAATGTTGATACATCTTTTGTAGAATATGTACTTAGTAGTGTGTAAATTTGTTTGCTAAAAATAAATGATATTTTTGTGTATGTTAATGTATTGTATTATGTTTTATTTTAGAACTTCTGTAATTAATATCAACTTTTGGCTGTGAAACATGGATTCTCGACAGATTTGCTGATAATACATCAATGTTTTCGAATGTGAGTGTTAAAGAACATTCAGAATACTACAGGCAGAGAGAAGAGCAAACATGTCAGTTCTGCAGAGAATTTATAACGACAGAAATTAGGTTAATAAAGAAGATGTAAAGAAAAGAAACGACATCTGTTTTGCGAAACAACAAATTGACATATAGCATATAGTTATGGAGGGCATAGTTTGAGGTAAACTAGAGAGAGGAAGACCTAGAAGAAAGAGGTACACTACATCGTCGACGAGCTGGGACTAACTGATGCAAACAATGGGTGCCTCCATCATGACAGAAAAAATGTCAGAGTGGACGTCGTGGAAGCCAGATGATGATGATGATATTATAAATGGTAGCTTTTATTGTATGGAACATTATAAAGTGGATGGACATAAGAATTAGCATGAGATATACAATCAGATAGTTACGGGGGACTGGTTGGTCTCGAGGCAAGACGCCGACCTCGAGACAGAGGTTGTGGGTTCAAATTCAGGCTGCACCGGTTGGGATTTTTATTTACGCTTTCTGTCTGCGGCAACCACCCCAGCAGCGAGACCTGGCTTGAAACGTCAATTACTCATCGACGGAAAAAAATATGAGTACCTCCGAAGTCGGAGTTATCTGCCTGTGCGGCGAGGGACCCCTGTGCACATGGCGGCCAGGGAAAAATTGATTAACACGCAAAATTCAGTTCCTAGTCTCTAGGGACTTCGTCAGAGCTAAAAGCTGGCGATAGTTACGTAGGGTACTATGATCCATATTCCAACATTAATGCGACATCAAAGCGGAACTCCAGAAGGAATTACGTTCACGAGATTGTGACACATAAATAACATCTCAGACAAAATGCTCTAAAACTATAACTGATAGCTTGACTTACAGAAGAAAGATTAGCACTGAGAGTTAGGGTGCATCTCTCGCTGATAGCATCCAAATACTGTTAATAAAATAGTGAAAGGGAAACAATATACACTAACCTTCATTATCCAACATGATCTCAATGTTTCGAATAGTCAAAACTCTGTTGCTAGACGATGCGATTCAGATCTGTGATGTTATTACATTAGACCGTCACATGGCGTGGAATCCGCCCACGGCAATGACACAGGTATGGGCACGATTTCATTGGACAATAATGAAGAAGTATGAGACCACACAGGAGGATTGTGTAGAGGGGGGCAATGAGAACATCTGTAGAAGGAAACTTCACGGGCAAATTGAAGCAGGTTCTTGTAACATGACGTCACAGGCTGGACTAAAGTAGTCACACAAAATACGATCACGCAAAGTACAATCACGTACCTGTTTACATCAGTCAGTTCTAATCATAACAGAAGCATTCACGTCAAAAACCGGGATCATATGGAAAACCTCATTGACTAGTGTCAAATACAACTGTGCCAGGGGAATCATACCTAACTAATGAATTGCAACAAGTCCTCTATACATCAAAGTCAGGTATCTTATGCGTCAGTAGTAACTGAGCTATCCTATGCTTCAGAGAGCGAGGTATCTCATACGTTAAAATGTGAACTCTCCTATACGTCATATAGTGAGGTTCCCTTACGTCAGAAAGAGCTAACACGTATGCCAGAGAATGACGTAATTCGTGCGCCAGAGCGATCGCGTCAGACTAACAAACCAAGGTAGGTTTAGTAAGAATAGGATTTTAACAAATAGTTTATCAAAGTAATTAAAGCAATGATAAATCGATTCTCTTTTTTAAAATAGGAAAACAAGAGCAAGTAGGTCACATTAAGAATGGTGCCTCGAGCAAACTGTCCAGTCAACAGATTCCTGCTGCTCACAGACTCGCTCAAGACGTAGCCCAGCACCACAGACTTGCCTGATGAAACAGGGTCATGCACTTGTGACACGGCCCATCCAGACTGCAGACCTGTCCAACTTACAGTAGCGAATTGAGTAGCATCCGGTCTGCCACACTTCCCTACGGTCACAGATGAGAACGAGATGACGGCCGTACTTTGAAAGGCAACAATGTCGACGTCTAGTGGACAAACGAAGAAATTAATATTAATAATATAAGAAGTTATATATTATTCGTACTGCTGCTACTACTACTACTACTACTACAACTACAACTACTACTACTACTACTACTACTACTACAACTACTACTACTACTACTACTACTACAACTACTACTACTACTACTACTACTACTACAACTACTACTACTACTACTACTACTACTACTACTACTACTACTACTACTACTACTACTACTACAACTACTACTACTACTACTACTACTACTACAACTACTACTACTACAACTACTACTACTACTACTACTACTACTACTACTACTACTACTACTACTACTACTACTACTACTACTACTACTACTACTACTACTACTACTACTACAACTACTACTACTACTACTACTACAACTACTACTACTACTACTACTACAACTACTACTACTACTACTACTACAACTACTACTACTACTACTACTACAACTACCACTACTACTACTACTACTACTACTACTACTACAACTACTACTACTACTACTACTACTACTACTACTACTACCACTACTAGTACTAAAACTACTACTTCTATTACTACTACTATTACTACTAATTTTACTACTACTACTACTACTACTACTACTACTACTTACAACTACTACTACTTCTACTGATATAAAATATTTGCCAGAATAATATAAACAATTGTAATATAAGGTAACAGCAGCAAAATAATAGCAAAAGACGTGATAGTAAAGGCAATTATACTAAAACTAATAATAATGATACATTTAATAGGCACGCCAAGGGTAGGGAATGTTGCGAGGACACAGTGGATCCTGTGCGAGGTCTGATGATCTGGAAGCAAAACAACGATAGACTGACTGATATGGAGAGCTTTTGTTTCCTGCTCTATGTGAGGTCTCTAATTGGACAAAAACTAACTAGTTACCGATTAATGATAATATTAATAATGATAATATTAATAATGATAATATTAATAATGATAATATTAATAATGATAATATTAATAATGATAATATTAATAATGATAATATTAATAACGATAATATTAATAATGATAATATTAATAATGATAATATTACTAATGATAATATTAATAATTATAATATTACTAATGATAATAACGCTATTAATAATACATCGCAGAATGTGTAGCATAATAGATAGAATAATAATAGTGAAGCGCCGTGCCTGCTGGATTGGGTGATCCTATATCTCAACAGCTTCATATATTTACGGTTATTAATTCTATTCTATAATTACTACCAAGCCAGTCCTTGATTTCTCATGTATCTCTCCATTCATGAACTCTTCCATCTGTCACAAAATACACGAGTTGATTCATTCTCATTCATTATCATCATCGAGTGCCGTCTCCGCATCGAAGGTTGGCTACCATGGAGCGCCATTCCACTCTGTCTTTTGCTTTGATGGTACAGATTGTCATAGGCTGACTTGTCTATCTTTTGATGTTACTCGTCCATGTTAGTTTTGGTCTGCCTCTGCCTCTTTTACCTTGTATTTTCCCTTCCTATATTACTTTTATTAGTCTGTTGTGTTTTGTAACATGCTCCCAAAATCTCATTTGTCTTGTTCTAATTGTGTTCAGCAGTTCTCTTTTTATTTTTAGTTGTTTTAAAACGTCACCGTTTGTTTTCTTTTCCTTCCATCCAATTCTACCTATTCTTCTATATATCCACATTTCAGAGGCTTCAATTCTCTGTTCTGTTTTCTTGTCTAATGTCCATGTTTCTGCACCATACAGGGATTTTGAAAAGATGTAACATTTTGATATTCTTAGTTTTAACCCTGATGTTATTTGTTGTGATGTTAGTATACTCATTGCGTGGTCAACATGATTGCTTTCTTTTTCTTTTGTTGGCCAGAAGGTAAATTTGGCTTCTTTTAAAACATTCCTTATCAATTATAGTTAATCTTTCCTCGATTTTCTCAACATTATCTGTGGCTCAAACGATGTTCTTGTTCTCTGTTATCTGATTGTCTAGGGTTCACTCAATGATTTGAGCTTCAGTTAGCTGAGTGGCAGTGTTCCCTAGCGTTTGGCTTTTCGTGGCAAGGCGCTGTGCCACTGTGTACGGGTTCGATCCTGCTTTGGTCCATATTTTTTATGTTATTTGATTATTTGTCAATTTTTCCGAGTGCTCTAAACATACCTCTTCCGCTGAATTGATTCACTCAATGATGTCGGTTCTACACAACACTCTCAGACCGCGATCACTTGTTAATCTTTCTATTTCTTTAAATAGAACTTTCATCAGAACTTGTGTGCACCGTGTCGTATATCAACTGTTCCCAGTTCATCTATTGACGATAGCTTAATGCCAATCTAGCGTGTCCTCCGTTAAAACCTGCAGCCGATGACAGCTGCTGAAGTTGATCTGACCTGTTCGAGACAACCAGAGTCAGCAGCCAATAACATTTACAGCATTTGTTATAAGCTTGTTACTTCATCGATTGTAAATGTAAAAAAATGACCATATTAGAATTTGCTGGTTGCAAATGGCGTCATCTTCTTAATTAATATGGGCTAATGTTTGTTGTTACATAAAATGTTATAGTCAATACAATGTTACTAGACATGAACGTCTACATATTACATGTAACATCCAAAACATTCACATAGGTATCCCCATCTTTTTTCGTTGAAGAGAAATTAAAAAAAAACCCCAAAAAGCTTGGAGTCTGAAACTTTATCACGTGAACCCAGCGAGCCCTGCTATGCTCTTGGTGTAAATTGAGGCCCTGTTTTCTACGAGGACCCCTTCGTTACAGCTAATGAAGGAATTATCTTCAAGGGAGACAACTCGAGAGGGGGCCCCCTGAGATTCCAACAGTGGTAGACTCTGTGTGCCTGGTGATTAAACTCTACTTGTGATTCCTGAACGAGCAGTTTGCCAGGGCAAAAATGTATACCAGTTTCCCTCGGTCTGATAAATGCAGTCCTCGAGTGTAAAGGACTGTTCATGTCATCGCTCACATTTTTGCATGGTCTGGACATTCACAATTTACGGGATTTCTAAGTTTGCTACAAGAAGGAATGTTGTGTAATCCTTAAGTAGAAGGAGCTGACAATCTGAATAAATGTTGTGATGTTCTAGCTTTGTGTGTCCAAATGAGCGAACATTTAGTGTCTTTGCATGTTTCTTCTTTCTCATTGTCTTTGTATGTTTCTTCTTTCTCATTGTCTTTGTATGTTTCTTCTTTCTCATTGTCTTTGTATGTTTCTTCTTTCTCATTGTCTTTGTATGTTTCTTCTTTCTCATTGTCTTTGTATGTTTCTTCTTTCTCATTGTCTTTGTATGTTTCTTCTTTCTCGTTGTCTTTGTATGTTTCTTCTTTCTCATTGTCTTTGTATGTTTGAAGGTACGGAGTTGTTGCTGTCGACATAATCTAGTTGTGTTGTGTTTGGAGGACGATACTAATCGACTTCTACTAGTTGTTATCGACATAATATCGGAATGCTTGCAGTGGTGATGATATGGTTGCGATAGTGATAATGTTTGATGTTGCTGATGTCAAGGTGAAGATAAAAATGGCGATGTTGTGAAGATGTTGACGATGATGCTAACATTGATGACAACAATAGCAGTGACGATGAAGATATTGATAATGATGATGACGGTGATCACATTAAGAACACAGTTTGTGACGATACAATGGTAGATGCATTGGTCATGATAATGCCGATATCGTTAATGATGATACTCACCATTTTAATGATGTTTGTAATGATATCTATAATAAAAATACCATTGATATTTGTTATAATGATCATTGTATTAGTAAAAATAACGGCCATGTTAATGAGGATGATGATACAGTAATTGTGTTCAGTAAGATAATCCTCGTCAAGTTTAACGCATGTCGGACACGGATATGTTTTCTCTATATTATCTTTCTGCTACGAACACGGTAAAACACGCAAAAATGTTGCTTTTGAATGAATGAGAGAATACCGATAATCTCAACACCATCTGTTGCTGCTCTAACATTCTAGCCGTGATCCTTCACACAAGCCAAACAATAACAAACACGAGAGCGAGTCTCATTTCGTAGTTTGCTTTGGGAGCCTCTGAATCCCCTCACTGTAAAACTTTGTTTTTCATAAAGATTACTCAAGAATCAGCCCTTCACTATAAGCTCGTTATCTGGTAACAGTTAACATACTCTCGTACTCACTTTACCCTCGTTTTCTTGATAGGAAACATATCCTGGAAATGTCTATTTCAAAGAAAAAGGGGTGTTCAGGAAGGAATATGGAACCGCTTAATTATTTTAGAACTATCAGCGTTAATGTAATTTATGCCATTTCTGGCAGAGAAGCAGTTGTAGCAGTAGCTGGTAAACAGCTTGAGTGTATTTCTAGAGGTGGTAGTTGATACATTTTAGCAAACGCTTATATAAAGAGTAAAGGTAGCTTTATAGCATATCATGTTGTAGGATTTTAATTATTAGAAACAACAACAATAGAAATTAAGGTTTGCTGATGATATAGATAACTGCAGTGTGTTTTTCATAACGTTGCATAGTCAGGTATCCGTTTAAAGCTAGATTTGCAGTTTCACCATTCTTTAAGGAAGTAGATCAAGAATATGTTGTCAAATGAGAGGCTATAACTCTTGGCAATTGTAGTCAAGGAAAAAAGAGCATACAATGACAGGGTCATTGAAACAGACACACCCAGCTGCTAACATTTTTTTTTCGTTCGCCAGCTTTTACCTCTGACGAAGTCCCTAGAGACTAGGAACAGAATTTTGCGTGTTAATCCATTTTTCCCAGGTAGCCGTGTGTACAGGGGTCCCTCGCCGCACAGACAGATAACTTCGTCTTCGGAGGTACTCATATTTTTTCCGCCGATGAGTAATTGACGTTTCAAGTCGAACCTCTCTGCTGAGACCAGTGGTGGTTGCCGCAGAGAGAAATCATAAATAAAAATCCCAACCGGTGCAGCCGGGATTTGAACCACAACCTTTCTGTCTCGAGACCGGCGTCTTGCCTCGAGACTAACCAGTCCCCCATGTAAGATATATATATATATTCAAATGCTAACATTTGAAAGTACCAGAACGTCTTGTCACGCAATGAACTGACCACTAGCTTCAGATGTTAATTCCAACAGCAAAACTATGAAAGTCATTCTGGAGAAAAATAAACATGGTAGACGAAGCAGAGCTAGACAAATACTAAAGTGGGCTGATAATATGAAGAGATAGACAGGAAAAATGGTAGACGAAGCAGAGCTAGACAAATACTAAAGTGGGCTGATAATATGAAGAGATAGACAGGAAAAATGGTAGACGAAGCAGAGCTAGACAAATACTAAAGTGGGCTGATAATATGAAGAGATAGACAGGAAAAATGGTAGACGAAGCAGAGCTAGACAAATACTAAAGTGGGCTGATAATATGAAGAGATAGACAGGAAAATCTTTGATATTGTGCAATATCACTGTAAAAGAAAGACTGAAGTGGGACTTCTCCAAGAATATCGTAATTACAAATTTGTTATATTTGCAGTGCTGTTGTTATGGATCCAGAAACCTGTAAGCTGACGCCCTTCAGCCCAATGTCATGTAATGATATCTGCAGGAATATCTGAGTACCCTTGTAGTTCCGTTCATGGTGTTCCATTCATCAAGTCTTTGAGGAAGTAGAGTTGCTCTGATGTCAGTGAGCTTTGGACAGTCAAAAAGATGATGTTCTACTGTCTCATGTGGGTGTTCACAGAGTGGACATGTTGGAGGTTGTTTCGTTGTATTCTATTGATGTGGTTGTTGGTACATCACCAGTTCTCATATGGTGGTTTGGTATCTTTTTTTAGGTTGATAATGTTGTCCAGGGGGTTTGGTCTTACACGCATTGTTTCCATGACCATCCATTCAACCAATCTTCTCTACAATGTGATGCTGGTGTTAAATTGTGTCTTTCTGGATCCTCCCTTAGCTAATGTATCTACCTTATAATTTCCTGGTGTGTTGGAGTCAGCAGCCTCTTAGAGTGTGATGTCCATAGAACGGACAAACAGCAACCTATTAGACCCCTATGTCTAAAGAACGGACTAAAAACATCCTTTTAGAGTGTGATGTGTAAAGAACAGACAAACAGCAGCCTTTTAGAGTGTGATTTCCAAAGAACGGACGAACAGCAGCCTTTTAGAGTGTGATGTCCAAGGAGCGGACGTACAGCAGCCTGTTAAAGTGTGATGTCCAAGGAGCGGACGTACAACAGTCTGTTAGAGTGTGATGTCCAAGGAGCGGACGTACAACAGTCTGTTAGAGTGTGATGTCCAAGGAGCGGACGTACAGCAGTCTGTTAGAGTGTGATGTCCAAGGAGCGGACGTACAGCAGTCTGTTAGAGTGTGATGTCCAAGGAGCGGACGTACAGCAGTCTGTTAGAGTGTGATGTCCAAGGAGCGGACGTACAGCAGTCTGTTAGAGTGTGATGTCCAAGGAGCGGACGTACAGCAGCCTGTTAGAGTGTGATGTCCAAGGAGCGGACGTACAGCAGCCTGTTAGAGTGTGATGTCCAAGGAGCGGACGTACAGCAGTCTGTTAGAGTGTGATGTCCAAGGTACGAAATGTTTTAGCAGAGTTTACTAACAGGAAACTTTCAACTCAGACACAACAGTGTTGCCTGAACTGATAATATTCAACTAATGTTTTATAAAGCTGGAGATTTTCTACAGAGATCTATCTATCTATCTTTCGTTCGCCTGAAGTATTGTCTATATCTGCAATGTCGTTTCCTGTATAAATTTTACTGTCTTTTGTAATTCTTGCAGTGGCCCATATAGTTTTGTCTGTAGTGTTGTATCTATGGGCCAATGGATTTTCCTCAGTCTACTATATTCAGTGCAGTCTTGAAGTATGTGTTCAGCAGTCTGGGGTGCCTGTCCACATGTACAAGTAGTTGATGTGCCGATCTTGAATTTTGTATACATGTGACTATGGAGTCGATTGTGTCCTGTTCTTAGGCGTATAATGATAACTTGTTCATATCTATTCATATTATGAAAGGCATCCTGATTTGGGGCTTGTGGTCCTCTGATTGATTTGATTATCTGTTTCTTATGATGGTATGTAACTGGTGTATCTAGTTGTGTGCCTGTTGAACCTTCCTTTGCCAACTGATCTGCTTTCTCATTTCCTGGTATTCCACAGTGAGACGGGATCCACTGCAGGGCAACCCTGTGGTGCTTGCAGAGTTCAGTCAATAAGGTCTGCAGATGTGGTAATTTTCTGGATTGTAGTGCCTGGAGTACTGATCTTGCATCTGTCAAAAACACTACAGGCTGTGGGCTAAGATTACTGTTCAGCAGTTTTTCTATTGCCAACTTTATTGCTTGTATTTCTGCATCATAATTGTGACAATATTTCCCTGTTGCTATTTTATCCATATCCCTAGTGTTATTTGGGTACTCTATATATGCACCTGCTCCCCCATTCTTTACTGCATTCTGTGCTGATCCATCTGTGTACACACGAACCCATAGGTCTTGTGGGTATTCTTCATCCAGGAAACTGAGAGCTATTGTTTTTCGCTGTAGACTATTTTGTTCCTCTTTGTCAACTATTCCTTTCACTTCTGTCCGTATTTGAACTGATAATCCTGATTCATCTGTCCAGGGAGTCTGTTCTGGTATGGGCAGAAGGGGTTTAACAACTCTTGGCATGTCTGGTGTTTGTCTACTAATACGCTTGGCTTGGTGGATAAAGCTGCTTCTCTTAAGTCGTCCCAATGCAAGATTTTGGAATCTGTCCTTCATTGGATGTCTCGGCATGCATACAAATTTTTCTGCCTGTATCAGCACCTTTGTGTCTCTCCGTTCTCTCAGTGCTGGTATCCTCCACAATTTCTCCATCTCCAATATTGGTGTTGATTTCATTGCTCCTGTGATGACCCTAAGTGCCTGGTTTTGTACTTTATCCAGTTCTTGCAATGTGGTGTTTGATGCCGAGCACCATGCGGATGATCCATATTCTAAATGTGGGCGTATACTCTGTTGGTAAACTTTACTGAGTATTTTCCCACTCGCACCCCATGTGGTTCCACACAACTTTCTTAGAATAGCCAATTTTCTCCTTGCTTTTTGGGTTGCCTTATTTATCTGCTGTTTCCAAGATAGTTTGTTATCAAATGTAACTCCGAGATAAGTAGCTTGTATGTCTTCTTTCACAGGCTCATTGTTTATGTAGATGGCTCCTGCTTTTTGTTTTGGGGAGAGTGTGAAAAGTGTAGTACTGCATTTGTCTGTATTGATGCTGATACACCATCTATTTGTCCATGAATTCAGTGCATTCATAGCTCTTTGTAGCAATTTGGAGGCCACTGTTGCATACTCCTCTGTGCACCACATTACCAAGTCATCTGCATACATTGCCACTTTGATGCCATGTGGTAGTTCAGTAACTAGGTCATTGATGTAGATCAGAAAAAGTGTTGGAGATAGTACCCCTCCTTGTGGAACGCCCTGGCGCAATAAGACTTTCTTACTCTTAAGACCATCCAGTTGCACTCTGGCTCTCCTGTTATGCAGGTATGCTTTGACCCATTTGTACATCCTGCCATTTACTCCATAATTTCTCAGTTTCTTCAGAAGCCCTTCCTTCCATACCTTATCAAATGCTTTCTTTAGGTCTATCCATGCTGCTAGTACCAGTTTCTTTTCTTGAAACGCATCTTCGATTTCCTGGGAAAGATAGGTTGCTTGATCTTCGGTAGGGTAACACTGTCTAAAGCCTGCTTGTTGTGGGACAAGGAGATTTTCACTTTCCAGGTACCACTGCAGTCTGAGATTGATTATACGTTCCATTGTTTTACACAAACAGCTTGTAAGGCTGATTGGTCTATAGCTGGATGTCATTGAACTATCTTTTCCTGGCTTTAGTAATGGTATCATAATTGCTTCTCTCCATGCCTGTGGCACTCTACCTGTGATCCAGCAAATGTTGTAGATCTGCAGTAGTTTTGCTTTAGCTGCAGTTCCCAAGTTCTTAATCATTTCATTGGACACTCCATCATTGCCTGGTGACTTTTTCATTTTTAATTTGGATATTGCCAGCTCTAGCTCTCTTTGTGTAATGGGTGTTTCCATGACTTCATGTGTGGTCTCTTCTTGTCTTGCATTTTGTTGTTTTAGACGGGTCTCTTGTCGTTTTTCTAGGCTAATTTCAATATTATTGTCATTTGCAAAGGAGTCTGCAAAGTAATTTGCTGCATGTTTACCTGTTAGAATGTTTCCATCCTTCTTCAGTGTAATTTTGGTGTTCCTTTCTGTACCCTCATCATTCAGCTGTTTTACAAGCTTCCACACTTTTCTTGTGTCTCGTTCAAGATTCAAGGACTCTGTTTTCTCTTTCCAGCTTCTCCGTCTGGCTTGTAGTTTAGCCCGTTGAAATTTGGCTTTAGCATGCTGGTAGTTGTTGTGATGTTCTTGGCAAGGGTTATTTTCTGCTTGCTTTCGAGATGTTTCCATGTCATTGTGCAGTTCCTCTAGTTCACTACTCCAGTATGGTTTGTAGTGTTTCCGTGCCCCTCTAGGTATTGTTTCACTGGCAGCTTGTATTATTAGTCTACTGAATTCATCAACTATTTTGTTGATGTCTCTATCTGTATTTATATCTTTAGTCAGTACACTGGTGTAGTGTTGATACATTTTCCAGTCTGCCTTTTTGTAATTCCATCTGGAGAGAGTGCTGCTCTCCCTGATGGCCTCATTTTGCACCACTAAAAAGACTGGTCGGTGGTCGCTGCCTCCAAGTTGTTTCCCAACAATTCGTGTGATATTCCAATCCAGGTCTGGTGAATGGAAAGCAAGGTCTGGTGTAGATGTGGTACGCCATGATCTGGAGTAGAATGTTGGTGGATCTGTTGCCTGGTTTAATAGTATAAGCCCATTGTCATCCTGCCAATTTTCAAGCTCTTCACCTCTCTTGTCCATATGTTCATAGCCCCAGCTCTGTGAGTGGCTGTTAAAGTCTCCACATACAATTATTCTTTCTTTTAATGTAATTGTGTCTAGTGCTAGTGGGCGGTCACTCGGACAGTAGTAGTTAAGTAGATGGAAGTCTGTATTTCCTGTCCTGAGGTGCAGTATTTGATATTCCGCCCCATCCATATACACTTCAATCTGACATGCATTAATGTTGTTCCTTACAAGAGTCAGTATTCCACCCTTTTGTCTATTTATTCTGTCAGATCGGTAGCACTGGTATCCCCTAATCTTCAAGGCTATGTCGTTGTTTAGATGGGTTTCCTGCAAACAGCATATGCTTATTTGTTCTTCATGCAGGATATTTTCTAATTCTATCTTTTTACTGTACCCATCTCTTTTGCTGTTGATGCCTTCAGCATTCCAGTGCATTATTTTTAGTGGTCTTATTTTGGATTGGCCAGTAGCTCTATTCTCTCGCCCCCTGACTCCACAGGGCGGTTGAGAAGGACATCCAGTAATAGAGGTTGGGCCCTTTCGAGGCTGAGGGCCCGGCGCTGCACCTGCCTGAGTGCCCATCACAGGGCGAGTGCCATATCGATTTGCGGTTATAGACATACTTCCATATGCGTTGAGTGCGTGGCATTCTGATTGTTGTGCGCCTTTTGGCTGGTTGCCTCCGACTTCAGCACTTGAACTTGCTAGAGCAGACTGTGGTCTTGCTTGGTTGTAGGAAGGCCTGGCCAGTCTTAGTTTTCAGTCCCTGGTGACTGTTAAGCCCCATCCCCACGACAAGGAGCTGGCCTTGATGAGGTCTACAGAGATGTTATTAGAGATTTGCTACAGAGATGTTATTAGAGATTTGCTACAGAGATGTTATTAGAGGCTTGCTACAGAGATGTTATTAGAGATTTGCTACAGAGATGTTATTAGAGATTTGCTACAGAGATGTTATTAGAGATTTGCTACAGAATTCGTCAACCTTCTCCTGGGTGTCGTTGGAACACCACTGATAGACTTCCTCAGCCTTCTCCATTTCTCTCTATCTTCAGTTATTCTTTGGTACTCTGCGAAGTGCCTGTCCATTCTTTAATTGTATCTACTATCTCTTTCTCTGTTTCTCTCAACCCCATGCTCCTTCCCCGCAGAATGGACCAGACTCAGAGCCAAACTGTTTCTTATTACAACTCTTCACAACAGTCTGAAGTGTGTATGTATACAAGTGTTCGTGGGGCACGCCCAAGCAAGCGTTTACCTTGGTTTTCCTGTCATTGTTTCGTTAGTCGCAGAGCTTCTTCAAATCAAATGACAATGGAACAGGAAAAAAAAAAGGGAAAGAACATATAAATATTAAACGATTATTTCATGTAGAAAAAAATGGGAAATTCTGAAGTCAGGCACACTTAGATATTAAATATATATTTATAGCTTCTTCTTCTTTCCTTGAATGATCATTTCAAGATCTTCATTTGCCTTTCAGCGCCGAGGGGAGATATAATTTGCGGTCCTTTGCTCTTCTGTTCGCTTCTGCTGCTGTTATGTTTCCTAATGTTTCTAATATAACATCGGTCCATCTTTTTTGTGGTCGACCCTTTGATCTGGTATTCTCGCAACATTTATTGAAGGCTCGTTGTGTTGTGTTTTGATCACTCTGCCTTGCCACGTGGCCAAACCATTTTATCTGTTGTTTCTTTATATATTCTCTGGCGGGGGCTATTCCTGGCTCATTTCTCAGTTCTTCATTTTCTCAGTTCTACAGCTCTAGCGAATTAGCTAATTAGAATTTAGTGCAAAAAATGCACCAAAAACACTGAAACATGATGCTAAACAGTAATTACTCGTCGTCACTCCATTTCTTGACTTATTGCTGGCAGGGTTTTGTAACGACGTATATCTGTTGACCTCACATACAGGAGATTTGTGACATCTTATTCTGTTTCTCCATTGTTTAACGCATGCGTGTGTGTGTGTGTGTGTAAATATCAGTTCAGCGTGTGGATATGTTTATTAATTACACGAAGCAAAAACGCATTCAGAACGACATGTAATTATAAAGGAAACACAAAAAAGGAGTCAATGTCCCAGAAACAAATGTGACATGTAATTAAAACGAAAGTTAGAATCTTTTTACGATATTTCAAGTTTATTCATGTAAAAATATCAATAATTAGGTCACATACATATACCACACGTACACACACACATATATACAAATATATAAATATATATATATATATATATATATATATATATAAGTACATACTAATGAGCACACGTGAATACATACACATAACGTACATACGTACATGGTGACTATATATATACATACATTAGTACATACTAATGAGCACACGTGAATACATACACATAACGTACATACATACATGTTGACTATATATATATACATAAACATTGTTAAATAACTCTTCTGATACTGTTATATGTAACTATCGAACTCATTTATCTCACATTAAAAATTATGTCATCAGTGGCATCTTTCTCGTTATCTTGACTATGATCACATGCACCATCACCAGCAACATGCCGCTAACCGCATGACATCAACACATCATATACTTGATGATTACTTTACAATCCCTACAGGACCATGCACAACCTTCCTGACTAGTCTTTGACATCTACAACATGGACTGCATAAAACATGTGCAACATATAACATGTACAGCATGCAACAATACAGTATGTACTTCACACATGTGTAACATACACCGTGCATGGCATACATCATGTACACCAGACATGTACAGCATAAAACATGTACAAGGAATAACATGTACAGCATACAACAATACAGTATGTACTTCACACATGTGTAACATACACAGTGTATAGCATACAGCATGTACACATGACATGTACAACATAAAACATGTACAGGATACAATATGAACAACGCGCAACAAGTACAATATACAACATGCATAACGTACAACACAGAATACATCATGTACATTACACAGATTGTGCAGCTTACATCATGTACAATCGACGGCATGTGAAACTTGCAGTATTACAGTATACAACATGCAAACATACAACATGTACACAATTCAACGCATACAGCATTCAATATGTACATTATACAACATAGTACATAATTTATTTTTATTACAGAATTTAACGTGTACAGCAGGCAACATGTACATCATATAACAAGTGCAACATTCAACATGTACAACATACAACACGAACAACATGTAACATGTACATCATATAGCATGTAACATGTACAACATACGCATCATACATCATGTGTAGCTTACACCATACAACATGTACATTATTCAACGTGTGCAACATACACCATGTACAGTATACATCACGTATAACGCGCAGGATACAATATGTACATCATTAAACATGTACAGCATACAATATGTACAGCACATATGTTATAGCGTTTACAGTTCATTACTTTTCTTTTTTAAATCGGCAATTTCAGTGGCGTAACCTGCATGGTTTTAGGGTATATACGCACTCTTAAAATGGGCACCAGAGACTTTTATGAGAAAATAAGGCGGCCTGGCGTGATACTAACCACATAAATGTGCTGGTTGTTATGACAAATATACGCTTGACGGGACGTTTTTGTTTTTAAACAAAATTACATATTTCTCCCGCTCTTTCTTTCTTTATATCTTTCGTTCCTACTCTCTATTTCTTATTCTCTCTCTCTCTCTCTCTCTCTCTCTCTCTCTCTCTCTCTCTCTCTCTCTCTCTCGTTCTCTGTCTTATACAAATGAAAGCACATTCTTACTAGCTATTATTTACAGTCACATATAAACACATTTGTTCCAAATAAAACTATAAATCAAACACCAAAGAAGAATATGTATCGAGCTATATGAGGAGACGACATTAGAAGTATATCAGTGATATCAGTATATCAGCGAATGGACGAAAGAAGATTCCAGCACCAGGCATGGACACCGGGTGGCTAAAGGAAATAAGCAAGATCAAAACAAACGTTTAGAAGAATAATTAATAGAGAGGGCACAACCATAGCCATTTATAGATTTACAAAGACACGAGGGCAGAAAAAAACGGACAACCTTCCAAGTAGTGTGACGTTATCAGCTATGGAAGCGATATGCAGCTGACGTTAAACTACCCATAACTGCCACTGCTAGCAGAGCTGGAAACGTCACGCTAGTTTCAGGTTTTCAAGTTTGTGAATCTATAGATGGCTGTGGCACAACCATGAGGTTAAGAAGAAAACATGACCTGGCAAGTGAATCGTCAGATAATAGAGTTATGATTTCTGTCTTCGGCCTGACAGTCGTCTAGAGTTATACTATAGATGGCTGTGAGCTCACTGCCTGTGAACAAGCTCCGCACTCAGGTACACATTTATTGTTGTCCTTCATGGAAAGTGCCCAATGTGTAGAAACTACTTTTTGGTTTGGGGACTTCTGTGATGAAGGAAAGGTGTACATGAGGTTTTGATAGCCTGTGACCTGATGCACAAACGAGGTCCAGGTAAATTACGAGACTTGAATCGGCGTCTTAGCTCGTGAGTTTTAAAACCATATGTGCTTGGCCGCCTATCCAGAAATATTCGGAGACTTCTAGACATTGCCGTTTCAGGCATTGAAACTCACGATGCGAGGCGGCATTTCTCACCTTCTCATAGTATATCCTTGGTACCCATTTCTGTCAGCGGCTGAGTCGACCGCGGGAGTTTTCTTTTCCAACCACGAGTACAACTCAGACTGCTTCCAGCGGGAATCAAACACGGGTTGTCTCAAAGTCGGTAGCCCAATCGGGTGATTTTCCTAACCAGGCTACTGAGGCCCCCAAACAAACATAAGCAATCATTATCGATATGTCCACACATACACCCGGTCTTCAATTACATTTTCATTCTCATTTGAAGTTGTTTAAAAGCAACACACACTTGTTCACATTTAATCAGTTTAGAAAGAAAGGAAACAAACAAACAATTTGCACAAAAAACACGTATAGTTGCATTGTTGTCAAAGTTAAATATTCATTTATAGAGTCACTGTCTAGGCCATTCCCTAAGCACATAGTCTCTAAGACAATGCTCAGGATTAGACTGAGGCACACGGTTGGAGTAGAATAGCTGCAGACACTCAATGACCATGTGAATGGTTTCAATGAATAGTCGAATAGTCAACTTTGGAGTCATGACTGCTGTTCACAATAGTGAACTTATTTATTAAAGGATATACCATTATTTTAGACATACAAATTTGCACCAAAAAATGAAAATATTGTTAAATAAATTTAGTTAAATAATTTGTGTATTGCAAAAATAGTTGTTATATTTTAACGACTAACCAAGTCGTGAAACAAGCACACGTACACAAATAAACACATACACGCACATCACATAACATTTACTGTTTATATTTTGCCTATATCAAGAGTTACCATCATCATAATATGTTATTCAATCATCCTTTATTTTTCTATTTTTTTTTTAAAGATAGTGAACTAGTTTTGGAACAATCGCCATGGTGACTGAAGGTGTCCCCATATGCTCAGTTCTACTAGCAAGGTCATTGTTTGAAAGCAGAGCTGTGAAGTCAGTGCCGTGTAGTAGAAGCACCAATCAATGAAATCGGAAGTGGTAGAGATGTATCATCGATTTCTTCCCGGCATCTCGTATTTATGTTTCCTCTGAAGTGTTCGCACATTCCTCCATGATTTCATTTGATGTATGTTTACTGCTGTAAAAACAGCTTGAATTGGCACATAATTTGGTCAGCAATGAAGGCTAGAAGTCAACGGAACAAGTTCAAATCAAGTTCCATCTGGTGAGAATGAGATCTAACGTTGCGCATTTACAAAATTCTATGATTTGAAATCAGGATACAAGAAGGACAAATAATTATAGAAATAATACAGATCAGAAATCTTGCACATATACAAGCCAGTTCGATACCTTTACCCAAAGAGGGAAATTTTACCTTCCTGTGCGCTTCACTTTGTGTGTGTGTGTGGTGTGTGTGTGTGTGTGTGTGTGTGTAGATATATAGTATAACTAAGAAGGAAATGGACATTTGTGGTCCAAGCCTGGTCAATCATATTGAACACGTTCCCCGTAGTTCCGGTGGCAATTCAAAATGTTCCCAATAGCAAATTATAACAAATGTTCAGCGCTGGCGATCGAAAAACTCGCTTGATGTGTAAGCGATCTTTGCTGCTGAACCAATAGAGAAAACATGACTCGAAACAGAAGGGAAAAGTCACGACAGTAACATTTCAAGCCACTTCATCATCGTGATTTGGGATAACCAGGAGTAAGAATGTAGACAACACCACGCTTCTTTGAAGGAGCCAGGAGTGTTCCCAAGATATGTTTTTAATCTGTCTAGAAATAAAATATCTCATGCAACAAATCTATGTCAATAAAAATGAGAAATAGAGTTCATCGGTGCTATATAGAACCAATTCTGACCTATGGAAGCGAATCATGGACTGTAGACAAACAAATGAAAAGACGATTAGAGGCCACAGAGATGGGGTTTCTCAGAAGAATGTTGAAAGTTCCCTGGACAGATAAAAAACCCAATGAGGAAGTTCTCAAAGAGGCCAACACAAAAAGGGAGCTCTTAAAAAACACAGAAAGAAGCAATCAACATTTTTCGGGCACATCATGAGAAGAGGAAAGTTGGAATACTTGGTTACAACTGGCAAAATAAAAGGAAAGAGAGATCGCGGCGACAAAGAGAGAAAATACTGGATAGCTTGGTGTCATGGCATGGAAAACAGTCAACAACAGAACTGATACGATGCACTGTAGATAGAAGATTGTGGAGGGACATGATCACCTACGCCAACCGGTATGGCACATGATGATGATGAGAAATAAATAAACGTGGACAACTTTATCTCGAAACACACAATACAAAGATCATGGCAAACAAAACTGCAGAAATATAACAAACCATTCAAAAACAATGGAACAGAATAAAATAGAAACAGAATATCTAGAATCACTGATAACCAATAACAGAGACCGCCTGGTAGAGATAGAGAAGAGACGAACAATTAGGCCACAGAACAGACACATTGATAACCAAATAGGACTTGTGTCAACGTCAACTCTGGATATGCAGTGTTTATGTGTTAATGGGTTCCAGACTTGGACACTAACTTAGGCAGGTCAAACGAAATGTCATCTCTTAATATGTCATACTGCAGGAAATTCATCACTTAATATGTCATACTGCAGGAAATGTCATCACTTAATATGTCATACTGCAGGAAATGTCACCACTTAATATGTCATACTGCAGGAAATGTCATCACTTAATATGTCATACTGCAGGAAATGTCATCACTTAATATATCATACTGCAGGAAATGTCATCACTTAATATGTCATGCTACACAAAAAGTCATCGCTTAATATGCCATACTATAGGAAATGCCATCACTTAATATGTCATGCTACACAAAAAGTCATCACTCAATATGTCATGCTACAGGAAATGTCATCACTTAATGTGTCATACTACAGGAAATGTCATCCATTAAAATGTAATGCTACACAAAATGTCATCACCTAATATATCATGCTGCAGGAAATGTCATCACTTAAAATGTAATGCTACACAAAATGTCATCACCTAATATATCATGCTGCAGGAAATGTCCTCACTTAAAATGTAATGCTACACAAAATGTCATCACCTAATATATCATGCTGCAGGAAATGTCCTCACTTAAAATGTAATGCTGCACAAAATGTCATCACCTAATATATCATGCTGCAGCAAATGTCGTCTCCTAATATATCAGGCTACAGGAAATGTCATCACCTAATATGTCATGCTACACAAAATGTCATCACCTAATATATCATGCTGCAGCAAATGTCATCACCTAATATATCATCTATCTATCTATCTATCTATCTATCTATTGACCTTTCGAGCCGTAACCGGCCCATAGGGCGTAGACCAAGATACACCTTCTCCTATATGAATTCCTGTTCCAGCAGTTTTCTTTTAAAGATATTTTATCAAATCTCGCCATCTGTCTCTGTTCCGTGCAAGCAGTTCTATCTCATTGAGGGAGCCGATTCCTGCTGCTCTTGCCTCTCTCATCAATGTTCTTCTCAGTGTCTCCCTGGGTCTTCCTCTTTTTCTTTTACCTGTTGTTTCCCATATGAGGGCTAATGTGCAAATGTCATCACCTAATATATCATGCTGCAGGAAATGTCGTCTCCAAGCATCCTATGGTGAGAAAAAACAGCAAGGACAGAATAGAATTGATCAACCACATTTGGCAGGAGAACTGAACTAATAAGCAAAAAAAAAATGAACTTGTGTTGACACCAACAAACGTTATATGACATTGGAATACAGTAATGGAGGGTAAAATTCCTGAAAAATGAAGAAAAGTGGAAGATCTAGAAGGGAAAGATGGTTCCTGGACACCAAGAGCTGACCCTACATCTACAGGTTTCAATCGATAAGATGGCCAATAAGACACATTTAGACTGGCATTTAAAATAGTAGCGTTCTCCTCTGGGTACAGAACGCGCGCATGATAAGCCCTTTTCTACAAGCCACGTTTGTGTCCGCGCTGATGCCACACTGTTACAGGACATTCCTCAGTCGTTAAAGTAACTCTGGCTAAGTTGTAGTTCTGCGATTTCGTCATTTTCTATTTTGTTGATTGTCACAAACAGTAATAGTAGAAGTGAGTTTTAATACTGATCATAGAATGAACACAAAGTAGAAAACGCTTAAACTAGGAATAGCAAAATGTTATATCTTCTCAACATTCCTATATGGTGCAGAAACATGGACATTAGACAAGAAAATAGAACAGAGAATTGAAGCCTTTGAAATGTGGATATATAAAAGAAAATGTAGAATTGAATGGTAAGAAAAGAAAACAAACGATGAAGTCAACTAAAAATGAAAAGAGAACTACTAAACACAATTCAAACAAGACAAATGCGATTTTCGGGCCATGTTAAAAGACACAACAGCCTACTAAAAGTAATCCTGGAGGGGAAAATACAAGGAAAAAGAGGCAGAGGCAGACCAAGATTAACATGGACTTATAACATCAAAAGATGAACAAATCAGCCTATGACAACCCGCACCATCAAAGCAAGAGACAGAGCAGAATGGCGCTGCATGATAGCCAACCTTCGTTGCGGAGATGGCACTCGATGATGATGATGCCAAAACGGAAAATGTATAATAATAATTATTCCTATTAATAACATTGTTATTATTTTATATATATATTAAAAAAAAAAACAGGTCATAATACAGCAACACCCTTTTGACTAGCAATAACTTTCCAACGTGATTATGATGACATTTTGGCCTGATTTTTAACCTTGTAACGACCAAAATCATCTCCATCCACGATAATTGTTTCGACCCCTTCTTCAGTCGCAAGTAAACACACTCACAAACTTAAACACTGCACTTGGTTCGCAACTGCCAGTTTGTCATGTCTTCAGACCAAACATATTTCATCCTTGCGTGATAATCTCACTGTATGTAACAATGGCTTTTTAATGGCTCTGTCCTTGTGTAACCCACTGACTCCAAACTAAAAATTAATCGCGTCATGCCCTAACACAAAAACTGTTTTACTTTGAAGAAAGGAAATCTCATTAAATCTGGTCTCATGATGTGTTAGTCTAGACCTATGGTCCCTAACATTGGATCCCACTTAGCGTTCCCTGTGGAGCAGAAGGAACTGTTATCTTTTCTAATTGCAACTGGTAATGGGGCATAATTAATAATGAGCATACTGCGGACGCATCACGAATTAACTCGTGACTAGACCTGGTATGATCCTGTGTCAAGGTGATTTTAATATTACCCACAATGCATATGCCACATTTTGACACCGTAATATCGGCTATTGTGTTGGTGTGACAACTTTGGATGACATCTGATAAACAGAACTGATCTCGCTGCATTCACTGCTGCCTCAGAGGTGTTCATTCTTAAACCATAGCCATCGACAGAGGAAGGCCACACAGCGGAAAGGGAAATCCTTCACCAGTGTGACGTTTTCAGCTATAGACGAAATCCTCCACCAGTGTGACGTTTTCAGCTATAGACGATAGACCAGAACCCGCCCCTGCTAGCAAAGCTGAAAACGTCACGCTTGTTAGGGAATTTTCCAAGATTCCCTTTCTGCGCTTCTCTATAGTTGACTGCGCTTAAACAAACAGGAATAATGAAGAGTAAGGCAACGAACGTCCAACACAATGTATTTGGTGAGTGAAGAATTTATATTCATGGTGCTAGATTAGGCCGTAATGTTTGAAGGTGAGTGCTCTCCCTTGCTATGATTTCCTGACTCGGATCAATGAGCTCGGTTTCAATTTGTTTTTTAAAATCTCGCTCGTCTAGAGAGCTTTGAGCTGAGGTTCTCTTCTTGGTCATGCCAGAGCTCTAATCACGACGCTACTGGTTGAGAGTGCGCACACTTATTGTTCCAGTGGCGCGCCGGTTACACATTAATATGTCTGCACTTCAAATAATTAACGTTACTATTGTAGACACTAACTCGACAGTTCACTCCTTGCCCTATTGTGAGCTCAGTGTGGACATCTGTCAAGTATTTAAAGAAACAATGTATAACTAATGGGCGATCAAACACATACGCGCATGCACACACATATACACACTTTCACACGCACGTGCGAGCACACACGTCAACAAGTTGAACTACTATATTCTTCAGTGACTATTCCTCACAAACAAATCTCAGATTATTCTGTAGAAATGTTCATTTGGTCCCACTGAATTGATCGAAAACATCGACAACATCAGCCGGAAATACAAAACTGATCGAAAACATCGACAGCATCAGCCGGAAATACAAAACTGATCGAAAACATCGACAGCATCAGCCGGAAATACAAAACTGATCGAAAACATCGACAGCATCAGCCGAAAATACAAAACACAAACTGATAGCTGTCGAACACGGGGTAAACGGGAGACTCTTCGGATCAAAACACCAGAGAACAAGAGAAATGGTGAACAGAAAAAATCAATAGCAACGGAAGTAATGATGAACAGAACAAATCAATAGCAACGGAAGAAATGATGAACAGAACAAATCAATAGCAACGGAAGAAATGATGAACAGAACAAATCAATAGCAACGGAAGAAATGATGAACAGAACAAATCAATAGCAACGGAAGAAATGATGAACAGAACAAATCAATAGCAACGGAAGAAATGATGAACAGAACAAATCAATAGCAACGGAAGAAATGATGAACAGAACAAATCAATAGCAGCGGAAGAAATGATGAACAGAACAAATCAATAGCAACGGAAGAAATGATGAACAGAACAAATCAATAGCAACGGAAGAAATGATGAACAGAACAAATCAATAGCAACGGAAGAAATGATGAACAGAACAAATCAATAGCAACGGAAGAAATGATGAACAGAACAAATCAATAGCAACGGAAGAAATGATGAACAGAACAAATCAATAGCAACGGAAGAAATGATGAACAGAACAAATCAATAGCAGCGGAAGAAATGATGAACAGAACAAATCAATAGCAACGGAAGAAATGATGAACAGAACAAATCAATAGCAGCGGAAGTAATGATGAACAGAACAAATCAATAGCAACGGAAGTAATGATGAACAGAACAAATCAATAGCAACGGAAGTAATGATGAACAGAACAAATCAATAGCAACGGAAGTAATGGTGAACAGAACATATCAATAGCAGCGGAAGTAATGATGAACAGAACAAATCAATAGCAGCGGAAGAAATGATGAACAGAACAAATCAATAGCAACGGAAGAAATGATGAACAGAACAAATCAATAGCAGCGGAAGTAATGATGAACAGAACAAATCAATAGCAACGGAAGAAATGATGAACAGAACAAATCAATAGCAGCGGAAGAAATGATGAACAGAACAAATCAATAGCAGCGGAAGTAATGATGAACAGAACAAATCAATAGCAACGGAAGTAATGATGAACAGAACAAATCAATAGCAACGGAAGAAATGATGAACAGAACAAATCAATAGCAACGGAAGTAATGATGAACAGAACAAATCAATAGCAACGGAAGAAATGATGAACAGAACAAATCAATAGCAATGGAAGAAATCATTAAGGACGATGTGGATGAATAGGAGCGACGTTTAAACAGATAACTAAAGGCTGGCATCTGGACTATACGAGAACAGAGAACGAATGTAAGACCTAACAAGACACGAAGAGAAAGTCTTAACACGGGAACAAACAAATATGAGTTACACCTGCAGATGAGTGGAAGAAATATCAAGCAGGGGAGGATTGAAGATCCCTACTTGATGACTAGTGTCTCAATAGAATAGAATAGAATAGAATAGAATAGAATAGAATAGAATAGAATAGAATAGAATAGAATAGAATGTACTTGTGGACTAATTGAAGTGATCGACATGTCTTAAAACCAAACTAGGGAAATAACTTGGAGATTATGACGCTCACATCAGGTTCAGATAGTACGTGTGTGATTTTCACGAGTTAAGATTGTTCTTCTTCAGTGACCTTTGGCCTCATAATTAAATGAGTGCCTAGACCTATCGGAGGACAAACAAAACATAAGTTCAAGTTAAAAATGTGTATTCAGTTTAGAAATGACAAAAAGCAGTATGTATACCGCCAACCTGTCATAGTTTCTTAAAGAATAACATTTCAACGATAATTAAATTGCTTTTCGCGAACCTTATTAACTCTCCGCTATTACGGAGCTCGTACACTATGCTATAATCTCCCCGTGTAGTCAGGAAATGTGTTGGAGTGCAATGGACATTATCCGAGCACAACTGTCAAGGTTATATCTGCTACCAAATCCTCCCAAGCATGTAAGAGACTAGCCTACGACCGGACATTGAGAGGAAGAGGTATGTTTACAGCACTCGGAAACAATGACAAATAATGAACAACTGAAAAAATATGGACCAAGGCAGGATCGAACCCGTACTCAGTGGCACAGCGCCTTGCCACGAAAAGCCAAACGCTAGGGAACACTGCCACTCAGCTAACTAAAAAAATTAGCTTCGTAGGCAATGGTCTTTCGCGAAGGCTTTTCCATGACTATAGCATAAGGCTGCGATCACAGCTCGGAAATATTTTTCCTGTTAAGACAAGTATCAAAAGCACAGTTAATCAAAAGTTTTAAGAAAAAGATTAACGGGTTCGATCCTGCCTTGGTCCATATTTTTTTCAGTTGTTCATTATTTGTCATTGTTTCCGAGTGCTGTAAACATACCTCTTCCTCTGAATTGATTCACTGATTCACTCGGAAGTTTCCCTCTATAATAATATTCATTTATTATTATTTGTCTCCAGACCGGACATTAACTAGTTCGACTATTAGAATAACATAAACAAAACGAAGTCGTCCTAGGTCCGCAAGACTATGAAAGACTATTCACATGGGGAGTGCACAATGAGGAGAGGAATGAATGCAAATTATGTCATTAATGATGAATATATAATATTTATGTACAATCATAAGGGCATGCATACTCTCTCTCTCTCTCTCTCTCTCTCTCTCTCTCTTGTCAGATTAATATCATTATGTTATAACACAATTGTACACATAAATAAAAGACAAGTATATTTAAAAATAAGAAATGTATGTCCGAGGAATGAAACAAGCAACGAATTTATCCTACAAACACATACATAAATATTTGGTTTCCATGGTAACAGAATAAACGACTTATAATAATAATGTAGTGTAAGATTCCTAACATTCCATATTTGTGTCAATGGACAGATAATTATATAACAAATAAATAAATAGCAACTAATATACGTGACCAAGCTGTAGGACAAAAGAACGATTGGGATACGCGACAATATAGTTAAGTTCGTGAGTAACACTGAATGTCAACACACAGAAGTGAGTTTTGCTTCAATGATTATACAACGTGAGGAAGTCTTAGATTAATAGTTTGTTTTTTAAAGACGAGTAAAGGATCAAAAGTTAAAATTTAATGGCATAAATAAAAATAATGCCCACTCTTAGGTCGCTTTGGTGTAATAAAATGGCTCCTGTAGCAAGTCACACATTCTTTTAGGTTCTTCACTGCGTCCCTTTCATGCCATTGAATTTAGAGTATCTACAGTCTTAAACTGCATCAATTTGCTTCCTCTTCTGCTCCCACTTCTCCTGCTTCATCTTCTGCTCCTGCTTCATCTTCTGCTCCCACTTCTCCTGCTTCATCTTCTGCTCCCACATCTCCTGCTTCATCTTCTGCTCCCACATCTCCTGCTTCATCTTCTGCTCCCACTGCTCCTGCTTCATCTTCTGCTCCCGCTTCATCTTCTGCTCCCGCTTCATCTTCTGCTCCCACATCTCCTGCTTCATCTTCTGCTCCTGCTTCATTTTCTGCTCCCACATCTCCTGCTTCATCTTCTGCTCCTGCTTCATCTTCTGCTCCCACATCTCCTGCTTCATCTTCTGCTCCTGCTTCATCTTCTGCTCCCACATCTCCTGCTTCATCTTCTGCTCCCACATCTCCTGCTTCATCTTCTGCTCCCACATCTCCTGCTTCATCTTCTGCTCCCACATCTCCTGCTTCATCTTCTGCTCCCACATCTCCTGCTTCATCTTCTGCTTCATCTTCTGTTCCCACTTCTCCTGCTTCATCTTCTGCTCCCACATCTCCTGCTTCAACTTCTGCTCCCATATCTCCTGCTTCATCTTCTGCTCCTGCTTCATCTTCTGCTCCCACATCTTCTGCTCCCACTTCTCCTGCTTCATCTTCTGCTCCCACTTCTCCTGCTTCATCTTCTGCTCCCACTTCTCCTGCTTCATCTTCTGCTCCCACTTCTCCTGCTTCATCTTCTGCTCCTGCTTCATCTTCTGCTCCCACATCTCCTGCTCCCACTTCTCCTGCTTCATCTTCTGCTCCCACTTCTCCTGCTTCATCTTTTGCTCCCACTTCTCCTGCTTCATGTTTATTTCCTTCATTAACATCAAAATCTCCTTCGCCACAGACCTAGGATGTTGATAAATGCCGACGTGCCCCAGTAACGTCTTGTAAAATAACAATAAAATCTCACAATCATGTTCTATATCTACCCATACCAGAAGGCGTTCCCAAATTCTGACCCACACTGTGCACCTCGGCTTTTGCGTGTTCTTTATTAAATTGTCTAAAGTTGATGTCTTTGGTAGACCCCCACACCATCGCCTCCCTTCCCGTGTTCAGTGACACCTCTTGCCGCGAGACATGATTCTCTATTCAAAACGTGATCTCCATCATTTGTGTGTTCTCTCTATGTACAAACCCTCTTTATGGAACGTTCATTTAGGTACAATTTTTGCATCGGAAACAAAAGCGCGAGTAAGATAATCACGTTTTGTTCACTTCCCAATAAAACCAACGTTCGTGAGATCATAACTCTCCGGGACATTAATGTCAGTGTGAATGAGAGGAAAACACGAAATAGTTTCCCGTCAGTTTTAGGGTAGAGAAAGCTCACTATATTTTGTTGTTTCATGTTGGAGTTAAATCGGCATTGCAATCATAGAACTAAGAAAACTCACACTATTTTCTAGTATTAGGTCAAAGAAAGAAAAAATATACAGTTGGTGAAAATATTTTCTAATATTGGGACCAGTAAAAACTAAACTTATGTTCTACTTTAAGGGAAAAGAAAGCTAAATATATTTTCCAGTTGTACGCCACAGACTAAAACTTATTAACATGCTCAGAATGTAATAAATGTGTGCTAATAACTTTCGCTGTCTCCAGAGTATAGACTAGCAATGTTACTCTTTGTCAATTATTCTTGTTATCAATCTTTTATTCTCCGTTCTACATTTGGCTTCACTACATCTTGTGATATATTTCACATGGAATCTAACCTGCAGTTTTGCTACTCTCGGAAGAGCTGACCCGGGGACGTGGACTAGGTGCTCGTTTCCCATGTGTATTTTACCGCGCTCTTCTCTGTATCTTGTATGATCCACTTTGATGGCAACGCTCTGGCAGGTGGGTGAAAAATGCTTTCAAGTCAAGGTCAATGAATGATCATCATCATCATCATCATTATCATCATTATCATCATCATCATCATCAACATCGAGTGCCGTCTCCGCAACAAAGGTTGGCTACCATGGATCGCCATTCCACTCTGTTTCTTGCTTTGATGGTGCAGGTTGTCATAGATTGACTTGTCCATCATTTGATGTTACTCGTCCATGTTATTCTTTTTCTGCCTCTGTCTCTTTTACCTTGTATTTTCCCTTCCAATATTACTTTAAATAGGCTGTTGTGTCTTTTAACGTGTCCCAAAAATGTCATTAGTCTTGTCTTAATTGTATTTAGTAGTTCTCTTTTCATTTTTAGTTGTTTTAAAACTTCATCGTTTGTTTTCAATGAATGATGATGCCACTAATTGAAGTCATTAAGTGAAAGGTATCCACAACTGTTAATCTGAGATTAGAGAATGCATTTTAGTGCCAGCTAGCCATTGAAGATGGAACAACATGTGTTCCACAAACGTCTATTTTAAAGGTTCTCACTGTTAGAGTTTAGATTTCTCTTCAGACACACACATCTTATGGAAGCCCAGGCGACATGCAGTTCAATGAATCGCTTTAAAATCGCTGACATTGAAATGAGTTTCTATCAGCAAAAAATATTTTTAACATAAAACTGAACTGATAAATTCTTGTTCCGGAAGAGACATTAGGTAACACAAGTGACGACCTCTGCATTCACAGAATTAAGAGTACCTACTTGCTTTCATCATTATCATGTGCCATACCGGTTGGCGTAGGCACTCATGTCCTTCCAAAATCTTCTATCTACAGTGCATTGTATCAATTCTGTTGTTGACCGTTTTCCATGCCATGACACCAAGCTACCCAGTATTTTCTCTCTTTGTCGTCCGCGATCTCTCTTTCCTTTTATTTTGCCAGTTGTAACCAGGTATTCCAACTTTCCTCTTTTCATGATGTGCCCGAAAAAAGGTTGATTGTTTCTTTCCGATGTTTTTTGGTACCTCCCTTTTTGTGTTGGCCTCTTTGAGAATTTCCTCATTGGTGGTTTTAGCTGTCCAGGAAACTTTCAACATTCTTCTGAGAAATTCCAACTCTGTGGCCTCTAATCGTCTTTTCATGTGTTTGTCTACAGTCCATGATTCGCGTTCATAGATCAGAATAGTTCTATATAGCACCGATGAACTCTCTTTCTAACTTCTAAACTCGCTTCCAGCAAACCATAAAGAATGAACATTGTGATAGTCCAAACTAGAACTTCGGTAGCTGGCTTGATAAACACACTATTGTCCTGTAAATCACCGGCATCTTGCTACTGACGCCGTGGCTGTGTCTACATGTTTGTTGTTGCGTCCACATACCATTCCTCTTCAAAATCTCCATGACCTGTTGCCTTAAATATGACACCCTTTTCAATAAACAAACCCATAATTCAATCTAACCTTCGATAGCTCTCTTTTGACTGAACTTTTTTCCAAGATGCACAATCTATGCACGAGTTCCTGAAGTTCTGAAGCCTTTTTTACATTATAGCAAAGCTCTTCCATACAAACGTTGCAGGGGCTGAGAAAACAACATGATATGATGCTGTACCAGATGTTACTTTCAGACCAACTGCTGATGTTGTACCAGATGTTACTTTCAGACCAACTGCTGATGTTGTACCAGATGTTACTTTCAGACCAACTGCTGATGTTGCACCAGATGTTACTTTCAGACCAACTGCTGATGTTGTACCAGATGTTACTTTCAGACCAACTGCTGATGTTGTACCAGATGTTACTTTCAGACCAACTGCCGATGTTTTACCAGATGTTACTTCAGACCAACTGCTGATGTTGTACCAGAAATTACTTTCAGACCAACTGCTGATGTTTTACCAGATGTTACTTTCAGACCAACTGCTGATGTTGTACCAGATGTTACTTTCAGACCAACTGCTGATGTTGCACCAGATGTTACTTTGAGACCAACTACTGATGTTTTACCAGATGTTACTTTCAGACCAACTGCTGATGTTGTTCCATATGTCACTTCCAGACCTACTGCTGATGTTGTACCAGATGTTACTTTCAGACCAACTGCTGATGTTGTACCAGATGTTACTTTCAGTCCAACTGCTGATGTTGTACCAGATGTTACTTCCAGACCAACTGCTGATGTTGTACCAGATGTTACTTCCAGACCAACTGCTGATGTTGCACCAGATGTTACTTTCAGACCTACTGCTGATGTTGTACCAGATGTTACTTTCAGACTAACTGTTGCCTTATTCATCTTTCTCACACCAGAGCTTACGGCTCTTTTGTCGCAAGCTTCATGGGTCTATTTGTTTCACTATCGTTGAGATGCCCCATCCGATTTCTCTGCTTGTCACAGTGGCTCATCAGGAAAATTGTGATATAGTATCAGTAATACACGTAAACAAGTAGTGAATAAACTGATGATTAAACAATTCCACAAAGAACACACAAATGAATGTCTGTTTGTATTTCTGCTCTCATAAAATTCAGCTCCCTACATCCTTATCTGTCTAGTTTCCCTTATTTTATTGTATTATTATTATTTTTTTTTTTTAGGGGGAGGGATACTGTATGCACATTCTTTAATTAATTATCGCTAGTTTACGACAAGTTGCGACATCTTTCCCTTTTGCCCGACATATTCGTCTTCAGTATGGGTAGTTTTTTTTTTTTTTTTTCAATTACGTAACGTTTTTGTCCTGACAGCAAAGCATTTTGCCAACTTTTGTTCGAGTTTTAACTGGCAAGGAACAACATCAGGGGAAGAGATTTGTTTACATCACTCAGAAAATATCGCAAATAATCAACAAGAGAAAAGAAACATTAGATGGTCCGAGGCAGGATGGAACCCCTACTCCTCCGTACAGTGCCTTGCCATGAGAACCAAGCGATAGAGCACACGGCTAACTCAGCTACCTACAAAAGTAGCTGTTATTGGTATGGTTTTTCACCCATGTTTACTCGTAACTATAGCATAGAGTTAGAACACAACTCGGGAACAAATTGTATATCTGTTCTCAGCGGTTATTGTCCATAATGTGTTTGTGGTTTAACTGATGAGTCTGTGTTTTTAACTGATGGGTCTGTGATTTTAACTGATGGGTCTGTGTTTTTAACTGATGGATCTGTGTTTTTTATATATGGGTCTGTGGTTTAACAGATGGGTCTGTGGTTTAACTGATAAGAGAAATGAAATAAGAGTGTGGATTTCCTGCTTGAATCAGAGTAAAATCATTGCCAAAAGAATAGGACTTTACATAACAATCTGAAACATAACAATCTGAAACATAACAATCTCAAACATAACAATGGTAGATGGAGCATTTACTGCTGATCTGAAATGACTTTTTAAAACCAGTTACAAAAAAGCAATTATTGTTTCACTCTCCTTCTCTCTCTCTCTCTCTCTCTCTCTCTCTGTCTCTCAATATCAGTCCATACTTCGTAGGTTTCACAGTGGGTGGCTCCATCGTGTGTGCACGAGACTTGTGGTGATCTCGGAGGCTCAAAAGCTTGTGAGGATTTCTGTTACTCAGGAGTCAGCGACATGGCGAGAGTTGACAAGCCTGCCTCCATGATACTTGGGATGAGAATTCAGAACTTGATAGAAAGGTAAGTTGAAGTCTGGACGTGATTGTTAATTGAAGAACAACAACGTGTTTGCTTGGGGAGATATGCGCAAGTATAAGCCTTCCATGATCTGGCATCGAACTTGGTACAGGTAGGATGGGCGATTGAGAAAACGTCAGAAAGCATGCATAACTAGCAAGCTACTGAAACAATCAACATGCACACTTTACGTCATGTATTACTACGGAATGCGCGCTTATGAGTTTGTACTGAAAATGGCGGTACCGATTTTTGTCATCATTAGTCAGTTTTTGGCAGCGATTCTATGATGTAATCTAAGGTAGAAGCACACAAAAAACATCAAAGCATAGCTGCGGCATGGCAAGTGAATTAAGATCATTAACTATCATTAACAAGTAAGATCATTAACAAGTAAGATCATTAACAAGTAAGATCATTAACAAGTAAGATCATTAACAAGTAAGATCATGATTCTTTCTGGTGCAGATACAGAACGAGCTGGTCTAAGACCTCGGTAGACTCTAACATTTTACAGAAACAAGATAATTATGCACCTTCAAAATGCTGGTCAATAATTCTTTTTAAAAAGGTAATCGCTAGCAAAAATATATTCTTTTTTTTCTGTTTTTCTATCAATTATCGATGGTACTTCTGTGATGACCACTCTAATGTGCATTTCTTATGTTTGTTGGATCATGCCTCAACTCTTTGTTAGTCCACATCATTCTTTACTAGACTAAAATTGGACATTCATTCAGCTAGTAGTTCCCCTTTAATCAGTTAACAGGAAGTAGATAGGAACGCCAAAGGACATTGTCCGAGAATAGAGAGGATAGCCGTCAAAGAAAGACAAAGTTCTGATGCAAATTGATCCTGGCTTCAACTTTGATTTTCCACTATTTCATTAAGCCTTGACGTAACAAGAAGAAATCAGCACTCTGTGAGCAACTCATGTCCATATCATAACTTCGCCAGCGAAGAATAGTTTTCATCTATGATTGTGTTCTGGTTGTAGGCGACCATAATCATATTTTAGGAAAGATAGCGATACATGAATTAAAATAAACACATTTAAATAAAATACAAGTCATATTTTACGTCACATTCTTTGTCATATGTTCATCATAGTTAGCTGCATTTACGTCCACATTGACATAAATGTATTAATGACATATTGCGCAGTATTAGGAATAATTCATATTCATTCATACGATATTGATTCACACAAGTGTGCATAATGTGAAACATTTCATGTTTTGAATAGCTTAAAGTTCAAAATGTCGCAAAATAATATTATGAAAATCAACAACAAAAACAGAAAATATACAACAAGAAAAGGGAACCGTTCCGAGTCATTAGCTCCACTCAAAGTTCCTTCCAACCATTTGATAAAATTTGGCATTAAAAGGTCTATAGAAATGCCTGAGTCGCTGCAGGACGGTCTCATTTACAACTGGATGCTCTCTACCTTTGGACTTCTCGTCCAGACAATGGGGCTTGCCTTCTCTTATAAGGCATGGGAAAGTGCCCTTGAAGCCCCTGAGGTAGAAGTGTGAGTCGTTGATATACTTGGGCAGGCCAAGAAATCTCTCTACTTTGGCCACTTCCCGAGCAGGTTCTTCGATCAGTTTTTGTCCGTCGACCAGGTGGATCTGGTCCAGGGAGAAGACTTTCAGCCAGTGCTCCATGTGTTTAGCGTAGACTCCAATCCTGATTGCACCCCAGGAAGTGTTGACCAGTCCCAACTGTTCGTCCAACAAGGCCATTTTCTCAAATGGCTTCATAGCGTGTTTACTGACGGCCTGACAATAGTCTGAGATAGCCCTGGTCACAGGGTCCCGCACTACCAGGATCAGCTTGATGGACGGGTTCATGTCGAAGATACGTTTGGGAGCATCACGAGTCACAAAATATCCAGGTGTCTTCTCTATTGTCATCTGGTTCTTCCGGGTCTCTGGCATGTGATCTCTGTCAGAAAAAAGAGAGTAGAATGTTGTTAACATTAGTAGCTGGATCGAAGTGTAAAAACCATAACAATACATTGATTCTATCCACTTAATAATCGTAAGGTGCAAATTATTAATCACTTAGAAATGAGTGCTATGTCTTATACGTTTTTTGTTAATTAGGCCTCGACATAGAGAGAGAGAGAGAGAGAGAGAGAGAGAGAGAGAGAGAGAGAGAGAGAGAGAGAGAGATGTTATTACTGAAAGGTGTCTACGAGGAGTGACAAATTCTTCTCCACCTTTCTTACTTTACATGTCCCTACGTTTAATTCTACTTCTTTTTTCTTCTGATCTTTATTAACACACTTTTAATAGATACTTAAATACAAATAACAAGAACCAGTTACTGGATTTATATATTGGTGGATCTTGATATTTAATTGACATTTATTTAACTTCCAATTTATTTAGTTTCTTCATTAGAAACACAAATATTAATATTTCGACGGGCGCCAAATTTACGGATATGATATATTATAATATTGTTCATTGTTTGAGCGTGTAAATGTCCAAGTGCATTTATTATTATCCATTGGCATCCATACTCAGTAATCTTCATCCCAATGTTGTGTTACCAATGCCAGACCTGGATCCTAGATGCAAGAACAATAAGAAAAATAACTTCTACTGAGATGAAATGTGTCAGACGAATGACAGGAAACAGTCTGAGAGATAAGATCATAAATTAAGAACTGAGAAAAAAGCTAGGAGTAACCCCAGTCATAGAATATATAAAAAAACAACAGATGAAATGGTTTGGCCACGTGACAATAAAGTAAGATCAAAACACAATACAACGAGCCCTCAATATACATTGCGAGAACACGAGACCCTAGGGTCGACTATGAAAAAGTTGGTTTGACGGAATACTAGAAGCACTAGGAAACATAACATCAGCAGAGGTGAACAGAAGTGCAAAAGACGATAAATTATATCTCCCCTCGACGCTGAAAGGCAGATGAGGAAGGAAAGAAGAAGAAGATCCATATACAGTAGAGACCGTGGAAATAAATGGGGTAAATAAATAGGGTAACAAAGTATATGTTTGATTTAAATAAATTATATTTGTTGTTAGAATGTTAGCGGTTGGATTGTCCCCATAGCACAACGTATAATGGAGCATCAGTGTTGAGATCTCCTCAGCAAATCCCGCAGTAAGAAACCACTGAGAAATACAACTTTGCTGGTTGACTAGCCCTCCACCGTTCTCCCTTAGCTCTCTTGAGTTTAGGCACCATCCCTCTAAGCTTGAAGATATGGTTGTCACTCCAGGGTTGCAGATTCACGAACAAGATCGACACCTATCTCTCGTCCGACTTCTTTACTCTCTCATTATTGACAGTTATATTGTCTGCTTACTTGTTCAAACGAACTGAAGAGCACAAATGCTATCTATAAATACATACACATAGTATTTCTATGCTGAGAAAAAGAGGGAAGATTATACCATAAGTAGTATGTCACAGACAGCTTAAGAGAATGGCTTGGCAGAAGGTCAACAACAGAAATGATAAATAGCTACCGAGATCGAAAGTTGTGGAGAGACATGATCACCTACGCCACTAGGCCCGGTACTTGATATAGTTGACCTGTAGTTCACTTGTAGTTCACTTGTAGTTCACTTGTATCATATATGTATAGAACCTCAACAACACACACGTTCTCAACTGGGAGGTGTGTATTACTCTACAACCTTGGACTTGGTGTAATGTAATAAATTATAATTGATGTCCAAAATTCCCGAAGTGGATGTGGACACCATACTGTGATTATATAAGATTAACTAATGATGTTATTCAATGACCTGCTTTCACGTTGCTGATATGTCAGACAATCGATAATTAATGAATTATGGATCCTAAAACAGCAGGCATTTGGAATTCTGGAAAGGGCCAGTATCAATTGACAGTCAACATGATGTATCTGGAACACCTATAACAAGCCTGGAAGCAATATACACGATAAAGTCATCGGAAAGATGTTGAACACGTACAGGCCTCAGTGTTTGAATATCGTGCTTATCTTTGATGATTTGTACCTGATGAAAGCTTTGGCTAAAACATCTTTGTTTGTCTCGTCTCTTTAATAGGTTCACTGCTAGGTACAATGTTAACCAGGGAGCCGCGATAGCCCATTGGTTAGTGAACTGGACTACATAGGACAAGAAGTAGGGTTCGATCCCAAACGACGGCTTCCGGGTTCACCCAGCGTTAAATGGGTATCGGATTTTTTTCTGGGAAAGTAAAGCGACACGGGCGTAATACCGACCACATTACCCCAAAAATCATGTGCTGAAGGTCTGTAAAATTTATGGTCACTAACACCATATTCTTTATACTCCACTTGGCGTGACGGGGGTACTTTACTTTTTTTTTATGTGCCTGATGTTGAGTGAGCCTGAAGACGTCACATAAGGCTACTATCTGGTCAAGTCAGAAGACGTCACAGAAGGCTACTATCTGGTCAAGTCAGAAGACGTCACAGAAGGCTACTATCTGGTCAAGTCAGAAGACGTCACAGAAGGCTACTGTCTGGTCAAGTCAGAAGACGTCACAGAAGGCTACTGTCTGGTCAAGTCAGAAGACGTCACAGAAGGCTACTATCTGGTCAAGTCAGAAGACGTCACAGAAGGCTACTATCTGGTCAAGTCAGAAGACGTCACAGAAGGCTACTATCTGGTCAAGTCAGAAGACGTCACAGAAGGCTACTATCTGGTCAAGTCAGAAGACGTCACAGAAGGCTACTGTCTGGTCAAGTCAGAAGACGTCACAGAAGGCTACTATCTGGTCAAGTCAGAAGACGTCACAGAAGGCTACTATCTGGTCAAGTCAGAAGACGTCACAGAAGGCTACTATCTGGTCAAGTCAGAAGTGACAAGTCCAGTTTAAAGAACTAAACAATGATCAATGTTGGGATTAAAAAGGAGGGGTGGGGGTGGAACGATATTTTGAAATTAAAGACTAAAGAAAAAATTAATAACTTCATTTTATAAGAAAGTGTTTTGTTGACAGCAAATTACTGCCCGTGGTAAAATAAATACCTTTCTAATGCCATATGACATTTGACATCTTCATTCCTTCCATCTAGTGGTTGTCTTCATAGCTAGTGTTCCTCAACACGAACTTACGCTGTAATAGTTTCGTAAATGCTAGATTTCTCAAATGCATCGATTCCTCCTACAACTGACTTTTCGAAGACTCACTCCATCAGGGTTCGGACGACGGACCTCCATCATTGCATCAATAGCCGGTCTTTTTGATCGGTTCAGAATAATAGCAAGAGTGCCATCAGCATCCGGGTGAATGAAAGCGGCCTGATCCACTCCCAGCACGTGCACGTTGCTAACAACAACGCCATCTTGTAACCATTCATTTATCGTCAAGATGTGATTAGTTAAGATCACCGGTAGCGGAAACAGAAACGAGAATGACGGTAACGGGGTCTCTTCAAGTGACGTTGAAGGAAATAGTGCACTTAACGAAGCAGCAGTCTTCGAGGAAGCTAATACAACTGTACGTGAGGACGTGTCGTCTTGATGAGTCATTAGTGTGCGGCAGTGGTGGCTCTGGTCATACACTGGACCGACGCCAGTAATTGATACTGGAGTGGTCACTTAACAACTTGTAGGCTGGCAAAGTGAGCGCTCACGCCCTGAACAAAGAAATATCTGTTACAGCATTGCCCTAGTCCTTGCGTGTATCTGGTGGATCGGAGAAGTGTTATCGTACCCAATGGAATGGACTAAAGGCTTGTTATTATTTGCATGTTGGATTTGCTGCCGGCTGTTAAGCTATTTTTGTAAAGGATTTTCTTTACTGACAGTCATTCTTTTAAATTAAGCTGCGATATATTGCGCATATTGATTCCTTACATCCGACTGCGTTGTGGCATGTGCATTGATATCTTAAGAGGGTTTGCCTTCCCTTTTTTGCTGACTGATCGTTTGATCAGAGTGAGTAGATCGTTATGTGATGAGACATCAAGAAGTAAATGAAAACAAGAATTTACCAACATACGATACGAGGAACACCAGATAAAGAGGTCGACCAAGAAAAAGAAACGTTTATAAACAGAATACTAGAAACATTCTGAGGTATAACAGCAGAAGACAAGAAACAGCGAACAGCATCTCCCCTCAAAGCTGTAAGGTAAATGAGAAAGAAAAGAAAGAGTAGATCGTTTTGACAACAACTATGCGGAGACGTAGTGAGATTTAGTTTGTCACTGACACTAGCGCGCTGGCGGTCAATTGCTGAATGTATTTAGCTCATACCCCCCTCCCCCCAACCGATTGAATAAACTTTGCGTCTCTTCCCACAATCAGCAACAGCAAATCGTGCCTGATGTCAAACTCCTGTAGCGACCAGGAAACAACTTCCGTAACCTTCACATTGACATCCAGTCAGTGATTACTAAATGACCTCACTATGCCCGCCATTATCTATAATTAATTTTGCCATCACATTTGCTATCAGAACTAACCTGTCGGCATTTTTCCATTACGCCGGACTCTACCACAGTCGATTCACGCGGTCCCTAAAGGTGTGAAACTTCCATACGACATCAATAGTTAATGATCACAGACTTGAAACTCCCCTCGCTGCTGCTACGCTTTGGTTGGCTCTATGTGATAACATTAGTGATTGAAACCCAGTCCCCCACAGCTGCAAGTTGTGACGATGGAGCTAATCGTCTCCAGGGACGTAATCGCAGCGATCTGTCTTGATCGCCGACCAGGAGTTCCTGACCTTGTGACAGATGAAGACAATTATCGGAACGGTCCAACCAGCTGCTGAGTGGCAGTGTTCCCTAGCGTTTGGCTTTTCGTGGCAAGGCGCTGTGCCACTGAGTGCGGGTTCGATCCTGCTTTGGTCCACATTTTTTTCTGTTGTTGATTATTTGTCAATTTTTCCGAGTGCTGTATACCTCTTCCTCTGAATTGATTCGCTGATTATCGCCTCGGAAGTTTCCCTCTACAATAATATTCATTTATTATTATTTGTCTCCAACCAGGATTGAACGTGTTTGTGAAGTGGCGAGTCTGGCGATCTTTCAGGATTTCCAGCAGCAACTTCATCCAAGACTTTATCTTTTTTTTAAATTTGTAAATAAATATTTAGAGCTCTCAACCCCCCCCCCTCCCTTTTCCCAACCACCACCACGTCACTTCTCCTCTCCATATCATCCTGTGGCTGTGAAACATATCTATCGATAGATATGCTGAGAAAATGTGTAAACGCCTTTGAATGTAAATGTTACAGAAGAATACTCAAGATAGCATGGACAGAAGAAAGAACAGACATGTCCATTTAGCAACAGTTCAATATTCTTGAAAAATGAGTGAAAAGCAAGATAACAACACAAGTCAAAATATCTTAACACACCATGATATTTCATGCATTCATTTTTCTTTTAGGTCGAAGGCAGCACAAGAGCAGAAGTCAGTTCCTTAGGACTGACGATTTAAACTGTTAGTTCTTGTAGTTCTTGGTTGTTTCTTAGTTCTATGGTTATGCGTTCCCTAGTTATTGTTCTGCGAAGCAATTCTCTGCCTTGTTTTCTTGTTTTCTTTTTTATCTCTGGTAGGGAAGTCTTTTTCCATTCATTCTCAGCACATGACCAATGTATTTCTTCATTCATTCTCAGCACGTGACCGATGTATTTCTTCATTCATTCTCAGCACATGACCAATGTATTTCTTCATTCATTCTCAGCACGTGACCGATGTATTTCTTCATTCATTCTCAGCACGTGACCGATGCATTTCTTCATTCATTCTCAGCACGTGACCAATCTATTTCTTCATTCATTCTCAGCACCTGACCGATGTATTTCTTCATTCATTCTCAGCACGTGACCGATGTATTTCTTCATTCATTCTCAGCACATGACAAACGTATTTCTTCATTCATTTTCAGCACATGGCCGATGTATTTCTTCATTCATTCTCAGCACATGACAAACGTATTTCTTCATTCATTTTCAGCACATGGCCGATGTATTTCTTCATTCATTATCAGCACGTGACCGATGTATTTCTTCATTCAATTCATTCTCAGCACGTGGCCGATGCATTTCTTCATTCATTCTCAGCACCTGACCGATGTATTTCTTCATTCATTCTCAGCATCTGACCGATGTATTTCTTCATTCATTCTCAGCACCTGACCGATGTATTTCTTCAATCATTCTCAGCACCTGACCGATGTATTTCTTCATTCATTCTCAGCACATGACCGATGTATTTCTTCATTCATTATCAGTACCTGACCGATGTATTTCTTCATTCATTCTCAGCACCTGACTGATGTATTTCTTCATTCATTCTCAGCACCTGACCGATGTATTTCTTTATTCATTCTCAGCACATGACCGATGTATTTCTTCATTCATTCTCAGCACCTGACCGATGTATTTCTTCATTCATTCTCAGCACCTGACCGATGTATTTCTTCATTCATTATGAGCACATGACCGATGTATACCAAACGCCTTCTTCTAATAAAACTTGACACATATTCTTATTTAGAAGTCTCTCTTATCTGTTCGTTTGAGGTGTGTTACTTTCAACTTATGATTGAGATCGAACGAAGCTGAAATAAACTGATGATAGGATGATACAGACAAGATTATTATGGAAGGCATGGTACCAGGCAGACAAGAGATAGAGAAACCCCAATAAGAAAATGGGTGCATGATATCACAGATGAGCTGGGACATAACTGCAGCACGGAGCTACTGATTTAAGTTCTCTGTGCACACCGTGAGCTGTGTGTTTCATCATGCTTCGATATTCCAATTGTTTACGATGAATGATGGTATCGTATGGCAAGGAACAGTTGGCTGTGTTCACTTTCTGTGCGGTTTCGCCTAATGTCTTTTTGCGTGTGCTGAGACTGCTACGATGGGGACTACATCTACCTTTCTTTGTTTGGGAGATGAGTTAGTAGTTCTGATGATTCCACTGGCACGGGCGGTTGAGCAATTATGGATTTTAATTGGTTTGCAGTGATACCGGGGCCTTCCATAACCATAACCATAACTGCAGCAGACGCTGGTCAACAAGGCAGGGTAGAGAAAAGTTTCAGGAAAGATGGCGTATTCATTAACCAAGTTCCAATAAGGCCCACATGATGATGATGATTATGTTAATGATGGTGAGTATGATAATAATGACGATAGTGATATATTATAATGGTTATAGTTATGATTAGTCGAAGACCCCGGTATCACTGCAAACGAATTAAAATCCATAATTTTCCAACCGCCCGTGCCAGTGGAATTATCAGAATTAAAACTCATCTCATTGAAGGATCCAAACAAGGAAAGGCAGCTGCAGTCCTCATCATAGCAGCTATAGCACACGCCAAAAGACGCAAGGCCAAGCGGCACAATTGTATTATATCAGTGGTTAACAGTTATTGACATTAAAAGGAAGCTAGTTCATTAATGCTAAAATCGTAGTTGTGCCACTGATCAATGAAAAATAAACGCTTGTTTTCTAGCTTTAAAGAAACAAATTTAAAGATGGGCGGACAGAAAGGAGAGTCGGAAGAAAATGATGACTTTTAAGTGAATACAAATTAATATTATAAGAAAACAAACCGTGAATGTGTTTGATCTACGTGATATCTGTCAAAGTTGTTGCTACTAATCTAATAACGGAGCTATAAATTTGGCACCTGTGGTTGTTCTATTGGTGTGCATTTATTATTAAGTTATATCATCAGTTTTATGTTGTAATGTTTTTAACTTTAGTTAGGTTGATTTCAGTTTTAAGCTATGATTCTAGTTTAAAATTATTGTGATTAAAACATCTCACATTTGTATATTCCAGTCTTACGTGTGACGTGTTCAATGTTTAATGTTGGTGTTATTACGAAATACAACGTCATTTCTTCATTTTCAGAGGATTTGCTATATTGCGTGTGAGGGGAGAGGGGGGGGGGAGTTCTTTGAGAGTGTGAGAGCCGGGAGTAGAGGCAACATGCCGCAGTGTTATAGACACATTCTAAAACAAATAGACTCCAAGAGAAAACACTTTGACACTTGTTGCGCTATGGGAGGCAACATGCCGCAGTGTTATAGACATATTGTACAACAAATAGACTCCAATAGAAAATACGTTGACACTTGTCGCCCTATGGGAGGGAACCCTACGCCTACTTGATTATAAAACGGTAGGTCCAGTCAACTCGACCACCAGCGTTCCATTCTGTGATGCTGCAAGAAGGAAGCCATTTATTATGCTGCCCGTCTCACTACTACTTCTTGAAATATAGCGAAAATTTAATCTTACTGGGTTCATGATTTGGGGGGTAGGGGGAATTCGTTAACTGATAGACACGCCCCAGTCGATATAGCTGCAAGCTGGCCGGAATTATACAAGGTAATAACATCGAGAAGAGAGCTCTTAGTTCTGCCACCTCAACATTCCCTTGGCTTTACATCACGAAGCTTCAATTTCTCACTATATTAGGTGATATGGCTCTCATTTCCTTTATGATAACGTAATGTGGCAATAATTGCATTTGGGCTCACGCTATGTAACTATACTTATAGTTAGCTTCATGCTGTGTAGTTATCATTTCATATTGTTTCACGTTATGTGACTGTCATTTCATTTTGTTTCATGCTGTTTGGACGTCATTTTATTTGGCTTCTCGTTATGTGACTTTTTTTTTTTTTAGCTTTTCGTTATGATTATTATTGCATTTGGTTTCACGTTAAGTGACTATCATTTTATTTGGTTTCTCTTTATATGATTACCTCTTTATTTGGTTCCACGCTACATGACAATTATTTTATTTTATTTTATTTCTCGTTATGTGACTACCATTTCAATTGCAATAATAATGATGGCGGCACATTCCTTTATAACGATGACACGTGAATTTTATTATAACGATATTGAGTTATTTAGTTATACCCAATGTCTGAAATATCTACACTATACAGAAATATCCGAACATTTCTGGATAGGCGGCCGAGCACATATGGGTGTATACTCGCGTGCTAAGACGCCGGTTCAAGTCTCGTACTTTACCTTTACCTTTACCCAATGCCTGTTATAATTACATGTAAATATTAATTCATTTACGACATTGAAATTACACCTTCATTTATAACAATATTATATTATTATATGACAACATTTTCCTTTATCATAATGTTATGTGAATATACTTTCCTTAACGATAAAACGAAGCGACAACTATTAACAATACCATAGGACTGTACTTTTGTTTCCATATTCCTAAATGACTACACGTTCCTCTATCATAATGCTATGTGGCTATACCTTTTCTCTGCGGTAATGCTTATTTCACAAGGCATGCCATTCCCTTCACTAACAAGAATAAAAGTGTAAAAAAAAAAATGGTTTCACAGATTCAGTTGGTGCCAGAACGATGACTGCGGCAACCAGGGACCAACCAGACAAGAACACGTAATTGAGTTACTGCGGTTACAGAACCCTAATGGCCGATCGTCTGCACTGAAACCCCCACTCATGTAAACTGGTATTCAAGCGCTGGGCCACCGTCAAATGGTGTCAATTGATAAAAAGCTCCATTAGCAGATGAACACATAATCCAGATAGACTAGCTGAGATCTCATCGATTGAGTTCGATGGAGACGATGATATACGGCAGGATAGAAGCCACGTTTTGGTAATAAAATGAAACAACTTTTATCTCCTAGTTCGTGTTTGAATAGCTTGTTGACCACTTTGTTCTATATCCTTGAGTTTCTTCTAGGGATATGCCTTTATGCAGTTTATGAGTTTATTTGAGCGAGTGATGGAGGAGACCAAATGTTTGAGACATGTTTTATTAAGAATAGTCCACAAGTCTGTTGTGGCCAGCCTGGAGATGGAGTTTGTTAATGATGTTGGTGCTCGGATGATTTAGAAGTGCTTTTAAGCTTATGAATAAGGAGGCATAGAGCGAGATAAATCACAAGGACCGAAGAGAGGATAGTGGAAGTGGGGCCTAACAAGAAAACAGTTTCATCTTCTATTGAGATATTCATTACTGTGAGAGTACATGTTCTTGGCAATCTGAAGCTACTTTCAGCTATTGTGAATCTATATCCTCCAATATATCATTTCGGAAATGTCGACAGAGAGTTATCCGAGATTCTCCAATGAGACCAGTCTAGAAGTCGATGGTTTCACAATAAATATCATCTCGTATGAAGTCACATACAGACATCGTGACGACTCATAGTGCCCAGGGTCGAGATGGCGGTCGAGTTTATTTCAGAATAAATCATCATCATCAAGTACCATTCCTGCTGGCGTAGGTGATCAGGGCTCTCCACAACTTGACAGTTGTAGTATTTTCTCCCCCTGTATTGTATTTTCTTTATGCCTACTTTCATCTTTTGGTAAAGGTCGCGTCTAGTGTCCCAAATTATTTCTGCACGGAGTAACGTCCCCTTTCACTTTATTTGGTCGCTCTGGAATCTGTCATTAGAAGACCCCTGGGTTAGGTTTAGGGTTTAAAATATCCTACAACTAACCCTAAACCTAAAAATAATCCTAAGTTTAACCCTAACCCTAAAATTTGTTGAAAAAAAAAAAAATTAAATGCACAAGAACTAGATACATTTGATAATTCAAGTATTTCCGGTCAGTGGGGAGATCACCCGTTTATCAGAAATAATTTGGGACACTAAACTCGAACTTACCCATCTTTTTTATATGTTGTCTCACACCGTATAAATGTATTTCAATGTTACTGTTTCTTTCTACTTATGTATGTATGTATGTTGTGACGATTCATGATTGTACATGATGTGTCATAATATAAATGTGATGACGTCATGGGACGCATCAAGATGGACGCGTTCAAGTCATGGTTTACACAATGTTGACTTTGAACATCACGCTATCTGTTATCACAGCGAGTTGACGGATTTTTATAAATGTAACCACAGGTTTGATAATAAATGTTTGTACACAGTTCGTTAACCACCGCTGTAGATCAAGTCTTTATTCTGCTGGCTTCGTTCGTGACCTTGGAAGCTAATGACCAAACTTGTTCAGACGGTTTGTTTGGTGCAAACTGTACGTTACAATGTCACTGCTATAATGACTCAGTTTGTGACAAAACTACAGGGACATGCCCAAACAATGACAGTTGTCAGCACGAATATTTCGGACCCCAGTGTCAGTACTTGGATCTCGTTTGCAAATACGTCCAAAAATCTGAACCTACTTTCCTGTTTGATAACAACGACACCTCATGTAATCCGGACGCAGATTCTACATCAGTTGAGGCAACTCTCAATCAATCTTTGCCGTTCTCCTGGTTTAGGATTTATGTGAATGACTTAACAGATCATTCAGGACATTCTAAAAAAGAAAAGACAAAATGGAAGCATACACCAAACTTCGGAAGAAAGTCGCAACATTTTTTTGTTACACTTAATTGGAAGTGAAGAATCGAAATATATTGTCACAGAAAAATATATTAGTAGAGGGAGTGAGAGACAGAGAAAAGATAGACAGACAGACAGACAGGCAGGCAGGCAGGCAGACAGACAGACAGGCAGGCAGGCAGACAGACAGACAGGCAGGCAGGCAGGCAGTCAGACAGACAGGCAGGCAGGCAGTCAGACAGATAGATGGGCAAACAGAAAGACAGACAGACAGACAGACAGACAGACAGATAGATAGACAGATAGACAGATAGATAGATAGATAGATAGATAGATAGATAGATAGATAGATAGATAGATAGATAGATAGATAGATAGATAGATAGATAGATAGATAGATAGATAGATAGATAGATAGATAGATAGATAGATAGATAGATAGATAGATAGATAGATAGATAGATAGATAGATAGATAGATAGATAGATAGATAGATAGATAGATAGATAGATAGATAGATAGATAGATAGATAGATCCACTGTACTTCAGTCTTGAGTGAACACTAAAGTAGTTCACTGTACTTCAATATTGAGTGAATACTAAAGTAGTCCACTGTACTTCAATATTGCGTGAATACCAAAGTAGTTCACTGTACTTCAGTCTTGAGTGAACACTAAAGTAGTTCACTATACTTCAGTCTTGAGTGAACACTAAAGTAGTCCACTGTACTTCGGTCTTGAGTGAACACTAAAGTAGTCCACTGTACTTCAGTTTTAAGTGAACACTAAAGTAGTCCGCTATACTTCAATATTGAGAGTACATTAAAGTAGTTCCCTATACTTCAGTCTTGAGTGAACACTAAAGTAGTCCACTGTACGTCGGTCTTGAGTGAATACTAAAGTAGTCCACTGTACTTCGGTCTTGAGTGAACACTAAAGTAGTCCACTGTACTTCAATATTGAGTGAACACTAAAGTAGTCCACTGTACTTCAGTCTTGAGTGAACATTAAAGTAGTCCACTGTACTTCGGTTTTGAGTGAACACTAAAGTAGTCCACTGTACTTCGGTCTTGAGTGAACACTAAAGTAGTCCACTGTACTTCTGTCTTGAGTGAATACTAAAGTAGTCCACTGTACTTCGGTCTTGAGTGAACACTAAAGTAGTCCACTGTACTTCGGTCTTGAGTGAACACTAAAGTAGTCCACTGTACTTCGGTCTTGAGTGAACACTAAAGTAGTCCACTGTACTTCAGTCTTGAGTGAACACTAAAGTAGTCCTCTGTACTTCAATATTGAGTGAACACTAAAGTAGTCCTCTGTACTTCAGTCTTGAGTGAACACTAAAGTAATCCTCTGTACTTCAATATTTGTATCATTAATTGCTTCCGTTAATTTCTTCTATATATAATGTAAGATCTACCTAATTTAGAAGTTTTTTATTGTCAAATAAAACTTACAATATTATAGCAGAGTATCACAAACATACATATCAAAGGAAGAACCTAACATTATGTCTTGTATAATCTCACAAAATTACACGTCAAAGACAGAACCTAACATTATGTCTTGTATAATCTCACAAAATTACACGTCAAAGACAGAACCTAACATTATGTCTTGTTTCCTCTCACAAAAATTACACGTCAAAGACAGAACCTAACATTATGTCTTGTTTCCTCTCACAAAAATTACACGTCAAAGACAGAACCTAACATTATGTCTTGTTTCCTCTCACAAAATTACACGTCAAAGACAGAACCTAACATTATGTCTTGTTTCCTCTCACAAAAATTACACGTCAAAGACAGAACCTAACATTATGTCTTGTTTCCTCTCACAAAAATTACACGTCAAAGACAGAACCTAACATTATGTCTTATCTGCTCTCACAAAAATTGCACGTCAAAGACAGAACCTAACATTATGTCTTATCTGCTCTCACAAAAATTGCACGTCAAAACAGAACCTAACATTATGTCTTATCTGCTCTCACAAAATTACACGTCAAAGACAGAACCTAACATTATGTCTTATCTGCTCTCACAAAATTACACGTCAAAGACAGAACCTAACATTATGTCTTATCTGCTCTCACAAAAATTGCACGTCAAAGACAGAACCTAACATTATGTCTTGTATAATCTCACAAAATTACACGTCAAAGACAGAACCTAACATTATGTCTTATCTGCTCTCACAAAAATTGCACGTCAAAGACAGAACCTAACATTATGTCTTGTATAATCTCACAAAATTACACGTCAAAGACAGAACCTAACATTATGTCTTGTCTATTCTCACAAAATTACACGTCAAAGACAAAACCTAACATTATGTCTTGTCTAATCTCACAAAATTACACGTCAAAGACAGAACCTAACATTATGCCATGTCTCCTCCTACAAAATTACACATCAATGACAGAACCTAACATTATGTCTTGTATTCTATCACAAAATTACACGTCAAAGACAGAAAGTAACATTATGTTTTGTCTTCTATCACAAAATTATTACACGTCAAAGACAGAACCTAACATTATGTCTTGTCTCCTTCTACAAAATTACACGTCAAAGATAGAACCTAACATTATGTCTTGTCTCCTCCTACAAAATTACACGTCAAAGACAGAACTAACATTATGTATTGTCTCAGATGCCAAGAAAACCTGAATCTCGCCACACAACAAATTGAAAGTCTGGAAGCTGCCGACGGTTACTGCAAATAGTCAACCTCATGTAATGGCGACTAACTGACATATTAAGCTGCTCTCTCGTCTACAGCCACAGACGATGGCGATTTGGGGCCAGATAACATGTGACCACAAAAAGCCATTACAAAATGCAGATTCCATTTCCCCCTCATCGTGACCTAGCCAGGATCTGTTAACATAATTTGTAAAAGTCGATGTGCCTGTTTGACATTTTGTGTGAAAGCCTGAAAGTCCCCTAATAGCCTAATTGGCTGAAAGTAGAATTCAGTATGAATCCTATAAAACCTCTAGTTCGCCCATACTATTAAGTGAACATTGATAATGAATTACATTGGTAGTTACTATACAAACAACGTGTTTTTATTCCCCCCCCCCCCCCCACAAAACATTTCAGAGAAATGTTGCATTTTCTTGGTCATTAACTTAAGAGGTCGCGTTAAGGTTACCCTGCTCGTCTGTCATTGAAATGTTCTGTCCTAGAGTCCCAGGTGGAGTGTTTAGTTTTTCTTTCAGTGATCCAAAGTCATATGCTAAGTGACAATGAAAGCCTAATCGTATCGGAGACGGACGATAAAACGGTAGGTCCTACGAGCATGTCAAAGAACATAACGTCGTTATTTCGAACACGTCACGTCGTTATTTCGAACACGTCACGTCGTTATTTCGAACACATCACGTCGTTATTTCGAACACATCAAAGAATGTAAACGGCTGAAACTTTAGAAACAAATGAGCTGGGTGTATGCCGCTTCCAGGTAAAATTATCCTAGGGATCCTAGTCGATGAGTTTGTGCACTGTTGTGTTCAGTTCTACCTGCGCTGTTGTATTCAGATGATGGAGAGAACAAAAGAGAACTTAAGACAGAATGGATGAAGAATCTTTGAGATAGTGATAAAAATAGATGGAATTGTTTATATACATATATATTTTTTTTCGTTCGCCAGCTTTTACCTCTGTCCCTAGAGACTGGGAACTGAATTTTGCGTGCTAATCTATTTCTTCCTGGCAGCAGCGCGCACAGGGGTCCCTCGCCGTACAGGCAGATAACTCCGACTTTGGAGGTACTCATATTTTTTTCCGTCCGTGAGTAATTGACGTTTCAAGCCGGGCCTCGCTGCTGAGACCAGGGGTGTTTGCCGCAGAGAGAAATCATAAATAAAAATCCCAACCGATGTAGCCGGGATTTGAACCCACAACCTCTCTGTCTCGAGGCCGGCGTCTTGCATCGAGACCATCCAGTCCCCCAATTGTTTATATTAAGATGGAGAGATGTGTAATAGAAGGAGAGAGATCGGGAGAATGTGATAAAGATTTGTTATTCACGTGAGTTATCTAGGAATAAATTGTTAACTAAATGACTGAGCTAGACGTTCTTGTCTCCGCGCAACTTCTGTGCTCAAATGTTTATTGCTCTTTCTGTTTATGCGTTTTTTCATACTCGCACATTGAAGCATTTAGTAAGTTTTCCTTTCTGTCATGCTGAGAGAAAGAGAAAGAGAGGAGAGAGAGAGAGAGAGAAAGAGAGAGAGACAGATAGACAGACAAAAGAGAGACAGACAAAAGAGAGTCAGAGAGAGACGGGGAGTTATTTGGAAGAAAAGAGTGAAAAAGACAGAAATAAGCTTACCACATTCCATATAATCAAACTCATCAGTAAACTCTAAAACAAGCAAACAAACTTTGATCAAGGAATATAAAAGCGCATTTTCCTAAATGGATATTTCCAGTTACCAGTGAGATAAGGTTATTTAGGACCGGCAAGCAATAACAAAAACATAACGAAAGCGCAATCTGTTCAAGTCAACAACGAAGCAAGCTACGGCAGCTTGAGACACCGACTGTGTGAATTTGGGAATCACCAGCGACAGGGAAGGCAGGATAGTTCCAGAAATCAGAATGTCAAACGCCAGGAATAGAACGATTGATAGGACGTCTCGATTAAGTTTCCCAAGGAATTGATAGAGTTGTTCTGGGAACGAACCAGACAGAACCGAACTAACGAACCCGCTTTTTAGTTTTACTTTTTTTCACATTTACAAATAAACGTTACATAGTTGGCATGCGCAAACAAGAAGCTCTTCTTTAAGAGTCGAGCAGCGTCACTCATGACAGATACACGTGAACTGAACCCAGTATACAAAAATCTTTTAGACAAGAAAGTAATTTAAGAAATTTGTTATTCAAAGCGCTGCTTTTGTTAATTACAACATTTAAATATATATTTGCATACATCAATCATCCGTGATAAGGGACTGATGATGACGCTGTTGATGATGATGATGATATTGATGCTGATGTTGATGATGTTGATAATGATGTTGTTGATGATGATGACGCTGTTGACGATGTTGATGATGATGATGACGCTGTTGACGATGTTGATGATGATGATGATGATTATGACGCTGTTGACGATGTTGATGATGATGATTATGACGCTGTTGACGATGTTGATGATGATGATTATGACGCTGTTGACGATTTTGATGATGATGATGATGACGCTATTGACGATGTTGATGATGATGTTGATGAGGATTATGACGTTGTTGACGATGTTGTTGATGATGATGTTGATAAGGATTATGACGCTGTTGACGATGTTGATGATGATGATGACGCTGTTGACGATGTTGATGACGATGATTATGACGCTGTTGACGATGTTGATGATGATGATGACGCTGTTGACGATGTTGATGATGATGATGATGACGCTGTTGACGATGTTGATGATGATGATTATGACGCTGTTGACGATGTTGATGATGATGATGACGCTGTTGACGATGTTGATGATGATGATGATTATGACGCCTTTGAGGATGTTGAGGATGTTGATGATGATGATTATGACGCTGTTGACGATGTTGATGAGGATGACGCTGTTGACGATGTTGATGATGATGATGTTGATGAGGATTATGACGCTGTTGACGATGTTGTTGATGATGATGTTGATGAGGATTATGACGCTATTGACGATGTTGATGATGATGATGACGCTGTTGACGATGTTGTTGATGATGATTATGACGCTGTTGAAGATGTTGATGATGATGATGACGCTGTTGACGATGTTGATGATGATGATGACGCTGTTGACGATGTTGATGATGATTATGACGCTGTTGACGATGTTGATGATGATGATTATGACGCTGTTGACGATGTTGATGATGATGATGTTGATGAGGATTATGACGCTGTTGACGATGTTGTTGATGATGATGTTGATCAGGATTATGACGCTGTTGACGATGTTGTTGATGATGATGTTGATGAGGATTATGACGCTGTTGACGATGTTGTTGTTGCTGATGTTGATGAGGATTATGACGCTGTTGACGATGTTGTTGTTGATGATGATGTTGATTATGACGAAGTTGATGATGATGACGATCTTGATGATGATGATGATGATGATGTTGATGATGTTAATAATGATAATGATGATGATGACGCTGTTGACGATGATTAAGATGTTGATGATGATGACAACGATGATGATAGAATAATGAGATGCTTTAGATAAACAATGCGTATTTTCTATGGAGACCATGCTACAAAGGAAACTGTTGAAAATGTAAATTAGCATCTAGATATGGTTCTTATATAGATATCGTGACAACAGTGAAGCAATGCAGTTGGAGGTCGGTAGCTATATCAAGCAGTCGTCCAGACTTATCAAAACTGGAAGCAAAATATAAAAGATCGATGAATGGGCGAAGAATATATGAACGACAGAAGAAATTATTGGAAGACAAAGTCATTGAATGGATATGGGATAGTTGAGAGTCATTAATGTTGCCTCGACAACCCAGTGTGTGTGTTTTTTTTTTTTTTTTTTTTTTTTGAGGGACAAAAATTAAACAAATTAGGAACATATAAACAACAGAAACAGGAATGCAGTTATTAGGGATAGCAGTCGTGTATACATAAGAAATACAAATACAAATAAAGTGCATACTGATTGTGAATTCAATCAGCAGTCATTAACTGAGATAAGACAACTGTGTTGGTAATGCGACCGACTCAGCGCCATTCAAACAAGTCTTTTTATTCCTCTTCCTTTCAGCTCACTGAGGAGCATAGTTCTTCTATAGATACTTTCCTATAGTTCTTCAATAGATACTTTCCTATAGTTCTTCAATAGATACTTTCCTATAGTTCTTCAATAGATACTTTCCTATAGTTCTTCAATAGATACTTTCCTATAGTTCTTCAATAGATACTTTCCTATAGTTCTTCAATAGATACTTTCCTACAGGTTCTGTTTCTTTACGTTCTTTTAAGATCGTTCCAAGCTTCTCCATCTTCTTCATCTCTGACTCCACCTGTCTTCTCCAAATATATATTTTAGTTGTCTTCCTCTTTGACTCCTGCCCTGGAAATTCCAAAAAAAGAGCTTGTTGTGTAATACTCTCAATTGGCTTTCGCAGCGTGTGTCCAAGTTTGTGAAGTTTTGGCGGCTTATTATTTTTACAGTACAGGATAGCCACTCCCATGCCCAACACTCCTTACAGTACAGGATAGTCAGTCCTGTCCTATGTCCAACATTCCTTACAGTACAGGATAGCCACTCCCAAGCCCAACATTCCTTTCCTTACAGTACAGGATAGTCAGTCCCATGCCCAACTCCTTACAGTACAGGATAGTCAGTCCCATGCCCAACGCTCCTTACAGTACAGGATAGTCAGTCCCATGCCCAACTCCTTACAGTACAGGATAGTCAGTCCCATGCCCAACGCTCCTTACAGTACTGGATAGTCAGTCCCATGCCCAACTCCTTACAGTACAGGATAGTTAGTCCCATGCCCAACACTCCTTACAGTACAGGATAGTCAGTCCCATGCCCGACTCCTTACAGTACAGGATAGTCAGTCCCATGCCCAACACTTCTTACAGTACAGGATAGTCAGTCCCATGCCAACACTCCTTACAATACATGATAGTCACTCCAATGCCCAACACTCCTTACAGTACAGGATAGTTAGTCCCATGCCTAATCCTCCTTACAGTATAGGATAGTCAGCCCCATACCAAACACTCCTTACAGTACAAGATAGCCAGTTTCATGCCCTGCCCTCCTTAGTCGCCTCTTACGAACATACCTGCAGGGAGCATAGCTTCAATTCTTTACTTCCCTTTCGGGCCACTGCAGAGTGAACATGTACACGTCAAAGATTGGAACTTGCATGGACGAGTGAATGTGTTCACGTCAGAGATTGGAACTTGCATGTACCGAGTGAATGTGTACACGTCAGAGATTGGAACTTGCATGTACCGAGTGAATGTGTACACGTCAGAGATTGGAACTTTCATGGAAGAATGAATGTGTATACGTCAAAGATTGGAACTTGCAGGTAAAGAGTGGATGTGCACACGTCAGAGATTGGAACTTTCATGGAAGAATGAATGTGTATACGTCAAAGATTGGAACTTGCAGGTAAAGAGTGAAAGTGTACACGTCAAAGATCGGAACTTGCAGTTAAAGAGTGGTTATGTACACGTCAAAGATCGGAACTTGCAGGTAAAGAGTGGATATGTACACGTCAAAGATTGGAACTTGCAGGTAAGGAGTGAATGTGTGCACGACATTTTTACTTTCTGTCAGTCCCTCGATGGCGACCAGTCAGTCAACGCCGACCAGGTCCAAACAACAAACAACATAGAACAAACACCAAGCAATAAAGAACAAACAACATTAAATAAAAAAATAGAACAAATAACAAACATAGAACGAAGTCTGCATTCGCACACACACACACACACACACACACACATACACACACAGGCAACAAACAGCATGGAACAAACTCTGAGCTGCACACACACAGACAAAAAATAAAATGGAACAAACTCTGAGCTGCACACACACAGACAAAAAATAACATGGAACAAACTCTGAGCTGCACACACAACAAATAACTTGGAATAAACATAGAGTTGTACACACACAGGAATTGAAGAGAGAAATAAGTTGCCATGTAGTTTTCTCTAATATATAGCTCTCTTTGTTCCCTATAATGACTGTAAACCACATTTATGCTAAGAATCCAAATAAAAAGACGTTTGCCGCAAACTAATTTTCTTAATATTTATGAAGCTTTCAGCCGGGAACCTATAAATAATGTGGACCCTTCTTATAGTCATGCCAGTGTTACAGCAGCTGCAACCGCCAATACCATTCGCTTATTCATTAAAACAGAACATTTTAAAATGATAGCTTTTCCCATGAGTTAAATATAACATTACAGATATAATCTTCACCATCACCTGTTTTTGCTATTTCAATATGCAACGCGTCACGTTGATTCCTCGACTGATTTCGTTAAACTGATTCTAGAGACTGACGGTTGGAGGAAGCCGAGTGGGGTGCTATAGATGGACGGATAGCTATCACAGATGCTGTATCAGGAGTTTAGTGACATTGTCGGGGTTTTATTTCACGTTAATTGTTCGATTGTGTAGCCGGTCTAAGATCAATAGTTACAATTGCTCGACTAAAAGGTTGCTACAAGTGATACTGACCGTTGCTTATGTCGAGAAGGATACGGCGAATTCTTCTCTACAAATCTGTCAATGACTTGTCGACTTGATTCGCATGGAAGAGGTCTATGTCAACGTTGTGATGGCAACAGATTTCTGTCAACTCGAGCCACATAGAACAGTGATTCACTTCTTGGGAGCTATAAGCACAGTGAGTACATATAACGATAGCCCACTTCCTGGGAGCTATAGTCACGGTGAGCACACATAACGTTAGGTCACTTCCTGGGATCTATAGTCACGGTGAGCACACATAATGATAGGTCAGTTCCTGGGAGATATAGCCACGGTGAGAACACATAACGTTAGTTCACTTCCTGGGAACTGTAGCCACTGTGAGCACACATAATGGTAGTTCCCTTCCTGGGAACTGTAGCCACTGTGAGCACACATAACGGTAGTTCACTTCATGGGAGCTATAGCCACTGTGAGTACACATAACAGTAGTTCACTTCCTGGGAACTGTAGCCACTGTGAGCACACATAACGGTAGTTCACTTCATGGGAGCTATAGCCACGGTGAGCACACATAACGGTAGTTCACTTCATGGGAGCTATAGCCACGGTGAGCACACACAACGACAGTTCACTTCATGGGAGCTATAGGCACAGTGAGCACACACAACAATAGTTCACTTCATGGGAGCTATAGGCACAGTGCGTACACACAACGATAGTTCACTTCATGGGAGCTATAGGCACGGTGAGCACACACAACGATAGTTCACTTCATGGGAGCTATAGGCACAGTGAGTACACACAACGATAGTTCACTTCATGGGAGCTATAGGCACAGTGACACACACAACGAGAGGTCATTTGTTGGGAGCTATAAAGAGAGTGATACACACAACGAGAGGTCATTTGTTGGGAGCTATAAAGACAGTGACACACACAACGAGAGGTCATTTGTTGGGAGCTATAAAGACAGTGACACACACAACGAGAGGTCATTTGTTGGGAGCTATAAAGACAGTGACACACACATAACTTCTTCTTATTTCCTTCCTCAGTTGCCTTTCAGCGTCGCGGGGAGATATAATTTGCGGTCTTTTGCTCTTCTGTTCGCCTCTGCTGCTGTTATGTTTCCTAGTGCTTCTAGTATTCCGTCGATCCATCTTTTTCGTGGTCGACCCTTGGGTCTGGTATTCTAGCAACGTTTATTGAGGGCTCTTTGTGTTGTGTTTTGATCTTTCCACCGTGTTACGTGGCTAAACCATTTTATCTGTTGTTTATTTATATATTCTATGGCGGGAGCTATTCCTAGTTTTTTTTTCTCAGTTCATCTCTGATCTTATCTCTCAGACTGTTTCCTGTCATTTGTCTGACACATTTCATCTCAGTAGAGATCATTTTTCTTATTGTTCTTGCATCTAGGGTCCAGGACTGGCATTGGTTGGGATGAAGATTATATTGTAGAGTGCCCGTTTTGCCTCTAGAGTTATTTCCTTGTTGGACAATAGTGGTGATAACTGTCCAATGATTTGACAAGCTTTGATACATATTGAGTCTATCTCTGCTGTTTGTGAATTATCGTTTGTCACTAAACTTCCTAGGTATCTGAATTCCTAAACTTTTACATAACGATAATTCTTATACAGTTACAACGAGCACGTATAACGATAGTTATCATGTTGAGACTACTAGTCACAATGAGCACATACAACAACAGATCACATACTGGAAACTAAACTTAGGGTACTACAGCTCACTTGACATCAGTTCAGATTGTGAGAATTACATCACACATGACAACAATTCACATGTTCAGACTACATAATAGTAGTAAACAAGGGTCCAACTGTATATTATTTGACCCATAAATTGACAAAGATATAGCAAGACGCGCAAGGCGCCGAATGTACTCAAGGCGCAGGGGGAGTTAACCGTGACCCCTCTTGTCGGGGTGTTGACCTCTCGTGCCGGTGACACAGGAAGTGACCTGTTTATGCCTGGTGTCTGCTGACTTTGGAGTTCCTGATGTACTGGATCGATAGTGACAGTTTAGTAAATTATACAACGTGAATGAAAAACAATAGCATTAAATATAAAACAGAAAACAAAAGATATATTTTATTCTTTTATTATCTCAGTAGATATATAGCATACAGTGGATATTATATAACATTACAAAAATATTTAGTACACTGTGTAAATATATAGTACAAAAAAGTAAAGTACCCCCGTCACGCCAAGTGGCGTATAGAAAATATGGTGTTAGTGACCATAAATTTTACAGACCTTCGACACATGATTTTTGGGGTAATGTGGTTGGTATTACGCCTTTGCCGCTTTACTTTCCCATAAAAAATTCCGGCACCCATTAAAGGCTGGGTAAACCCGGAAGCCGTCGGTTGGGATCGAACCCTACCTCTTGTCCTTTGAAGTCCAGTTCACTAACCAGTGAGCTATCGCGGCTCCAGTGGATATTATATAACATTACAAAAATATTTAGTACACTGAGTAAATATATAGTACAAGGATAACATTTATTTATAGCTGTGTAGTTGGGTGTCTGCTTAGCTCTATGTCATAAATGAATCATTAAGGGTGAAAGTATTAGGGATTACTGGTTAGTCTAAGTTGGTAATGTAAGGAGTTAAATATCTAAAGGCGTAGTCGAGACGTTATCATCAGCTACCTTTCTTGTTATATAGAAAGGGAAAAGAGCATTTCTTGTTTGACTATAAGAAAATATGGAATTATTTAAGACTTTGAAATTTATATTTTTCGCACACTTGGACTTTCTGCGTGGCGAGAATCTCTAAAAACATCTTTATCTAATTTGTTGTGTTGCTTACTTAGCCCTTTACAACTGAATTTATCGTAATCCCCATTACAATAGTACGTCTTACTACATAAGCTAACAAGAGCTGTCCTTCGTACTCTAATTTTAAAAGACCTGACGTTCGTTTGGTGTATGCTTTAACACCCTTACAGTTTATACAGTCTGTCTTGCTATCATGCTCATTGCAAAACTCGGCAGGAAGTCAGTCTTTATATTCTCTTTTAACCTCATCCTGCATACCTGACTTAACTATGTCCTCCAACTTAAGTGCACTTAAAGCCAAGTATAAACTATCGGTATCTGTTTCACATAACTGAAAGTGGGGGGGTGTTTTTATATTCAAAATCTTGCTTTTAGGATGTCTAATATGAAGTTAGGGGAACGCTTAGCGTGTAAATTTATTTATTTTAATGATTTCATAGTCGTATCCCTCAAAAATGGTCAGGGGGTTAAAATTCATAAAAGTGATTTTTTTATACATATTTCTTGCTACGGGATATCTAAAAAAAAGGGGGGGGGGGTGGGTGGGGGTACAATTTTGTGATCTGGACTAACTTTTTAGACTTTGAATATAACTACCTGCTCGTTGTGTCTAACTAATATGAGTATGAGAGCAGATATTTAGGGTTTTGAGATCGACTTTTTGGTTATGAGCCTAATTTTTTGTTTTTTGGGGGTAAAATTTTTGCAATTTGACCTAACTTGTTTGACTTTGAATATAACTTTCTGCTCGCTGTGTCTAACTATTATGACTATGTGCGTAGATTTTTAGGATTTTTATGTCGACCTTTTTAATATGAGCATACATTTTTGTGTTCGGGGGTTAAATTTTTGCGATTTAGCCTAACTTTTTGGACTTTGGATATAACTATCTGTTCGATGTGTCTAACGAGTATGAGTATGGGAGTATAGTTTTAGGGCTTTGAGATCGACTTTTGCTTATGAGCCTAACGTTTTTGTGATTTGGTGCTATTATTTTGCGATTTGGTCTGTCTTTTTGGACCTAGAATATAACTTTCTGCTCGTTGTGTCTAACTAGTGTAAGTATGGGCGTAGATTGTTTGGGCTTTGAGATCGACTTTTAGCTTATGAGCCAACATTTTTTTTTATTTTGGTAGTAACATTTTTGCCATTTGGCCTAGCTTTTTGGAGTTTGAATATAACTTTCGGCACGTTGTGTCTAAATATAATGTGTATGGGAGTAGATTTTCATGATTTTGAGTCCAAGATTGTGACTATGATCTGAAATGTTAGGGTTTGGCAGAAAGTTTTCTGACCTGTAATAATCACCACTCGAGCTAGACCCTCTTACTCTCAAGAAGAGCTCCCTCTCAGTGATAAACAGATTCTGACTTCTGTTTCAGATGGGACGTGTTTTGGTTTAGTGGAATGTGATCCACACGTCCCCGACCGCCTGAAGGAACATTTCAGTGAGATGACTCAAATTTTCAAAAATATTGACGTCACACGTGATGATATTGGGGCATTTATGGGTGAATATGCCCTCAAACATAACTTGTTGTCAACCCCTCGTCGCACCCTAATCGGTAGTTATGTCGGGAAAAATTTTTTGTTGGCAACACAACTGTTAAAATGGTATTTAGATAATGGGTTAGAGGTAACAAAAATCTATCAAGTGATAGAATATCAACCGTCTAGTTGCTTTAAAAAGTTTGGAGATATGGTCACAAAGGCGTGTCCGGCTGGTGATTTAGAAGAAAATCAATCTATGGTCAGCGATACGATGAAGCTCTTAGGAAATCCAGAATACGGAAAGACTCTAACCAATAAGGCCAATCATTGCCCTGTCTCGTACGTTCAGGGGGATGAGATGTCGAAAATGATAAATAATTCCCGAATTAAAAAGATGATTGAAATAGGGGAGGATCTTTTTGAAATTGAGATGGAGAAAAAGAAAACTGTTTGGGACTTGCCCCTACAAATCGGTTTCTTCGTCTATTAATATGCGAAACTTTGTATATTAGATTTTTATTTCGAGTTCTTAGATAAGTTTGTAGATAGGTCCATTGATGAGGACCCTTGTATACTACTCATAATACACGTAATACATCTTGTTAACAACCAGCACACCAAACTCAACAGATGATAGTTCATAAAGTTATATCGACAACAGAGCACAGTCCATCAGTTATTATCTTATTTCCCCACAGTTGATCTATATCCTCAGGGACTTTCATTATGAAATGACATTATGACTTTAGCCGGATCTTCTTCTAATCTCACATAACCGTGTTTACTTTACTCTCCCCCAAAGCTCTCCTTATTTCTCCTTATATCTTTTGTTCACTCCATCCTCTCTCATATCTAACACTTATTTGTTTTTTTTTTTTACATTTATTATTACTTAACACTTTATTATTGCTTCTGTCGTTTCGTTTCTGTTCTCACAAACACAAACTGGACGAATGGCTGCTGGATCCATACAACAACAGCATCAAAGTGGATGGGACGAAAGGCTGCTGGATCCATACAACAATAACATCAAAGTGGATGGGACGAAAGGCTGCTGGATCCATACAACAATAACATCAAAGTGGATGGGACGGAAGGCTGCTGGATCCATACAACAATAACATCAAAGTGGATGGGACGAAAGGCTGCTGGATCTATACAACAATAACATCAAAGTAGATGGGACGAAAGCTGCTGGATCCATACAACAGTAACATCAAAGTGGATGGGACGAAAGGCTGCTGGATCCATACAACAATAACATCAAAGTGGATGGGACGAAAGGCTGCTGGATCCATACAACAACAGCATGAGAATGGGTGGGACGGAAGCTGCTGGATCCATACAACAGTAACATCAAAGTGGATGGGACGAAAGGCTGCTGGATCCATACAACAACAGAATGAAAGTGGATGGGACGGAAGCTGCTGGATCCATACAACAATAACATCAAAGTGGATGGGACGAAAGGCTGCTGGATCCATACAACAATAACATCAAAGTGGATGGGACGAAAGGCTGCTGGATCCATACAACAATAACATCAAGTGGATGGGACGGAAGGCTGCTGGATCCATACAACAACAGCTTGAGAATGGGTGGGACGGAAGGCTGCTGGATCCATACAACAATAACATCAAAGTGGATGGGACGAAAGGCTGCTGGATCCATACAACAATAACATCAAAGTGGATGGGACGAAAGGCTGCTGGATCCATACAACAACAGCATGAGAATGGGTGGGACGGCAGCTGCTGGATCCATACAACAGTAACATCAAAGTGGATGGGACGAAAGGCTGCTGGATCCATACAACAACAGCATGAGAATGGGTGGGACGGAAGGCTGCTGGATCCATACAACAATAACATCAAAGTGGATGGGACGAAAGGCTGCTGGATCCATACATAATAACATCAAAGTGGATGGGACGAAAGGCTGCTGGATCCATACAACAACAGCATGAAAGTGGATGGGACGGAAGCTGCTGGATCCATACAACAATAACATCAAAGTGGATGGGACGAAAGGCTGCTGGATCCATACAACAATAACATCAAAGTGGATGGGACGAAAGGCTGCTGGATCCATACAACAACAGCATGAGAATGGGTGGGACGGAAGCTGCTGGATCCATACAACAGTAACATCAAAGTGGATGGGACGAAAGGCTGCTGGATCCATACAACAACAGCATGAGAATGGGTGGGACGGAAGGCTGCTGGATCCATACAACAATAACATCAAAGTGGATGGGACGAAAGGCTGCTGGATCCATACATAATAACATCAAAGTGGATGGGACGAAAGGCTGCTGGATCCATACAACAACAGCATGAAAGTGGATGGGACGGAAGCTGCTGGATCCATACAACAATAACATCAAAGTGGATGGGACGAAAGGCTGCTGGATCCATACAACAATAACATCAAAGTGGATGGGACGAAAGGCTGCTGGATCCATACAACAACAGCATGAGAATGGGTGGGACGGAAGCTGCTGGATCCATACAACAGTAACATCAAAGTGGATGGGACGAAAGGCTGCTGAATCCATACAACAACAGCATGAGAATGGGTGGGACGGAAGGCTGCTGGATCCATACAACAATAACATCAAAGTGGGTGGGACGGAAGCTGCTGGATCCATACAACAGTAACATCAAAGTGGATGGGACGAAAGGCTGCTGGATCCATACAACAACAGCATGAAAGTGGATGGGACGGAAGCTGCTGGATCCATACAACAATAACATCAAAGTGGATGGGACGAAAGGCTGCTGGATCCATACAACAGTAACATCAAAGTGGATGGGACGAAAGGCTGCTGGATCCATACAACAATAACATCAAAGTGGATGGGACGAAAGGCTGCTGGATCCATACAACAATAACATCAAAGTGGATGGGACGGAAGGCTGCTGGATCCATACAACAATAACATCAAAGTGGATGGGACGAAAGGCTGCTGGATCCATACAACAACAGCATGAGAATGGGTGGGACGGAAGGCTGCTGGATCCATACAACAACAGCATGAGAATGGGTGGGACGGAAGGCTGCTGGATCCATACAACAATAACATCAAAGTGGATGGGACGAAAGGCTGCTGGATCCATACAACAACAGCGTCAAAGTGGATCTCAGGAAGTGCAATGGAGTTCTTCTAATAGATCTCAGTATTTCGAGGAAATTGAAAGTCATGCGGTGACGATGAATCTAAATTAGCTTAAATGAAGTCAATCATTACATCAACCAGTATTAGGACTTACATACACGGAATGACACAGTTATAACGACTGAAAAAGTATTATCTAACAAATAGAAATAGACCAAAAAATGCGACAAACAAAAAACAGATAGAAAGAGGAAGAGAGAAATGAAGAAAGAAGGAGAAAGAGAGAGTGATAGAGAGAGAGAGAGAACGAGATGAAGAGAAAGATTGCAGAGATCACTACCCAAAATATAATCCTCACAAGCGAGATCGATTTCTCCATTGATCAGATATTGCTTCTGACACTTCCAGAAATGGGTTATTAAGCGGACCTCCGAGAAGACCAGTATATGCTTCCTGTGGCTCATGCCTTTTCCTTTGGGAAAGAAACCATTTTCGAGCACTCTTCTCATCTTTCCTTAAATCCAAGCTGTTGACAACAGTGTTTATCATTATGTTCATTTCATTCTCTTTTTTCAAATAACTATACAGTCCTTATTCTTCCTTTTCTCCGTGTTAAAATTCATCATTCCCTTTAATAAATAAATAAAAATCATAGATTTATCATAATCAATAAAATATTCCATTCAGTTATCTGTTTTAATCTAAAGCCTAAAGTCAAACAAACCATAAAGTTGATGGACATTTTTTTGTCCAAGTTAACCGCAGTGACCCATGTGAAATGTGAAAGTTGAGGAAATTACGCGGATAGCATAAATACATTGATGTTGTCATTATAACCTTCTTGTTCTTCATTCACTTCCTTATATAAACATCAATGGTGTCATCTTATACTTCTTGTTCTTCATTCACTTCGTTATAAAAATATCAATGGTGTCATCTTATACTTCTTGTTCTTCATTCACTTCGTTATAAAAATATCAATGGTGTCATCTTATATTTCTTGTTCTTCATTCACTTCGTTATAAAACATCAATGGTGTCATCTTATATTTCTTGTTCTTCATTCACTTCGTTATAAAAATATCAATGGTGTCATCTTATATTTCTTGTTCTTCATTCACTTCGTTATAAAAATATCAATGGTGTCATTTAATTCTTCTTGTTCTTCATTCACTTCGTTATAAAAACATCAATGGTGTCATCTTATATTTCTTGTTCTTCATTCACTTCGTTATAAAAACATCAATGGTGTCATTTAATTCTTCTTGTTCTTCATTCACTTCGTTATAAAAACATCAATGGTGTCATCTTATACTTCTTGTTCTTCATTCACTTCGTTATAAAAACATCAATGGTGTCATCTTATATTTCTTGTTCTTCATTCACTTCGTTATAAAGACGTCAATTTCATTTATAAAGTTGATGTCCCTTCATTTGTTTATTAACATTGCCATTAACGTAGAGAGAGTGAGAGATAGAGAGAGAGAGAGAGAGAGAGAGAGAGAGAGAGAGAGAGAGACGGGAATGAAGTACAAGAAATGATAGACATGATAGTGAAAGAAAGTAACAAGAGAGGTCTCAGTCTGAATAGTAAGAAAACAGAAGTAATGGTTATAAGTAAGAAACAATCATCACCATCATGCAGCACAAAAATAAAGGACAAATCTGAAACAAGTTCAGAGCGTCAAGTACTTGGGCACAATAATAACATCAGATGGAGGATGACCCACAGAAATAAAAAGCAGACTAGCTCAGGCCAAAGAAGCTCAGGTCCCTTCAGAAAAGGAAAATCGCATTGTGCAACAAGATTATGTTCATAGAAGTTAGAAAGAGTTATCAGTGCTATATAGAGCCAATTCTGACCTATGGAAGCGAATTATGGGCAGTAGATAATCAAATGAAAAGATGATTAGAGGCCACAGAGATGAGGTTTCTTAGAAGAATATTGAAATTCCCTGGACAGCTAAAGATCAATGAGGACATTCTCAAAGAGGTCAACACAAAAAGGGAGCTCCTAAAATACATCAGAAAGAAACAACCAACATTTTTCGAGCACATCATGAGAAGAGAGAACTTTTAATACTTGGTTACAACTGGCAAAATACAGGGAAAGAGTGATCGCGAACGACAAAGAGAGAAGATACTAGATAGCTTGGTGCTATGGCAAGGAACATTCAACTACAAAATAGACACACAAAAAACTGTGGATAGAAAATGTTTCAAGAACATGATTGTTTCTAATTAACTGGTTGTACTTTCAAGCTAACTAACTAACCAATTACTTGTAGCCTCTAGCTGGCTAACTAATTAAGTAACAATACTCTCTAACTGACTAATTAAATAGTTCTATTCTCTAGCAAACAAACAAAAATAACTAACTATATTCTATAACCTTTTAACTAGCTGTACTCTCTAGCTACCCAAAACTATTTTTAACCACTAGTTGGCTAATTCATTAATTGGGCACTCTCTAAGTAACGAATGAACCAGTTTACTTCCTTCTTAACATGATGTACTCACTACCAGTTTACTTCCTTGTTAACCTGCTGTACTCATTACCAGTTTACATCCTTGTTAACCTGCTGTACTCATTACCAGTTTACTTCCTTGTTAACATGCTGTACTCACTACCAGTTTACTTCCTTGTTAACATGATGTACTCACTACCAGTTTACTTCCTTGTTAACCTGCTGTACTCACTACCAGTTTACTTCCTTGTTAACCTGCTGTACTCATTACCAGTTTACTTCCTTGTTAACATGATGTACTCACTACCAGTTTACTTCCTTGTTAACCTGCTGTACTCACTACCAGTATACTTCCTTGTTAACATGCTGTACTTACTACCAGTTTACTTCCTTGTTAACATGCTGTACTCATTACCAGTTTACTTCCTTGTTAACATGATGTACTCACTACCAGTTTACTTCCTTGTTAACCTGCTGTACTCACTACCAGTTTACTTCCTTGTTAACCTGCTGTACTCATTACCAGTTTACTTCCTTGTTAACATGCTGTACTCACTACCAGTTTACTTCCTTGTTAACTTGCTGTACTTACTACCAGTTTACTTCCTTGTTAACATGCTGTACTCACTAATAGTTTACTTCCTTGTTAACTTGCTGTACTTACTACCAGTTTACTTCCTTGTTAGGGAATAATAGAACAAAGACGTATGTGTTAGCACTCGGAAATTGTATCCAGTATACTTCCTTGTTAACTTGCTCCATGGATGGATGTGTGGATTGATAGATGTATGGATGGATGGATGGGTAGATAAATAGGTGGATGGATGGATGGATGGATGGATGGATGGATGGATGGATGGATGGATGGATGGATGGACAGAGAGACAGATATGCACAACACAACAGCTGGGACTGAAGATTAATAAAGATAAGACCAACATTATGAGAATTAATGCAGTTGGCAATAACAAAAAAAAAATTAGGAGAAATACCTCTACTAGACGTACAATCTTACATATATCTGGGCAGTAATATAGATAAAGAGGGAGGAACAGAAAATGATACCAAAATAAGGATATCAAAAGCAAGAGAAGCTTTTGTTGCACTGGGAAACATTTGGAAATCCAAAGAAATTAGGTTAAATTCAAACGTAAAAATTTTCAACTCAAATGTTAAGTCGGTCCTATTATATGGCTGTGAAACATGGAGAACAACAAAATTTACAACCATGAAGATACAGACTTTTATTAATGGATGCTTACGCAGAATAAAAGGTTGGAAATGGCAGGACTAAATCACTAACATAGAAATGATGGACATGTACCAGTCAAACACCAGTGGATAAAGAGATACAGCGAAGACGAGGGCGCTGGATAGGACACACACTGCGGAAGCCAACCGAGAGTATTACACAACAGGCCATTTTTTGGAATCCCCAGGGAAAAAGACAAAGAGGAAGACCAAGGAATTCTTGGAGAAGACATAGAAGAAAGGATGAAGATCATGGGGAAGACATGGAATGATTTTAAAAGAATAGCAACAAACAGAAGGACTTGGAAGTGTTTGTTGAAGGCATATGCTCCACAGGGAGCTAAAAGGTAGAAGATTCTCTAGAAAACTAAAAAAAAATAACTAACTGTATTCTATAACTATTTAACTGGCTGTGCTCTCTAACTACCCAAAACTATTTTTAACCACTAGTTGGCTAATTCATTAATTGAGCACTCTCTAAGTAACGAATGAACCAGTTTACTTCCTTGTTAACTTGCTGTACTCATTACCAGTTTACTTCCTTGTTAACATGCTGTACTCACTACCAGTTTACTTCCTTGTTAACTTGCTGTACTCACTCACTACCAGTTTACTTCCTTGTTAGCTTGCTGTACTCATTACCAGTTTACTTCCTTGTTAACTTGCTGTACTCACTCCACTACCAGTTTACTTCTTTGTTAACATGCTGTACTCACTCACTACCAGTTTACTTCCTTGTTAAACTGCTGTACTCACTACCAGTTTACTTCCTTGTTAACTTGCTGTACTCACTCCACTACCAGTTTACTTCCTTGTTAACTTGCTGTACTCACTCCACTACCAGTTTACTTCCTTGTTAACATGCTGTACTCATTACCAGTTTACTTCCTTGTTAAACTGCTGTACTCACTACCAGTTTACTTCCTTGATAACATGCTGTACTCACTCACTACCAGTTTACTTCCTTGTTAACTTGCTGTACTCACTCCACTACCAGTTTACTTCCTTGTTAACTTGCTGTACTCACTCCACTACCAGTTTACTTCCTTGTTAACATGCTGTACTCATTACCAGTTTACTTCCTTGTTAAACTGCTGTACTCACTACCAGTTTACATCCTTGATAACATGCTGTACTCACTCACTACCAGTTTACTTCCTTGTTAAACTGCTGTACTCACTCACTACCAGTTTACTTCCTTGTTAAACTGCTGTACTCACTCCACTACTAGTTTACTTCCTTGTTAACATGCTGTACTCACTCACTACCAGTTTATTTCCTTGATAACATGTTGTACTCACTATCAGTTTACTTCCTTGTTAACTTACTCCATGGATTGATGGATGGATGGATGGATAGGTAGGTAGATGGATGGATAGAAGGACAGACGAACAGACAGACAGACAGAAAAACAGACAGATCGATAGATAGATAGATAGATAGATAGATAGATAGATAGATAGATATAGATAGATAGATAGATAGATAGATAGATAGATAGATAGATAGATAGATAGATAGATAGATAGATAGATAGATAGATAGATAGATAGATAGATAGATAGATAGATAGATAGATAGATAGATAGATAGATAGATAGATAGATAGATAGATAGATAGATAGATAGATAGATAGATAGATAGATAGATAGATAGATAGATAGATAGATAGATAGATAGATAGATAGATAGATAGATAGATAGATAGATAGATAGATAGATAGATAGATAGATAGATAGATAGATAGATAGATAGATAGATAAGCATATCTTTTCTGAGCATATGCCTTACATCAAACATTTCACTATAAAAGAAACACTCTAGAACTGTTTGCCCTCTCTCATATCCTCGCCAATTCACAAACCAAACTTCCCAAATGACAAAATGGGTGCAGGGAATCATCTCCAAATTGACATGCAACGATCGATGGGCCATGTCTAATGGAAGCCAAGAACAAGCCCGTGATGCCATATTATTTAATCGGGAACGTGAATCGTGTACGAACAGGCCACAGCAAGTAGACCCATTTTATATGCTGGCCAATTTGAGGATGAAATCAAAGAAGCGGTAATCAGCTTTTTCTGAAATCATGATTTGATGTGAGGAAGGGAGTGAGGCTACTGATCAAGTTTGTCAGTGATTTCTTTCACTTGTTTATTACGGCAGCAAAATTGGACGAGATCTAATAATTGTGATGGATATTTGAAGATATAAAATGAAGTTTTTATCTAATCATCTTGCGAGTCTTGCCCCTACTACGTTCACGATCAATTCTTTTCACAGCCATCTGGATCTTTGAGCATTTCTTGACTTTACCTAACGCTTTCTACCTAAAAAAAATACAAATTTGTTTTCCTCGGTCTCTTCTGTTTTTAAGTTCTCCCGCTATCGCAATTCTTGTCCCTATAGAACGACTTAAGAAAGGAGCTAAATATGCTCGGTGTTAAAAAGGGAGCAACACTGCAATGGATATCCATCACATTTGTGAAATATAACAAGGAGAAATGAAGAGAAATATATAGAAAAAAAAAAGAAAAAACGGTATGATTAAAATTTTAAGTAATTAGTGGACGGCACAAATTAGAACAACGTTTCGGCTCAATAGAACTTCAGCAGGAACAAACACACAACACAAACACATATGTATTTAAACATTTTTTAGAAATAATAATAAAATATATTATTAAAAAAAACCATAAAAAAATTTTTAAAAATAATAAATAATTAATTAAAAATAAATGTATAAATAATAAATAAATACAACAACCAACATACTCGTCTTGTCCTGGGCGCTGACATCCATCATACTCCACCTACCCCGGGGCGCTGGCAACCAACATACTCGCCTTGTCCTGGGCGCTGACATCCATCATACTCCACCTACCCCAGGGCGCTGGCAACCAACATACTCGCCTTGTCCTGGGCGCTGACATCCATCATACTCCCCCTACCCAGGGGCGCTGGCAACCAACATACTCGCCTTGTCCTGAGCGCTGACATCCATCATACTCCCCCTACCCCGGGGCGCTGGCAACCAACATACTCGCCTTGTCCTGAGCGCTGACATCCATCATACTCCCCCTACCCCGGGGCGCTGGCAACCAACATACTCGCCTTGTCCTGGGCGCTGACATCCATCATACTTCCCCTACCCCGGGGCGCTGGCAACCAACATACTCGCCTTGTCCTGGGCGCTGACATCCATCATACTCCACCTACCCCGGGACGCTGGCAACCAACATACTCGCCTTGTCCTGGGCGCTGACATCCATCATACTTCCCCTACCCCGGGGCGCTGGCAACCAACATACTCGCCTTGTCCTGGGCGCTGACATCCATCATACTCCCCCTACCCCGGGCACTGGCAACCAACATACTCGCCTTGTCCTGGGCGCTGACATCCATCATACTCCCCCTACCCCGGGCACTGGCAACCAACATACTCACCTTCTGACTCGCCTTCTCTGCTCTAATATGCAAATAATAATCACATACAACTTAATCTCATCAATTTCTTTGTTTTCTGGGGAAGAAATTCATCAATGGCTTTGTGTCTACCACAAATATGGTCTCAGAGAGATACACCAGCACCATATGCATCCCTGGCATGACAGGTTCCTTTCATTTCTTCTTTCCTTCACTCATAAGTTTAATCTCTTTGATCTAAGTTAAATTCCACCCTCTTTCTCTCTCCTGGATAAACTACTGTCTCTCTCATCTTTCTCCTGTCTGCGTCTCTATTTCTCTTCCTCTCTCTCTCTCTCTCTCTCTCTCTCTCTCTCTCTTCCTCTTTCTCTCATTTTTCTCGAATCCCCTCTTTGTAGCTAATTACATTTACAGTTATGTATTTCCCTACATTCCCTCCCCCCACCCCCCCCATATATTACAGTTATGTATTTCCCTACATTACCTTCCCCCCCCATATATTACAGTTATGTATTTCCCTACATTCCCCCCCACTCCCCCATATATTACAGTTATGTATTTCCTACATTCCCCCCCCCACTCCCCCATATATTACAGTTATGTATTTCCCTACATTCCCTCCCCCCACTCCCATATATTACAGTTATGTATTTCCCTACATTCCCCCCCACTCCCCCCATATATTACAGTTATGTATTTCCCTACATTCCCTCCCCCCACTCCCATATATTACAGTTATGTATTTCCCTACATTCCCCCCCACTCCCCCCATATATTACAGTTATGTATTTCCCTACATTCCCTCCCCCCACTCCCATATATTACAGTTATGTATTTCCCTACATTCCCCCCCCACTCCCCCCATATATTACAGTTATGTATTTCCCTACATTCCCTCCCCCCACTCCCATATATTACAGTTATGTATTTCCCTACATTCCCTCCCCCCACTCCCCCCATATATTACAGTTATGTATTTCCCTACATTCCCTCCCCCCCATATATTACAGTTATGTATTTCCCTACATTCCCTCCCCCACTCCCATATATTACAGTTATGTATTTCCCTACATTCCCTCCCCCACTCCCATATATTACAGTTATGTATTTCCCTACATTCCCTCCCCCCATATATTACAGTTATGTATTTCCCTACATTCCCCCCCCATATATTACAGTTATGTATTTCCCTACATCCCCCCCACTCCCCCATATATTACAGTTATGTATTTCCCTACATCCCCCCACTCCCCCATATATTACAGTTATGTATTTCCCTACATTCCCTCCCCCCCCCCATATATTACAGTTATGTATTTCCCTACATTCCCTCCCCCCCATATATTACAGTTATGTATTTCCCTACATTCCCCCCCTCCCCCCATATATTACAGTTATGTATTTCCCTACATTCCCCCCCCCCCATATATTACAGTTATGTATTTCCCTACATCCCCCCCACTCCCCCATATATTACAGTTATGTATTTCCCTACATTCCCCCCCTCCCCCCATATATTACAGTTATGTATTTCCCTACATTCCCCCCCCCCATATATTACAGTTATGTATTTCCCTACATCCCCCACTCCCCCATATATTACAGTTATGTATTTCCCTACATCCCCCCCTCCCCCCATATATTACAGTTATGTATTTCCCTACATTCTCCTTGTAATACCTGCCATAAACAAATGGCAACAATGTGACCATCAAGATTACGTCAGCTTTATCACAGGTCCTCGGATGTGATGTTAGGGCCAAGACGGCTACAGGCCAGGCAGCTTACTTGTGACGAGAACTTTGCCAACGATTCTACGATGGTTCCACTATTGATTCCTGCTGGTTTTTGATATGTTGACAGTTATTTAATGTCAGCATATTTTGAACATTCTTGTAACATTCGCGTCTCTTTATTCTCTTAAAATAATCGTTCAACAAAAAGAGAGAACTTTTCACATAAAATAATGGACATAGATGTTGTAGGCGACAATCCCTCCACTGTTTTTACACCGACACGTGCTCACGTGCAAAATCACGTGTTCAAGTACACTTGTCCCTGGAATAAATGTCCGTGTTCTCTGTCTTCATTTGGCTGAAGCCCTTTCAAAGTTGGCATTTCTTGTGGCAGAAAGTACAGCAGAGAGAGCTTAGAGAAGTTCCTGCCAGGCTTCAAATTGTGACGCTCCAAGACAAAATCATTTATTGACAGACAAGCAATTGTGTTCCAAATGTTATCTCTATACCGGTCTGGCAAAATAAACCTCATAAATTAAACATTTCTTTCGTCATGCGATTTGTTGTGACGCGCACTGGAACCTCGGTGGTTGAGTGGTTAGTGTGTTCGCTTCATGATCTACGTCTGGGTTCAATCCCCTCCCAGAGATGGATGACTTTTTTTCCGACGATAAGGCTCCTGGTTCACCCAGCCTTTAGAAATAGGTATCAGAGATCTTTCTGGGAGGTAAAGGCGCGGCCTGGCGTGATACCGACCACATCACTCAAAATTGTGCGGTGGTCATGGAACGTTGTGGTTGCTAACACCATATTCCTGGCACGCCCAGCAAGGCAGGGGAGAAACCTGTACTTTTATATTGTTACTGGTTATGTTTTATGTCTACCTATAAAAAAAAGTAAAGTACCCCCGTCACGCCAAGTGGCGTATAGGGAATATGGTGTTAGTGACCATAAATTTTACAGATCTTCGGCGCATGATTTTTAGGGTAATGTGGTCGGTATCACGCCCGTGCCGCTTCAGATTCCCAGAAAAAAAATTCAGTACCCATTAAAGGCTGGGTGAACCCGGAAGCCGTCGGTTAAGATCGAACCCTACCCCTTCTCTTTTGTAGTCCAGTTCACTAACCACTGAGCTATCGCGGCACCATGCCTGCCTATAACTTAAATTATTATTTTGTTTATATTAGATTATTCTTTTTTGTACAACGTGTACACAAATGTGACATATTATCATCATATGTGTACGAATATCTTAAAATTATGTCAACAAATGTAGGAGTGTGAACGTGTACACCAAAAAAAGATAGCCAAGAACGGAGCAAGATAGCGAGATTTTGTTGCCACATTACCGGACGCTCACATGACCAATGAGCGCCGGGTCGTCAGGAACACGCTTCATCGTACAGATATGCTGAGTTGTAGTAAAGCTGGCGATAGGCAGAATAAGGTTGGCATTCACATACACCCGTCACACACAGCCACGTGCACGCTCACCCACACACTCTCACACACGCACACACACACACACACAAGGGTCTGAGATAAGAATCTAAAACCTGACTGGGTCTACAATAAAGTAGACAACTGGTAGCACGTAGCTTTGCCACGTGATTCAGACACTCTTCCTTCAATTGCATGTTGAACATTAAGCGTTTTGAATTCATTAGGGACATTCTGATTATTTCTAGTAACATAAGAACGACGTAAAAGGGGGTCTATCGTAACAAAGAGCTAAGTATCAATTCTTAGATTACATTGGACACAAGTCAAACAATGATACATTAAAGCACCTGAACATATTTTTTATTTCAGTTGTTTATCTTACAATATAATACGGTTTGTGATGAGAAATTAAATACTTCAAACCTGAATGTGTTACATTTGTCGATATTAGTGATCTCAGAAGTAGCAATGCAGCAGCAACCTATACCTAACATTTACAAAATGAACAAATTTGAAAATCAACATATTTTTTTATGGCGTCGCAAATTGGGGCCACTTCCTTAAAGTATCAGATTAAAGAAAAGATGGAATGTAACAGATTCATGATATCTTTTTTGATAAGCGAAGGAACACATCTAGGATTATAGGCACTTAGTCAGTTCGAGAAACTACAGTCCTGATATTATTTCTCTACCTGAGCACACAATTGGTCAACAATACGTAAACATACATCCACTTATTATTTGAACTCCGCCCACACTCTCAGAAGCCCAGGGTTCAATTCTTAAATACAATTAATTTGATTTCGGACCAATAAAGTAGTTTACCCGGCCTCTAAAAATTGGTAGCTGAGATTTTTTTGATACGTAAAGGCGGCCTGACGTTATACCGACCACGTTACTCTAATATGTGTGGATGTTCATTTAAAATGTAGTCACTTCTCATATACTGTGAAAGGAGCGTAAAGCACTCTCCATTCTTCTCTCATTCTTGCCTTTCAGCATCGTGGCGCGATATATGTTGCAGTCTTTTACTGTTACGTTGAATTCTGCTGTTATACTGACTTCTGTTGTTATGTTGACTTCTCCTGCGGTTATGTTGACTTCTCCTGCTGTTATGTTTCTCTGTGTTTCTAATATTCCAACAATCCATCTTTTTACCCCTTGGTCTGCCCATGGTGAGCATACATAATAGTTTTAATTGAGTTGAGAATGTCCTATCTACTCCCATTCCGTTACGCTTCTCTCAGCTCGCATGGTCCCACCAAATGTGTACCGACCTCAAATCGCTACAATAAACATTCATCGAGCCCACGCACTGCTGGTCATTATGGGATTGAAAAAAAAATGTTCACCTTAATACAATCATCGCTACAAATAATAGGTACGGGATATCCCTTGGGTGTCCACCTGTCTGATACTGGCCCTCTCACCCAACAGCCGCCAGTGAGAAACTCGTCCAACAGTATTCCATCGGTCTATCCATTTCGAATTACATGTCTATTGCTGTCATTTAAACTGCAACTTTTGAAAGTCACTTTTTGCCTTTTCCAATCATGTTTATCATCATTACACTGAACAGCCACATGGATTTGAGGAATACTTCTTGAGGTCGGTACGTGATGTTTGAATACAAAAGAACAATAATACTAATAATATTTAATAACAACACCAATTTCAAGTAAAAAGTAAATACACACATAGAAGAAAAGAGTAGAATATTAGCAATTACATAAAATAGAGAGAACCTGATCAGAAATGAGGAACTGAGAAAAACGCTAGAAATAGCCCCCACCATAGAATATATAAGGAAACAACAGAAAAAAATGGTTTGGCCACGTGACAAGTAGAAAGAACAAAATACAACACAACGAGCTTTCAACAAACGTTGTGAGAACACCAGATCCAAGGGTCGACCACGAAAAGATGGATCAATGGAATATTAAAAGCACTAGGAAACATAACAGCAGCAGAGGCGAACAGAAGAGCAAAAGACCGCAAATTATATCTGTCCTCGACGCTGAAAGGCAGATGAGGAAGGAAAGAAGTAGAAGAAGAAAGAGAACCAAAAACTGTGGTGAGATAAAGAAAGACGGATTAACAAAGTAGTTTAACGCCCATGTTTCACGACACAAGAGTTTTTACATACACAAGTAAAAGTAAAGAGCCCCGAGTGGCGTATATGATAAAAGGTGTTAGTGACCATCATTTGTACAGACCTTCAGCACATGATTTTTGGGGTGTGGTCGGTATTACGCTTATGCCGCTTTATTTTCCCAGACAAAAATCCGGTACTGTGCGAGTGCAAATGTGAAACAAATAAAGCGCTGTTCTCAAGAGTAATTGAAACAGTTAAAAGTCATTGAAAGCAAGCCAGACAAAAATCTGGTACTGTGCGAGTGCAAATGTGAAACAAATAAAGCGCTGTTCTCAAGAGTAATTGAAACAGTTAAAAGTCATTGAAAGCAAGCCAGACAAAAATGATTCCACAAACTCGATTCACTGTGTCTAAGTGTATAAATAGGTGCATTGTCTTTCATAAATGTAAGTTGATGAATCGCTGGATAAGCATTGTCTTTGATAAATGTAAGTTGATGAATCGCTGGACAAATAACTTCGGTGAGGAATGTCTGCAGAAGATGTTGCCTGTTCATATACTCTACGGTCTATAACCCTCTTGAAACTAATCGCGTGACGTGTTTGTGTTCATGTCAAAACCTAGAGAAGGAGCAATGGTCTCTTCAATGCAGATGGTACTCTACTACTAGCAAAAAATCCTAAAGATCTACAACAATTACTTAATGAAATAAACATAGCAAGCAAAAAATATGGATTAGATAAGATTATCAAAAAGACTAAAACTATGATCATAAGCAAAGAAAATTCTCAAGTCCTACAGATAAATATCATAATTGAAGGAATACACCTGGAGAGAGTTCAGAGCTACAACTACACCTGGGACATACTATAACCAATGATGGAAAATGTTAAGCTATAATAAATAAAAGAATAGGTATGGCAAAAAGTAATTTTAGTGCCATGAAAAGTATACTAACATCAAAACAAGTAACACCAGGGCTAAAACTAAGAATAGCAAAATGTTACATCTTCTCAATATTCCTGTATGGTGCAGAAACATTGACATTAGACAAGAAATCAGAACATATTATTGAAGCCTTTGAAATGTGGATTTATAGAAGAATAGCTGAAATTGGATAGAAAGAAAAGAAAACAAACGATGAAGTTTTAAACAACAAAAATGCAGAGACAACTACTAAACACAATTAGAACAAGACAAATAAAAGTTTTTGAGGCATGTTAAACGACACAACAGCCTAATAAAAGTAATATTGGAAGGGAAAATGCAAGGTAAGAGAGACAGAGGCAGACCAAGACTAACATGGACGAATAACACCAAAAGATGGACAGGCCAGCCTATGGCAATCTGCACAATCAAAGCAAGAGATAGAGTGGAAGGGCGGTCCATGGTAGCCAACCTTCGATGCGGAGACGGCACTAAATGATGATGATGAATGGTTTCTTAATTTTCAAATATTGCCACTAAGCGCAACGAAAGTACAATTACTGACCAAATGTCCGAGCTTAATTGTGTGGAAACAACGGTCACCGTGTAGAGTTAGCACAATCAGCATCCAACTTCCTTTCAAATCAATCAGCAATGTCAGGGCCTTTAGTTAGTCCAGCAAAGTCTTCCACCAAAAGCTGATCACAACTTTCTTTATCCATTTCCAGGGACCAACTCTAGAAACAGCCTGTTACTGACTATCAAGGCTAGGATTAACCACATAGAAACTGCCTGCCACTAACTTTCAAGGCTTGGATCAACCACACAGAAAGAACCTGTCACTGACTTTCAAGGCTTGGATCAACAACACAGAACAAACCTGTCACTGACTTTCAAGGCTTGGATCAACAACACAGAAACAACCTGTCACTAACTTTCAAGGCTTGGATCAACCACACAGAAACAACCTGTCACTAACTTTCAAGGCTTGGATCAACCACACAGAAACAACCTGTCACTGACTGACTTTCAAGGCTTGGATCAACAACACAGAAAACAACATGTCACTGACTTTCAAGGCTTGTATCGACGACACAGAAAGAACCTGTCACTGACTTTCAAGGCTTGGATCAACAACACAGAAACAACCTGTCACTGACTTTCAAGGCTTGGATCAACCACACAGAAACAACCTGTCACTAACTTTCAAGGCTTGGATCAACCACACAGAAACAACCTGTCACTAACTTTCAAGGCTTGGATCAACCACACAGAAACAACCTGTCACTGACTGACTTTCAAGGCTTGGATCAACAACACAGAAACAACATGTCACTGACTTTCAAGGCTTGTATCGACGACATAGAAACAACATGTCACTGACTTTCAAGGCATGTATCGACGACATAGAAACAACATGTCACTGACTTTCAAGGCTTGTATCGACGACATAGAAACAACATGTCACTGACTTTCAAGGCTTGGATCGACGACATAGAAAACATGTCACTGACTTTCAAGGCTTGTATCGACGACATAGAAACAACATGTCACTGACTTTCAAGGCTTGTATCGACGACATAGAAACAACATGTCACTGACTTTCAAGGCTTGGATCGACCGTCTAGAAACAGCGTGTCACGACTTTCAAGGCTTGGATCGACGACATAGAAACTGCCTGTCACTGACTACCAAGAATAGGATCGACCGTCTAGAAACAGCCTGTTCCTGACTATCAAGACTAGAATCTACCGCCTAGAAACAGCCTGTCACTGACTATCAAGGATCGACCGTCTAGAAACAGCCTGTCACTGACTATCATGACTAGGATCTACCGCCCAAAAAAAAGCCAGTCACTTACTATCAAGGATCGACATATTAAAAACAGACTGTCACTGACTATCGAGGATCGACCGCATAAAAACAGACTGTCACTGACTATCAAGGATCGACCGCATAAAAACAGACTGTCACTGACTATCAAGGATCGACCGCATAAAAACAGACTGTCACTGACTATCAAGGATCGACCGCATAAAAACAGACTGTCACTGACTATCAAGGATCGACCGCATAAAAACAGCCTGTCACTGACTATCATGACTAGGATCTACCGCCCAAAAAAGAGCCAGTCACTTACTATCAAGGATCGACATATTAAAAACAGCCTGTTACTGACTATCAAGGATCGACCGCATAAAAACAGACTGTCACTGACTATCAATGATCGACCACATAAAACAGACTGTCACTGACTATAAAGACTATGATAGACCACATAGAAACAGCCTGTCACTGACTATCAAGGATCGACCACATAAAAACAGACTGTCACTGACTATAAAGACTATGATAGACTACATAGAAACAGCCTGTCACTGACTATCAAGGATCGACCACATAAAAACAGACTGT